>JAFFSR010000252.1:25000-625000 GCA_017163975.1 Anastatus disparis
CGTATCCTCCGCTATGAGACAGAAGAAGGCTGGCGTGAAAAGGACCTCAGCGCAGGCGTGGCACAGGGGTCAATATTCAGCCCAGACTTTTGGAACATTCTGTTCGATGCATCGCTCAGACTTGCAATGCCGGATGGGGTGAAAATGTTTGCGTACGCCGATGATGTCGCTTTAGTCATCACCGCGAAAAACGCGAACATTGCGCAGCACATACTGAATACGGCGATGAGAAGAATCTCCGAATGGATGGTGAAACGTGGTCTCGAATTAGCGATGGCCAAGACAGAAATAGTGCCCTTAACCTGGAAACACATTAACATCGAGTTGCCCATGACAGTTGGCACAAACGTAGTGCAGACAACGAGGGAAGTAACGTATCTTGGCATGAAGCTAGATGCAAAACTAACCTTTTTGTCGTACTTAAAATACGTCGCCAACAAAGCGATAAAGAAAACGTTGCAGTTAAGTCGTCTTATGGCCAACACCAGCGGCCCAAAATCAAGCAAACGACGATTTTTAATGTCAGTTACAACGTCCATCTTATTGTACGGCCCCGAAATATGGGCCGACTCAATGAGAAAAAAGACGCACCAGAAAACATTATCTTCTGTTCAAAGGAGAGGGGCTCTCAGAGTCACCAGCGCCTATCGCACTGTCTCGGGACCCGCGGTACTAGTTATCGCAGGAATCATCCCGATCGAATTACAGGCGTTAGAACGCAAGCGAACCTACGAACGGAAGAAACAGGAAGAAGAAACTGCAATTATCCAGAAAGAAGAAAAACAGGTAACCATAGAATCCTGGCAAGAAACATGGAATCAGGAGGAAAAAGGCCGATGGACCAAGGCACTTATTGAGGAACTGGCTCCATGGGTTGAAAGAAAGCACGGGGAGGTAAACTATTACCTCACCCAGTTTCTCAGTGACCACGGGTATTTCTGCTCCTATCTCAGTAAAATGGGAAAGGCTCAGGACCCAGGCTGCATCTTCTGTTTTGCTGATCGCGATGATGCGTATCATACATTTCGTCTGCCATTGGTGGAACGAAGAAAGACGCCAGGTCGAGGGAATAGTCGGACGACTAATGCCAGAGACAATTATAAGCGAAATGATCTCGGCTGAAGAAAAATGGGATGCTATGACACTTTTTGTCGAAAGCGTCCTTAGACAGAAGAAAACGTATTTAGATAGGGAAATTGACCGAAGTACGAATGATACCACGGGAGCCATGCTGACGTTTCGGCATAACCAAGAAACATTAGCCGGTCCCATAGATTCAGGGTACGAGGGTGACGACGAGGATTCCTTTTAAATAAGAAAAGCAAATCGTGCACCATATAAATGTGTGAAAATGCGTAAAAGCAAGATTTTGCTGATGTGTGACTGTCACGGGAGGTTAGTGTGCCAGCGGGTTCACTCCCTCCACATACGTAAATATGCCGTGCGCGTCCGAGAGTGGGTATGAGTCGAATGCGATAGATAGGCTAGCCCCACGTGGGGCATAAGACCATTTCTAGTCCATGAGAAATAAGACTGATTTAAGAAGGACTGATTTTGCTCCCCTCTACAGAGCCAGTCCTATAGGTAGATGTTGCCTTCCTGATTATGCGATTGACGGAGGTATGAATGTTTTTGATGGGAAACAAAGCTGGCCCTCCTGGAGCGTCCCTTTGCACTCCCAAGGAATGTATGTCGCGGGAGAGAGTCACCGGACTTTACTCCAAATTTGAGTATTCCTTCACGCGCGTGACTATGCATGCATGTGAGAATGAAACGCGTTAGATTTATTTTTTATACACCTTGTAGGTTAAGGAAACGAATCTAGTCAAATACCAAAGAAACCAGGAGAAAAGATCTGAAACGATCAAAGACCGGCGCTACCCTGAAGTAATGTGATAAACAGATCCCAGGGTGGGAAAACGCCCTAAGTGGTCAAGTTAGAGTATCCCTTCCTCAACAAATGACTTGTCATTCGTGGGTAAGGGTAATGCGATTTTTAGAAGGTCGCTAGACGTGAACTAGTAACCCCTCACAAACCGTGGTTTTTCTTCCGCCTGTATTTTTTTCCAGGCCCAAGAAACTCCTGGCAGTCTGTTTGCAGATTTTTATCGTCACACTAACACAAATCGAAGGCAAAAAAAAAAATTATTATTATTATTATTATTATTATCATTATCATTATCATTATCATCATCATTATTATTATTATTATTATTATTATTATTATTATTATTATTATTATTATTATTATTATTATTATTATTAGATTATAATGTAGGATATTAAATTGAAAAGGCTAAAGAAAATGAATAAGTAGCTGCAGAAACAATTTCTTTATTATTGAATATTCAGTGAATTTCTTATTATCTATAATCATATTATGAATAAATGGTAGTATGACGTTAGAATCAGCTTTCCCAAAAACTTCTGAGAAACTTTTTTCTCAGAGTTAATACTTTCTGGATCTTCAACGTATCATTTTAATGTAATAGTCATTTTATCATTGTAATATTTATCGCAGTATGAATTCTTTAACAATTATAGTTCTTGTTGATGGGGTGAAGAAGAGGGAAATAGTGTTTCTTACTATAAACATTTTTTTCTGGATAAAAAGAAAGTTTTAAAAATTTTCTTTTATTTTATATTCTTCTGGAATAATTCCGATTAAGAGTATTTTGACATCATTTTGATCATCATTATTATCATTAGGAGTAGTATTACCATTATCATTATTTTTTAAATTACTACATATACTTGAAAAAAGTAACAAGATGCGTGTTTTGTAAGGTTCTAAAGTTATTTTTTAAAAATAAAGCTGACTTTTATGAAATAAACTTCTAGATCTGTCGAACTAATTTTTCAAATTAGAATCAACCAAGTTATGAATCTTCTTGAAACTAAAACATAAGCTTCGAGAATTGATAAATCATAGACACGAAGGCGAACTATAACAGACCAGTTGAAGATGATAAAAACGGAAAGGGTTGTAGTTTTGATAAAAATACCAAAGTTTTTTGGAAAAATACAAGAGTTTTCTAGAAATTACTTTGTAAAACTAATAACACCTATTTGCTTACTCCAAAAACTTGATGATTTATGTAATTTTCGACAAGGAATCCATTTTTCATGGTTAGAAGACGAAAAAATTTGATAGTCGTGTATTTAAGCTATTTTTTACTTTAAAATTGACAAAAAAGTACCTTGCAAGGGCTATGATGGTGGAAATGTTCAAGTTTTTAAAAAGTTCGTAGAATTTTGTAACTATTATATATTGAAAATATTTTTAGTCAGATGCGCCATTCTCGCGCTATTTAGAGTGGAAAAAACGCATTTTCTGACGAAATTGCGTTTTTGACCAACTTTGGATGTTTATATCTCGGAAATTATAGCCTAAAATAATCTGAAAAAATTTTTGGTTTTTCAGGGCACATAAACAAACATTTTAAACTAATAAAAAAATTTTGTCTGTTCCGCTTGACGTGGAATCGCCCATATATATTTATATATATATAAATATTTATGTTTATATGAAAAATTATATATTTTATTGAATTAAATAATACACAAACATTATTATAATTGATTTTCATTCATTTAAAGATTTTGTTCTTATACTTTGTAACGGGGGATATTTTTAAATTAACAAATTAAATATATTTGTGGGTCTCGCATGTACTTACCTTAAGTACATGCGCACTTACCGTTAATTAACCGATTTTCGATTTATAGACGATCAGCCTCGTTCACTGCCACTGATCATCCATGAATGTCTTTTTCGTACAATAGAAATCAGTTAAACAATATTTAATACTATTGCAGAACTTCGCTTAGAAGTTCTACCTCCCGGACGTCTGGTACGATGAAACCCACGGTGTGTACTCTAGGACTCTGTTAAATACCGTAGATCAAAAGAAAGAAAGTGTACTAAGCTTAACACATACAGACAAACACGATTTTAATCAGCGAGAAATAATATTATATAATAATCAAAAATAATCTTAACTTTACTTTACTTTATTTAAAATAATAAACAAATTCAATACACTGAAATAAGATTATCATAATATTTATTAGAAACAAAATTTAATGAATTTCATAAAGAGAAACAAAATTTAATTTAAGCTAACCTATTCTATATGACGCGGCGCACCCAACGGTCTTGGTCGCTTCTCATACAACGCAAACACGCTTAAACAAAATTCACATAAATCTGCAGATTTTTTCTTTTATCAGACGTTGAAGTTGAAAGCTTTCAGACAAATTTGGTTGCAACCACAGACTCGCAATACCCAACAAAGCGGCACCGTAGACACGCGGTGCAGCTTGAAAATCCTATCGTCCTCGTTGAAGGGTTACTCGATTCTCTCTGTGAAGCTGCAGTAAACTCACTTGGCCTTGGCTCACAACAAAAAGAAATCAATCACTACAAGAATTCCCTGCTTTAATCGAGGTACCACACAGATTTTAGATCGAAAATCAAGAATCAAGCGCTCTCACAAAAATTTATTATTAAAAATTAGCTGACGCTCGAGCACACAGAGACTTTTCAATATGGCAGCTTAACTCCGTCAAAACGATCCGTTCGCTATTCTCTTTTGCCTGAGTCTACCTGTCATGCCCTGCGCGCGCCTCTCTCTACAGTTCTATACCCAAGCTGCTGGTGCAGACTCTCTTCGTCTCGCTCTTACACTCGCACATCAAGCCTCGAAACATACGATGTGCTGTGCGACAGATGACGAGGATGGATATATACGTATGCTATATCATAGCATACAAGTAAACTGTTATCCTCGTTACAACTTTATTGTTAATTCTTTATTCTAGATATTAATCTTACAATAATTATTTTAGAGTTAAGAAAAATAGTTGAATGATTTTATATCAATTTTCTGGATATTAACAGAGAATAGTCGCATGATTTTATTATTCTAATTTGCTATTTACGTTTTAACTGTTATTAATTTAGTTCGTAAATTTCGTAAATATAAGTAAACTCACTAATTAGGAGAGAAAGAGAAAAATTTGTCTCCGACTCGATCGTCCTGACGTTTTCTATACTCGGACTCCTTAAACTACACGGTGAGAATGTCTGTGGCAAGATAAATTGGGCTTCCTTCCTTAATTGCTCGAGCTCCTTACCGACTCGATCGTCCTGACGTTTTCTATACTCGGACTCCTTAAACTACACGGTGAGAATGTCCGTGGCAAGATAAATTGGGCTTCCTTCCTTAATTGCTCGAGCACAGGTTATGATTAACTATGTATTTCAGTCACTGGTACAATTGTCTCTTAATTATAATTTTTGGAACTTGTGTTGATATAATTTTCCTTAATTTAGATAATTCTTTAACCTTTAGAGGACCGGTATTTGAGATTTGTGATCGCTCTAAGAAAGTGGTCCAAAAAGGTATCTGATATCACTAATTGACTTTGGGGTAAAGGTCGATCAGGGGTCACGCCACTATAGTGGTTTTCCGGTCCTCTTAAGGTTAAGGCTTTTAGCGCCACACAAGAATAATTATATTTATTTTATTAATGAAATAGGCTTCTAGGCTATTCATTAATATGTTTTAAAATTAAAATTTCAATTTAGATAAACTTATTATTTAACACTGATTTTATTTCTACAGTGGACCAGCAGAGCCGACTCTTGCGGATGTTATCTTTCTATGACGAAAGGCACTCGTAAGACCTCCAGGTTGTTTTTATAACCTTGCGTCCGGGCAATTGGGAGATGGAAAGTCCAATCAAACTTCGATGTGTATTCGAATTCATCAGGAAGAAATCGTCAAAAAGTTCATTAGCCTGTTTGCCAATGAAATTCTTATATTTTTTTTCTCCGTCTCTCCTTCACACTTGCGTACAATTTGAGTGCTTCGCAATAAAAATGTTGACAAGTGCTGACTCGGTACATCACATGGGACGGTTTTGAAATAAAACTTCGAAATAATTGAAACTTAATTTTTATCATTTATTATCGTCGTTCAAAAATAAAAATGTTTTAATAATTTCCATTTAAATTTAAGGGTAGTTCCATGGTATGTAAGATTATTAACGTTAAGTTTTAACATAAAGCTAATTATTTAAGTTGAAATTGTATTTTATAAAAAAATATAGCAATTAATGAGTTATTAATTATAATAATTATGTAAACTTTTTATTTATAGTTTAGAATATTATTAAATATGTGATTATCATTTTCATAGTTTATTTAAAATATTATGTAAATTTTATAAGTATAAATTATTTAGAGTCAAGTGTAATGTAACTTCGACAATAAATCCAATCTAATAATTGTAATTTTCAATCATTATATTTAATACAAATTTTAGAGTGATATTAAAAAATCTTATTTATTTCCTGCATTCTTAATAAATGTCTTGCAAATCATAATTAAATTTACTTTGGAACGTTTACTTTTTTATGGGAAATTTTACTTCCATCTAGACAGATCATAAATATGAATTCATAACTATAGACATAATCAGAAAAATTTATCTATAATTCATATATTTTCCTATCTTTATAATTGACTATTAAAAAAAATTGAATATAAAAAAAATAATTCTTTAAGATTGTATTTTATAAAATGTATGTTAAAAAGATACTAAAAAGAATATTTTTATATTATGTCATGATAATTTTTCAGATAAGGTCATTAGATATATTCTAAAAATTAATATGTTTCTCTTAATAAAAATATTATTGCTTTAATTTTCACATAAATGAGAATTCATACCCACACTGCATGGAATATTTATGGTAGCTTCCTGGAATATTGGCACGGAAGATTTGAAATATTTTAGGAATCTTCCATGAACTATTCCTGTAATATTCGTGTGTCCTTGATTCTTCTTACGTTAGAATGTTCCATGAAATCTTGTTGGATGATTCCAAGAATATTTCATTGAAAAATTTGGGTCATCTTAGATCTTTCATTGAAACATTTCAGGAATCTTGCAGGAATATTTTATAAAATATTACGTTGGAACATTCATGGAAGATTTCCGGAATATTGAAACGGAAGATTTGAAATATTTCATAAACCTTTCATGGAATATGCTGTAACGGTTATTTTGCCCGTTACAAAAAAGAATTAGCTTTTAATTAAATATTATTTTTGGCTAAGTCTCTAAATTTAATTTTATACAGAGTTGCTGAAAACTAAGAAATTTACTTAATATTATACAGCAAACTCCGATAGTGCTAGCTAGTAAAGCTATTGATGAGCGACAAAATCTTACGTGATATACTTGTCGCTTTCTGCACTCACTGCGTCTCTCTTACCTGATCGAGAGACGCGTGGCCGGTAGCGCAGTTTTCCTTCGTCAGGCAGATTCCAAAATACGTTATATTAAAATATATGATATTACGTAAATATGATATTGCTCACAAGGACCGCGGAGGCGTCGGAGTAAGCAACGGGAAATATATTTTATGTTATATATAGTCAGGTAATATAAATTAATATGAAGCACGATTTAATAGAAAACAAGATTAATTTATTATAAGAAAAATATAAATACAAAGATAAAATATGAATTAAACGAAAATGAAATAATATAATATGTGAAAATAATGTACGCGTCTAATGAGAGAGTGAGCAAAGGGAGGGTGCGTCGCGAACTAAATCGAACTCGCTTATGACGCTGATCGGTTATATAACCGATGATACAATTTACCCGAACAAATGTCTCTCGAGGAAGAGACACTTGAATATCGCACAGTATAATTATACTTACAATAACGCACTGGCCAGCTTACACTAATTACCTACGTGCACGTAGACGCCGCTCGCCCGTTACTGTAGCTTCCCCCTTGTACGTAACCAATATGTAGACGCTCTGAAATGGATCGGTGGAATACGTCTCTTCCCGATCGTTGAATTCTGCTGAGCTCTGCCAACGTGGCTGCCTTCTCGTAGATCGGTGGGATCCTATACACGCCGATGAACGTATTTGGCACTTAATGGCTGACCGCTAAGACGCGCGAAAAGCGGTCAAGCAAAACTCTACAGAAAGAATGTCTGAGAGTTGCAACTAGCCAATATAATACGAAGCGCTAGTCGAAATAAACTAACGACTTTTATCTAAGACAATATTACGCGTTATCAGTTGCGAACTTAGTCTAACGTATTATAAGACCACGTGGTGAAATTCTCTTATGAGCACAGCGCGGCTTAGGTTTCGTGTTAACGCAACGGTAGCCGAAAACTCTCTGAAGCGCCTCGTGGCCAGCAAGCTTCTCTCTCGCGTGCCGGTCGTCAAAATACGCACTTCTCTACTCGTCTTAGACGAGATATATGACCGAGCGTTTATCCTATTTTAATACCTAAGCGCGCAAGATTCAAACACGGTAGAATACCGTTACAATGCATAGAAGATTCAAGGAATCTTTCATAAAATATTCCATAGAATATTTCTGGAAGATTTCAGAAATCCATCGTGAAATATCTCATAGAATATTTATGAAAGATTCGTAAAATATTGGCACGGAAGATTTGGAATGTTTTAGAAATTTAAAAAAATAAATATTAAATATATAAATTAATTAATAGAATTAATATAAAAAATTAAATATTGAATATTGAATATTATTAATAATTATTATTTATTAATTATAAATTAATTAATTTTATGATTTAATTATATAAATATTCTTTAAAAATTTCAAGAATATTTTAATGAAAGGTTTGGGTAATCTCTCATCTTTCATGAAATGTTCCTGGTAGATTTTTGGAAGATTTCAATGAAAGATTCAGAGTTTCAGATCTACCACGAAATATTTCTGGAATGTTTCATGAAAGACTTTGAAATGCTGTGAGGAGATAGTATACATATTATATAATAACATATTATACTCATACATCAATACATACACGCATACATAAACATTGACATTTAGTTATAAAATCGCATTTACATATTCGCTTCGAAAGTACACAACAAAGCGCCCACCCTTTTGCTTATATAGTGAGTAAGGTATCGTCCAACTGCTTGGGGATGAAACTCCCATTTAACGAACATCCCACTATCGGTGCCACTAAAAATCTCCCGTAACATTCCGCGCGCCCTTCCAACGAAAACTTCATAGAATCCTTCCAGAATCTTTTATACGATATTCCACTAAAAGATTTCTTAAATCTCTCTATGAAATATTTCGTAGAATATTTCTGGAAGATTTATGTAATATTCCACTGTACGATTTGAAAGTTTTTCTGAATCCTCCAGCAAAAGATTCATGAAATCTTTCTGGAACCTTCCATACACTATTCCATCGGAAGATTACTTAAATCTTTCTGTGAAATATTTTGTGGAATATTTCTGGAAGGTATATGTTATATTTCGCTTTACGATTTTAAAGGTTTTTGGAATCTTGCAGCGAAATGTTTATAAAATCTTCAATGAAATATTTCACTGGAGGATTAACTAAAACTTTTTTGTGGAATATTTCGTGGAATATTTCTGGAAGATTCATGTAATATTCTGCTGTACGATTTCAAAGTTTTTCGGAATCTTCCAGCGAAAAGTTTATGTAATCTTCCTGAAATCTTTCATAAAATATTCCAGTGAAAGATTACTTAAATCTTTCTGTCAATATTTCATGGAGTATTTCACAAGAAAATTACCTAAATCTTTCTGTAAAATTTCCCGTGGAATATTTCTGGAAAATTTATGTAATATTTTGCTGTACGATTTCAAAGATTTTCGTAATCTCCCAGCGAAATGTTTTTGGAACCTTCCTGGAATCTTTTATGAAATATTCTACTGGAAGGTTACTTAAATCTTTCTGTGAAATGTTTTGTGGAATAATATGAGAGATTCATGAAATATGTAGATGATACGAAGATCAATGAAATATTCCAGTGGAAGATTTTGAAATAATTCAGTAAAATCTTCAATGCTGTTTGGATATGAATATGTAATTAAGGTTACATGAATGTTATTTATGAAGAATGGTTTACAAGTAAATTTTTAAATACGAATGTATTTTCATGAAATTAATTTAAGTACTTTATTCTCTAAATGATAACTGAATAGAAGTTTAATTGAATAAATTATATCATACAATTATAAATATATTAATTTATTTAACTATTCATTAAATGAAATGATTATTCATTAAATATATTATTCTTACATATATATTACGCAATTAATAATTACAATGGATGATAGTTAAATAAAAATTTTCATTTTAATAATCATAACGTTGACATTTTTTTGATAAAAATGTTATTCGATTAAAATTTTCAGTTGTGTTTAAGTACAACTATAACTATTGCGATGTGAGAATTTATAGTAGAATTAATAAATCTATAATATTCAATAAATATATTAACTCTATTAGTGAGCTGATTCTCACAAGCAAAATCGGTATGTCAAAAAAATTTATATGTATAAAGGGTGCCAGACACACCACCAGCTAGCTAGCATTAAGCACGAATCTCAAGCTGCCTTAGATCGGGAGATGGCTCTATGTGAGAGGAAATTATGCCTGAAATTGGAGGGGGAAGCACACAAAAAAAACTTTATTTAATTCAACTTCAATTTACTTAACAAAGAATTTTTAACCTTCTGACAGCCGGGATGACGCCATATAGCGTCATCCCATGATCGGCCCACATATACTATTACTTAAGAAACATTTATATGGAAAATTTCGAGAAAGTTACACTTTTTTAGTGGAAAAAATGCCAGCTGTCAGAAGGTTAACCATCTTAACACTTGGTCTTAATAAGCAAAATCTACTCGCGCTCTCTCACAACCCATACACATAACATTTGGTTTCTTATTACGCGCGAAAGAAAAAAAAATAAAAATTTCTTATTGCAACAAGTCTAATTAAATTTTTATTAATTTTCTCGATGTCTTTATTTCCAAATTTAATTAATGTCTCTTGATCAAAATTTATTCCCTTCGCTTGATAAACATCAAAAAGAATTTTCAAAATTTAAACTCGTCACTGGAAAAGTCCACAACAAAAGATTAAAGAATTTACTTAACCGAATTTTAATGGCGGAATTCACTTGGCCGTTTAGGCCCGCTTCGCTTCTATCTCTCTCTTTCTCTTACTCTTTACTCTCAATACGCGCCCACGTGTTATCAAACACTGAGATTTTAACTAAATTCACTACGCCCGTAATAATCCAAAGAAAATTTATTTATGAAAACTTTTTATCGGTTATTTGCTCAAGTAGCGAATAGGTCTTATCGCAATCGATCTAAATTTAATCGAGATAACACGTGGCCACATAGCTCACACACTCCAGCACTCATGGTTTAACCTCAAAAAAAAATTTAATTTTTTTTTTAATTTTTAAATTTTACGTCGCTCAACAGTCGAAATTTACATTTATTATTCGAATTTTAAATACACAGAAAATTCTTAATATGCACTTTAAATTAGATTGTAAATTCAATACACATTAATTAACTTCCGCGCACTAAAAAACCAAGTCACTGCTTTTAAATTATCAATCGGCGAGGACCGTTGATTTACAAGGAAATCGAAAATTTATCGTGCGCAGCTCACTCACCGTTGATGATACAAGAATCTCGTGCAGGTCGATACCGTCAACGATGCTGTCGAAGCTGGCTGGCTGGCTGGCGATAATGGACTCTCAATGTTTCGTTTTCTTCTTTTCTCTTTATAGTCGCTACCAGCGACGTTGATTGCTGCGTAAAACTCGTCTCCAGAGCTAACTTCCTCGGTCTCTCTTTGTACTGCTAGGTAGTCTCTCAGGTTCCAAAAAGAAACAATTCTCTCTCTTTCAGCAAGCACGGAGAAAAAAAAACTATTTTATTCTGCAGCGACTTACTAAGGCTCCGGTGCAACACGAGGACGACAATCCAATCACGTGCGACTCAGCGCAAAGACCAGCAGCGAATGCCTTATTAATGGCTACTTCCTTCTTCTCCACTTCTTCTTGTCTTTTTGTTGTCTTCTGTCTTCGTTTAATTTCTTTCATTCCCAATCACTGTTCTTGAATTTTTTTTCACAAGTTTTCATTTGTCCAACGTCATTTCCTTTTCACTACACACACATCTGCTCAAAATGCGTATAAATTTTATGCTTTAATTTCTTTAAATTAACTTGTGCGTTTAATCTTGTCATATATTCACAACAAGTGTTAATTTAATTTTCTATATTAGTTATAACACCTATCACTGCTCTTTTCTTTATCAATTAATTGTTATATTCTTTTTGTACCCATTCTTTATCCTTTTTTATCTTCTTACGCGCCGAATAGTCTTTCCTGTCTATACATAGCAAGAATATCCAACATATACATACATATGCGTATATGCACAGTATAGAATTTGAGCCAAGAGAAAAGGATTGTGACGATCCCTCCCTTAACGCTCTCTCTTTATCTTCCTTTAATGTCTCCTTTTTCTCTCTCTTCTCTTAATGCGTGAGAGATCGACGTGCCAGCACTTTCAATTCGCTTTGCTAGTCTACGGATCTCCCCATCTCTCTTACTCCCTATATATCTTTCTTACTCTTCTCTTTCCTACCACTTCATCTTATTTATCGACTCCTAGCGCGCACGCGGTCGTTGATACATGTTAATGTATACATCTTCGCTCAACTGGCTGCTACAGCAGCACCGATGTTCCCACACAGTAGCTATTGATGTGTGTCTAATGGCCACCACGCGCATCTGCTATAAATCAAATCTTCGTCTCGTGATCTCGTAAAAAAAAGAAATGAAGGGAATTAATTTATTAAAAAAATTTCATTTGCGTTGGGGCCTATAAGTGGTTGGTAATTGTGCCGACAGGAAAAAAATTTTATTTAGAAAATTTTTTATTGTTACGTGGTATGTTTCACGTCACGCAATATTTAAAAAGTTACTTCTCATCAACAATAAATTGTTTAATGGTTTAAATAATAACTCTTCATTAATATTAGGAACTCATTCATAAATTATAATATTAATGATATGGAAATAAAAAAAAACAAATATAAAATTGAATATAATATAACCTCACTTGTGATACATACACTTCGTAGTATTTATATTCCATTAAAAATTTACTTTTGATGCAAATAGAATTGTTGGGTGATTGTAAATGGTCGATTTATTATTTTCAAATGTTTGAATTTTAAAATAACCAAAATATTGTATTTCAATCTTATAATTGTATATTTAAATTCAGTATTTCGTATGTATAAAATACATATGTAAAGATATTATAATTAGGAATAAGCACGAAATTCGTTTTTAAGCATGTTTCACGTAAAAAGGTTATTTTTAATTTCATCGCTTAAATTCATAGTCATATATTAAGGTCAAGGATCTAAATATAAGAGCCTTTCTTTAATAATATCACACGTTACACGTAACTCGTTACACGTTTTAAAATTTTGTTGTCCAATGTCTACTGAATTCAATATCGCAACAATACTCAAGTTTGAAATTAAACGTGATACTCACGGTCACCTATAAAGTCAAGCTTAATTTTCGACTTTTGTGAATTGTGCCTTACAATTTACATACGATTTAGGACATTCTTTGCTTTTTTTCCTAAGTCTAAGAACCCTTAATTTCTATCAATAATAACTAGTTTTCCCAAAAATTTACATTTTTTAATTAGAAAAGGATAGAGAGATCCAGCGTCCTCTTAAACTTTTCTTTAATATTTGTTTACACATACAATAACGTATATATAAATTGAATATTCAAAAGTTAATTTACTCTACAGTGAATTGTAAATATTATTGTAATTAAAATATTTACCACCTTTTTCTACGAATCTTCGGTTCTTTATATCCGTGCATTTTTTAGGTACGTGCTTCGAGAATATATAGGAAAATCTATAAAACTTTTGAATTTCTCGTGACGTTTTTCAAAAGTCTCTTTACAACTGCAATTAGAGTGCCGCGTAATGCACACTATTTAAACTGGATTCAGATCTCTTATGTTATCTTGTGACTCTATTTCTGATAAATTTAGTCAATGTGCCACAAACGGCGCAGTAGGTATTACTATAAAACATTAATTTTTACATATAAAAAATCACCGTGATTCATCTTGTGTAAGAATTTACTTTATATAAAATTACCTGCTGCACCTTTGGTAGCACATTCAATGAATCTATCAGAAGTAGAGTCACAAAATTACACAAAAGGTTTAAATAGCCAATTTAAATGGTGTGAATCATACGGCAACCCAGTACTAGCTGTAGAATGCCGCGATACTAATGAATTAAAACTTGTATGGATTTCCCCATATACATGGAGGCAGCATGTTATATGGAAAGTTGGTGACTATTTTAACAATGATGGGAGATAGAAAGGAAATAACTACTTACATACTGTCTTTCTCGTGCAGCGCTTACGAAAGCGTTACGCGAGAAAGATAGGATGCAAATTAATATTTTCTTACTCTCTACCTAAAGTTGCCACCACTTTTTAGTACGGCATGCTTCCTCTATAGTACATATGCTCTAAGGGTATGTGTAATTTTTCTTGTAACCAGATTTGCCTTTCGTATTGGTTCCTATTAGGGGTGGGACCAGTCGGATAAAAATTATTCAAATAATGAATTCTCTTATTCGAAAAGTATCCGAAATCCGGATACTGACTATTCGGATAATAAATAATCGAGTCTAATTATTCGAACTTCAAAGAATTAACGGTACACACATCCACACACCCATACAACCATACACACGTACATACGCACACACTGTCGTCCTATGACATATGAATAATCATAATCTCAAGTGGACCATCTAACATTCTAAATGTACTACATACATAATACCAATTGAAAATTTATTTAAAACACATTAATATTATTTAAATTCTAATTACATGTATAAGCAAATACACACGCATACCCGCACCAGCACCCGCACTCATACCCGCATCCACATTTGCACCCATATCTGCTTCCACTTCCGCATCTGCACCCACACCCGCATCCGCACTCATACCCGCATCCACATCTGCACCCGTATCCGCATCCACTTTCGCATCTGCACCCGCACCCGCATCCGCACCCGCACACGCATCCACATCCGTACCCGCATCCGCACCCGCACCGGCACCTGCACACGCGCACACACAATTGAATTATTCGATTAAAATTATCATCCAAATATTTTTCGATTATCCGAATATTTTTCGATTATCCGAATATTTTTCGATTATCCGAATATTTTTCGATTATCCGAATATTTTTCGACTATCCGAATATTTTTCGATTATCCGAATATTTTTCGATTATCCGAATATTTTTTGATTATCCGAATATTTTTCGATTATCCGAATATTTTTCGATTATCCGATTACTTTTTGATTATTCGAATATTTTTTGACTGTCCTGATTATTTCATCACCGATAGTATTATCCGTTTATTCGAATAATTCGAAGAGTCAAAAAATCCTAAAATAATCCCTTCACTAGTTTCTATATTATTAATAGTTATTATATATTAAAGTGAAACTACCTTTTTCTAAAGTTCTTAGCTCCTACGGATCTGCGCATTTTTTTGCAATAAGAATAGCAATTCTTATTGAGTCCTATATAATAAGTAGTTATCATATAAAAGCACTTTTTTCGGGCCTAATTTTTGGGTCTTATTTGGGCTTTAGCATGTGTATTTTTCTCTTCATTTATGTTTCACTATATTTTGCTTCATCATCTTTTTTCCGCTCTTTATTCTTTCTTCCTTCATTTTTTTACCCTCTCTATCTTCAACTACCCTTCTTAATTTTCTCTTTTGTTTATAGTTTAGACTTCAATTACGATATGATATTAGAGTCTATACTTGATTAGCTTCTAAACGAAAGAGAAAATTTTTCGTTGACAGCGCATTTCTAAATGCAGCTAAATTTAACTCAATCAGCTAATTTTTTACTGTCGTTTTGTCAATTTTTATCTAAGTTTTGTATGATTGAACTGACTTTATAAATAAAGAGTATAGCCGAATAAGCATGTAAAAATGGCCTTAACTCGAATTTCTCTGAAACTTTGCTTATTTTTTTGTCTCGTCAAAAAACTAAAATCCTGGAAGTTTCAGATCCCTATGGTCAAAATTGGCTTCATAACCTCAAAAAACGTGTTTTTCGGTTTTTTTGCTATAATTAGATGAATTCTTAATGGATCCTCAAAATTCGAGATCGAGGTAAAAGAGGACGATAAAACGCATATATTTAGTGACTATAAAACCTTACAAGTCTCAAACATAACCTAAAAATAAATTTCAAAATTTCAAAATGGCCTGTACATTAACGGTATGAATGCATACTTATTTTTGACTTTCAGAAACTTTACTTTTCATAAAATCTATCATTTATATTTCAAGCACATTTTTGTAGGAATGGTAGAAAGTACCTAAAATATCAAAAAACTGAAAATTTTATAGATTTATAGCATTTCAGAGGCTCTATTGCATTCTGATCATGAAAATAACACCAAATACACGTTCAGCGTATCCATGTATCCATATATATATATATATATATATATATATATATATATATATGGGTAAATCTTTCATAATGTTAAAATTTCACCTGCAACAAATTAAAAAAAAAAAAATACAGGCACACGTGTAAAACTAATTTTCTCTGAATGTTGACGTATTATAATGAAAGAAAAAAATCGTGTTACTCACTTTTAAGGGTAGTCTTTTTAACAAACATCAAAAGACAGATTTTCGAGTAAATTTTTCATAGTGTTAAAATTTACTTTCAATAAATTAAAAAAAATTGAAGACACATGTATCAAATTTATTTTTTTTAAATGTTGATATATTAAAATGATAATAAAAGAAAAAATCGCATTACTCACTTTTGAAGATAGCTTTTTTAATATAAGACATTTAAATATATTCATTATTATCACACCCAGGTATAATATTTTACCTATCTCAGATCAGTTTTTTAAGTATTTTGGGCTATAATAGATCATTTTCCATTGAGCTTTTTCATTTTTACATGTTTAATATGTTACAGAAAATATTTAAATTCGCAATTTACATTAATAATTACAAAATTTTTTGTAATAAATAAAATATGCCAGAAATGGCAATTTTTTTTGGAAAATTCATTTTTGGCGATTCGGGTATTAAAATTGAGTGATATTAGTTACCCAATGGCTTTTAGGATTCCTGATTACAAATCATAAGTGAGTGGAATATCAATTTATTTTTGCTAAAATTGTCAATCTTAGGGTATGAAATTTGACATAGATTTGTGTAGTTTATGTTTTCGAATAAAAATACTTATATTCCTTTTAACCAAATATTTTAGTTTATTTAATAAACATTAAATCTAAAAATTTTTAATTTAAAATCTAGAAATTTCAGTGATGATTCAACTCAACGTTCTAGGTATAAGCTATTAAATACATACTAAAACTGAGCTTTTTAAAGTTTAAACTCTTTAGAATTAAAACATTGATAGAAACTAGGTAATCGATGTAAATTTGGAAAATTTAATAGCCGGGAAAAATTCAATGATTTCCAGAATACTCGAAATAATACTTCAAAAGCAACTTAAAGATTACATTGAGTATTATAAAATAGTAAATTACAAAGTTCACAACAGAGAAAAGATGAATCAAAGCTTAGGTTTTCATATTAGTGGATAAAAACCTATTTTCAAAAGTGAGTCACGTTTTTTAAGTATAATTTCAAACGAACAAAGAACTTTATCTACACTAGGCACACGTTCCTAATAAAAAAATTTCTCTTTGTGATTCTAAATATTACCTTTTGATGTAGTTTAAAATGTCACCGCTGAATAGTCTTTTTTACAGCATCGTATTTTCCAGAAAAAAGTAAAATATATAAATTTTTGGTAACATTTTAATAACCTTTCAGAAAGTACTTTTGTTAACAGGCACACACCCATGCTCTTGATTTTCCAAAAGTATGTGTATAGATAAAGCTTTGGTGTGAATTTCAAATAAAAAAAGCAGTAGTCATTTTTTTTATAGCGGTAATTTATCATTTTACATGGCCTGGTAACATTTAAATTTAAAAAAAAAAACCCCTTTTCCCCATCCGCCATAAAATGACACGTCTAATTATCATTAAAAATATAACAAAATTAGTTTCTAATAACTCAATAAATCAGTGAACATTTGCTAACAAGATGTGCTATCTCATATTTAGGAGAAATGACGCAGTAACATGATTTTTAAAAGTATGAAAGAATTACCCATATATATCCATAAAATACGAGAATAAGCTTTGTTACGCATTGTTCCGCGCGCGGGGTTTCCCGCCAAATTTCCCCAGACAGACGCTTCCTCGCGCCCCCTTGTCTCCCCACCTCCACTTGGGGACGCCTCCTGTAGCGGAGCATGAAGAGGAGCACGGCAGGGCGCCTCTCAGTTCTTCGCCACCGTTCGAGCAGTTCAGACGTCTCCGCGCATCATCTACGTTATTCTTCGCGTTGTGCAGTTACGTATTACGTGTTTGTGTTTTCTTATCAACTACAGTGTATTATTTTGAGTTTAGTTCAAGTGTTCGAATAAAGTGTGATATTTAAGTTCAACGAAGGTGTCGTCTTTGTTTTCCTTCCTTCACCTCGCGGCTTGGTGTTCCGAACAGCTCCCCCCCCTTTTTCTTTCTTTTCTTTATTTCTTTTGTTTCTCCCTTTATTTCTTACGTTCTTTTCTTTCTTTCTTTCTCTCCTTTATTTTCATTCCTTTTTTTTCTTTTCTTATTTTCTCTTTCGGGGAGAGATTATTAAAAACATTTTGGTCCTTCGAGCCGGATCACTGACCGCGTCTGGTGAAGGTCTAAGAGGAGTAAGTGCGCGCACGTTTGTCCTCATAAGGAGTCGACATTGCAACCTTCGAGCATAGCTCAGGTCCTGCATTCTTGTTTCTACCGCGACAATGGAATAAACTTTCAGTGCAACCTTCGAGCATAGCTCAGGTCCTGCATTCTTGTTTCTACCGCGACGGTGGAATAAACTTTCAGTGCAACCTTCGAGCATAGCTCAGGTCCTGCATTCTTGTTTCTACCGCGACGGTGGAATAAACTTTCAGTGCAACCTTCGAGCGTAGCTCAAGTCCTGCATTCTTGTTTCTACCGCGACGGTGGAATAAACTTTTAGTGCAACCTTTGAGCACAGCTCAGGTCCTGCATTTCTTTGTTTTTACCGCGACGGCAACAACTCTCGAGAGGAGCTTGGGTCTTGCATTCTGCTTTGTTGAAAGTGAAATAGAGTTTCGCTGTTTTCAAAGAGTCTACAGTGCAACCTTCGAGAAAGCTCGGGTTCTGCATCTGTCTCGACACAACTGCAACACCGCTGCAACTGTGGAATCACCAGTCGATCACTGTGGGAGTCGATCGACATCCTCGATTGTGTCTCCGGTCTCTGCTGCTCAACATCCCTCTGGATGGTGAAGTTTACCACCACTTGCGACACACATTTTGGATCATCCAGTTCACCCTCAACGGTTCTGTGGCTCAACAGCGGAGATCATCATGGACGTTGTCGCAGCTCAAATAGCCTTGGCAAGTCTGATCGCCAACTTTCAGCGGAACACTCTTCGCATTGGGCGAGATAAACTCACGTCCGGAGTGATCAGCGGCAGGCTTGAGCTACTCGAGCGTTATTGGATCAAGTTTCAGACTCAACACGATGCGCTTCTCGCCAACGAGGAGTTGCGAGAAGACGCCTATTTCGTCGACGATGTTTACTCGTCCACGGAGGTGGAGTACACCACGGTACTTGGATACTTGTTGGATGAACAAGCGAGGCTGAACCCCGGACCGGGAATTGTCCCGGATCGTGCAGAGTCCACCGGCTCGCACGCGCACCTGCCCAAGATCACCATTCCGACCTTTTCGGGTGAGCAAGGAGACTGGGAGTCATTCAGAGATTTGTTTCAGGCTCTGGTTCATCGCGAGTCACGGCTCTCTGCGGTGCAGAAGCTGTATTATCTTCGAACAGCACTTCTTGGAGATGCCAGAACCTCCATCGAGTCCCTACCACTAACTGAGTCAAATTACCTGACCGCGTGGAACCTCTTGGTGGCTCGATATGACAATAAAAGGATCCGAATGCAGGAGCATCTCAAGGCCATTGTCTCGATTGAAGCAACGAAGAAAGAAAGCGTGCAAGCGCTTCAGCATAACCTCGACGAACTCATCTGACGTCGGGACGCTCTGCAGAATCTTGAGTGTCCAGTCAATCATTGGGATGATTGGTTGGTCTTCTTCGGCAGCCGCGGCATGGATGAGGTCACGCGACGTGATTGGGAGAAGGAACTCGGATTTTCGGAGGAGAATCCCACGTTCAGGCAATGGTCAACGTTTGTTGGTAACCGAATTCGGACGTTAAAGGCTTTGGAACCGCCTTCCACGTCCAGAACTTCTTCAGCCGCAAGTGGACATCAGTGGTCTAGGCCTGCATCAACCAGTGGGAAGATGAAGGCATTGACGCTTTCGAACTCTTCTCCTCAGGCTGCATGCCCATGCTGCAACGCTCGTCATCATCTGGGTCATTGCGATGCTTTCCGAGAGCGTGATTTGAAGGCTCGTCTCCAAGCAGTTCGACGATCTCAGCGCTGTTTTAACTGTCTTCGCAGTGGACACCTACTTCGTGACTGCCCTTCTCAAGCTGGGTGTTCCACGTGCGGTCGACGTCATCATTCCCTCCTCCATGGCGGAGGCGTGAAACGTTTCTCCAATACATGTCTGGAATTGGAACTGCCCCGCAAGGCATCGCGTTAAGACATGGCAACGACGGCAGCTGCGACGATTCCACCGGAACGAACGATGTGATCAGTGATCCTTGCGACAGCTCTTCTGTCGATTCAGAGCCAAGCCGGACACACCCTGCAAGTCCGCGCCTTACTGGACCCAGGTTCGGAGTCCAGCATCGTCAGTCACCGATTGGCTCAGAAATTGGGCAGCACGCAACTCGCAACACTGATGGAGATCAGCACCATTGACAGATCATCAGTTTGCTCATCAAAATATCAGTCCACACTTCGAGTCAAGGTCGACGGACATGATCCATTGATGATATCGGCGGTGGTTCTCCGCGGGTTTCACATCTGCACGCCTTCCAGTCCGGTGAAGCTTGGAAATTGGCCTCATCTGCGGGAGCTACCACTTGCGGATCCAACATTCGCCATTCCATCCCTAGTTGATGTTCTTCTCGGCGCTGACGTCTATGACCGAGTCATCACCGACGGAATCCGTAAAGGAAATAAAGGTCAGCCTGTCGCACAACGTACCATCTTCGGATGGGTGATTTTTGGTCCTGCAGGCCTCACAGAGGAAGTTCGTGGCGTTCCATCACAAGTACTACTCACATCAGTCACCACAGAGGAGCATACTCTTCATCAACAGCTACAGTCCTTCTGGGAACTTGAAGAGCCACCTCGAGCCCCCACAATGTCCCACGAGGATGAGCTGTGTGAGCGGCTCTTCCAGCAGAATCTTCAACGGTCAGCTGATGGACGTTACACGGTTCGGCTGCCCTTCCAGGACCCTGTCCTACCACGCTGTGGTGACACTCTTTGCCAGGCCCGCCGCTCTCTCAACTCCATGCTTGTTCGGATGTCTCGGGACAGTCTCTTGGCCAGTGAGTACGAAAACTTCATGACTGAGTACGAAAGACTCGGCCATATGACACCCATCTCTTCCTCTGGCTCTTTCAGAACGCCTGGGTCGCATGAGATCTACTACATACCTCATCATGCAGTCTGGCAGCAAGCGGACTGCGGCAGAAAGAAGCTCCGTGTTGTCTTTGATGCCTCCCGACGAACTCTGTCTGGGCCATCTCTCAATGATGTGGTCCACACTGGCCCCCGTCTGCAGCTCAGCCTGCCGGCGGTGCTGATGCGCTGGCGGCGACATCGCTATGTGATCTCCGATGTATCGCCAGATTCGGATGCACCCTGATGACACAGATCTCCAGAGAATCGTTTGGAAGCGCAAAGGAGAGTCTCAGGAGACTCATTTTCGATTAGAAACGGTCACCTATGGGACCGCATGCGCACCCTATTTGGCCCTCAGGACCTTACTGCAATTGGCTCAGGATGAGGGAGCAGCGTTCCCTCGAGCCGCCCAAGTCCTTCGACGTGAGGCCTATGTGGATGACATTTTTACGGGAGCTGACGACCTCATCACCATCCAGAATCTGAAAAGTGAACTCCGCAGTATGCTTCAAAGGGGAGGATTTCAATTAAGGAAATGGACCTCGAACTACCCGTCAATCCTTGAAACTTTTCCCGCAGAGGATTGTCTGCGGCCGGTCGGACACCATCTTATTGAGAACGAGCCAATCCAAACACTCTGAGGGCCCTAGGAAGTGTTCGACTTCCTCGCTATTTGGAGTCAGCTCCGGGACAAACCTTTCAATTGCACGTCTTTGCGGACGCAAGTGAAAATGCGTTTGCAGCCGCGGTCTACCTCAGGACCGCAGGGCTGAATACGGTGGCTCACTGTCGTCTCATCACAGCGAAGATCAAGGTCGCTCCGGCGAAAGCCCAATCAATTCCACGACTAGAGCTATGTGCCTCCCATCTGGCGACCAGGCTGATCCAATGGACGCAAAGCGATCTGGGGTTACCTTGCTCAAGTCTTAACGCTTGGTCCGACTCTCAAACAGTGCTTCGCTGGATAAGTGCGGATTCCACTCGATGGAGCACATTCGTCGCGAACCGCGTTGCAGATATTCAGCGCCGGGGCATCAAGATCCAATGGCGATACGTGTCGACAACTGAGAATCCTGCGGATGCAGCATCACGTGGGGCAACGGCAGCTTCTCTCCAAGATTCTGAGAACTTGTGGTGGAGAGGACCTTCCTGGTTGAGTCGACCCGAATCGCAATGGCCCATCCAACCCAGTCTCAGAGGATCCTCAGAGTCGGATGAAGAGCTGAAAAGGCCGGCTGTTGGCAGTCACGCATTGCAAGCCAAGCCACAATTGTTTGCAGAATTTTCCAGCCTACACCGCCTAACCAGAGTCATTGCCAGATGTCTACGAGTACGACACTTCAGAACTAGACCCGAGCGCTTACGCAAGGAATGTCTCAGCCAGCCATTGAATGCGGAAGAGCTCAATCGCGCTCGACTGGCCTGCATTCGGTGGTCACAAAGTGTCAGTTTTGAAGAGGAAATGAATGCTCTGAGCAAAACGACTGAACCCTTCGGAAAGCGGCATTTTCTCTCACGCCTCAAGCCGTTTGTCGACGATGAGGGCATAATGCGCGTGGCTGGGCGCCTTCAAGAGTCGCCTTTGCCATATGATGAGCGACATCCTGCTATCCTGTCTGGATCCTGTCATTATGCCCACCTTGTCATCGATTGGGCTCATCGCCAAGCGCTGCATGGCGGATTCCAGCTGACTTACGCTCTCGTGATGAAGAAAATGTGGATCATTCGAGGACGGGTACGCGTCAAGGCCTTCATAAGAAATTGTGTGACGTGTAAAAGGGCTAGAGCGACTCCTGCTTCGCAAGGGATGGGATCATTGCCTATAGAAAGAGTGACAGCAGCTCGCCCTTTCGCTCGGACTGGATTGGACTACGCCGGGCCAATCCTCGTCAAGTCAGCTCGCGGCAGGGGACATCATGCCTCCAAAGGATATATCCTAGTTCTGGTATGCCTCTGCACGAAAGCTGTTCATTTGGAATTGGTGGGTGATTTGACCACACCCACTTTTTTGGCAGCACTGCGGCGCTTCATCGCCCGTCGGGGAATGCCAAAGGAACTCTGGAGTGATAACGCAACCACCTTCAGAGGCGCTGACGCAGAGCTTCGGTCACTTTTCCGGGAAGCAAACATCACATGGAGTCAGGTCCAGGAGACTCTGGCTTTAGACGGGATACAATGGCGCTTCATTCCACCGTCTACACCACATTTCGGGGGGTTGTGGGAAGCAGCCGTCAAGTCAGCGAAGAGTCACATCAAAAGAGTTCTAAACGGGCATCTCCTGACTTATGAAGAATTCAACACATTCCTGTCCCAAGTGGAGATGTGCCTTAATTCACGGCCACTAACACTGATCACTGGAGAACTGGATGACATTCAGGCCCTCACCCCAGGTCACTTCCTGGTTGGCTCATCCCTCACTCAGTTGCCAATGACCTACCCGATGCAGGATCCCAGTCGCTGCAGCCATTGGCACTTGGTCCAGGCCTTGTGAGACCATTTCTGGCTGCGATGGGGCCGCGAATACATCCACACGCTTCAACCGCGCGTCAAGTGGAACAAAACGAAACGAAATCTCAAGATCGGAGATGTGGTTCTCCTACTGGACCCAACACTGCTTCAACAGGGCCGTTGGTCTTTGGGACGTGTCGTGTCCGTTCACCCAGGAAAGGACGACCTTGTCCGTGTGGTCACGGTGCGGACAGCCACCAGCACCTATCAGCGTCCAATCACAAAACTGGTCCGGCTTCCACTGGAGTCGGAATCTGAGGAGGGCCCCCCCAGTCCTGTCACGGCGGGCGGCGGAGGTCATTAATCGTCCTTGGCGAGGCGGGCGGGATGTTACGCATTGTTCCGCGTGCAGGGTTTCCCGCCAAATTTCCCCAGACAGACGCTTCCTCGCGCCCCCTTGTCTCCCCACCTCCGCTTGGGGACGCCTCCTGTAGCGGAGCATGAAGAGGAGCACGGCAGGGCGCCTCTCAGTTCTTCGCCACCGTTCGAGCAGTTCAGACGTCTCTGCGCATCATCTACGTTATTCTTCGCGTTGTGCAGTTACGTGTTACGTGTTTGTGTTTTCTTATCAACTACAGTGTATTATTTTGAGTTTAGTTCAAGTGTTCGAATAAAGTGTGATATTTAAGTTCAACGAAGGTGTCGTCTTTGTTTTCCTTCCTTTACCTCGCGGCTCGGTGTTCCGAACGGCTCCCCCTCCCCTTTTTCTTTCTTTTCTTTATTTCTTTTGTTTCTCCCTTTATTTCTTACGTTCTTTTCTTTCTTTCTTTCTCTCCTTTATTTTCATTCCTTTTTTTTCTTTTCTTATTTTCTCTTTCGGGGACAGATTATTAAAAACAAGCTTTAAAAAAATCTTTTTTCGACCAAAAAGACTGCTTTAATCTTTTTATTATTATCTTAAACTATAATTTCACCACGTCATCTTTAAAGTAACCTTAAGAATTTATCCACTGACCAATAGCTTCCTTGGTACTGATTTTTAATCTTATTCAGTACAATTTTTGGCCAAAAGATATGAAATTAACCTCAAAAATGCATGTAGTGACTAAAAATGACCTCAACTATCATTTTTCTGACGTATTCGAGACAATTCTTGGTATGATTTCATTGAAATAACCTCAAAAACATATTGATGGGTTCTAAGAGCTTCTTCCTGAGATTATTTATATTGTTCAGTGCGATGTTTTGTCGAGCACCACCAAAATATCGCCAAATAATGCGCCTAGCCAGCAAAAATATTTCATGTTGTGCTACAGCATGATTTAAAAGTTATTAACATCAATATAGTAATGTAATATTACTAAAATATTTTACTATTTTCAAGATACATTAGCGAGCCGAGCTTGTGTTGGAGTACGAGCAAGCAGGTGAGCCCCACACAGTATAAAACGTTTGAAATATTTTCGAAATATTTCAAAACATTTCATGCTGTGCGGGAGAGCTCTGTAGTTTATATTTGTTAGTGTTACCGTAGAAGATGTAGTTTTTTGATTATATAAAAGAAATCATGCCCTGATAAGAATCCCGTTCTTTACGGTATTAATTGTTCGAATTAAAAAATAAAGACAATGATTACATAACACAAGAACGTAACAATAATTTACGAAAATATGCACATTTAGGCAATCTGAAAGTGAAAATAAATTAGTCTGCTATTTTAGTTGATAACGAAAAAAATATTATCTTTATTAAACTTAAAACATGATTTAATTATTAAAAAAATTGTTCATTTTTAAATTACTAATTTTTTATTCGCTTTCTATTTGTTATTCATTATTTTCCTTTGTAATTCAGTTAAATTCAGTTTTTAATTTTGAAAATAATTATTTAATAATAATTTCGGTGGCTCTTTCAAGGCACTCCTGTCCTGTCCATCTTAGGGAGAATCCAGATGACGGAACTTCTCAAGGAGTCGTGCTGTTCCGTGCCGTGCCGTATTCGTGCCGTTCTATAATGGAGTGTTCCATCTACACTATCTCTGCAGCAGCATTAAATGATTTATCTCATGTTGAAAATACAATCCCTATAATTAATGAAGATAGTGATGAAGATTGAAAAGAAATATAAAAAGAATAAGTTATACTTTATCAATATAAAATATTGTAATTTTTAATGATTAAAAATATTTTTTTAAATATAGACAAAATTAAAAATCAAATTTAAGAATTATTTTTTAAACCATTAAATTCACTTGAAGATATCTCCCACATAGCATGAAATATTTCCTAAATATTTCATACATCATTCCGAAAGATTAATTTGAAATATTACATAATATATTTAGGAAATCTTTCGAAAATAATAATAAAATATTTCTAAGACTATATCGTGACTAAAGTCAACTACCTCGATATGGCCTACCAGGCCGACACAGGGAGGTAAAATTTTAAGTATCGACACACTCCCACCAATGACCGTTTTATTCGAATTGAGAAATAGTTTCTTACGCTCTGATTATGGCCAAGGGGCGCACTACATTTTTTGGCTTTGGATTCAGCCTACGTTTAAATTCTTGTTTTCAAATCCATGTTTTTTCTATCAATAAAAGTTTAAGAAACTCGTAACCATATAGAAAATGTCGGATATGAATACCAGGGCTCAAGAGTTAGTAGATATGGAAGGGATCAGCTTCGAGCATTGACGAAGGGGTATGGCCATTAAAAGAGCGGTCATATCGAGGTGGTTGACTGTATATTCATACAGATTTCTTGAAAGATTTATGAAATATTTCACGAAATATTCTCTAAATATTTCTAAAATATTTCTTAAAATATTATTTTACAAATTTCTGAAATATTTTTAATATTTCATAGATTGTTCATAATTATTTATGAATCTTACATGAAATATTTCTAGAACGTATCTTGAAACATTTGATGAAAAATTTAATGGATATTTCAAAAATTTTCAATGAAACATTTAAAATTATTAATTATTAATAAATCTTTCGCAAAATATCTTTTTGATCGAAAACGATTTTTTTAAGCTTATTCTAGTATTTTACGGATGCATATTATATAAATCCAACTGAATATCGATATTTAGGAGATTTTTTTGGTCGCTGAACGTGTATTTGGTGTTATTTTTATGATCAGAATGCAATAGAGCCTCTAAAATGCTATAAATCTATAAAATTTTCAGTTTTTTGATATTTTAGGTACTTTTCACCATTCCTACAAAAATCTGCTAAAAATATAAATGATAGATTTTATGAAAAGTAAAGTTTCTAAGAGTCAAAAATAAGTATGCATTCTTACCGTTAATGTACAGGCCATTTTGAAATTTCCAAATTCATTTTTAAGTTATGTTTGAGGCGAATCTTTGAGACCGTAAGGTTTTATATAGTCACTAAATATATGCGTTTTATCGTCCTCTTTTACATTGATTTCGAATTTTGAAGATCCATTAAGAATTCACCTAATCATAGAAAAAAAACAGAAAAACACGTTTTTTGAGGTTATGAAGCCAATTTTGACCATAGGGATCTGAAACTTCCAGGATTTTAGTTTTTTGACGAGACAAAAAAATAAGCAAAGTTTCAGAGAAATTCGAGTTAAGGCCATTTTTACATGCTTATTCGGCTATACTCTTTATTTATAAAGTCAGTTCAATCATACAAAACTTAGATAAAAATTGACAAAACGACAGTAAAAAATTAGCTGATTGAGTTAAATTTAGCTGCATTTAGAAATGCGCTGTCAACGAAAAATTTTCTCTTTCGTTTAGAAGCTAATCAAGTATAGACTCTAATATCATATCGTAATTGAAGTCTAAACTATAAACAAAAGAGAAAATTAAGAAGGGTAGTTGAAGATAGAGAGGGTAAAAAAATGAAGGAAGAAAGAATAAAGAGCGGAAAAAAGATGATGAAGCAAAATATAGTGAAACATAAATGAAGAGAAAAATACACATGCTAAAGCCCAAATTTCAGAAACCAACGCTCAATATTTCCCTAGTCACAGATCATTGAAGAAAATCATTAAAAAAGGCACTAGATTTTCAAACGCTTATAGTATCTTATCATTATTAGCTAGAAGCTTATACTCTTTTTTAAATGAAAGCTGAGCCTAAATCCTTTCGAAATAGCACCTATAGCATCTCAAAATATTATTTTTTTCCAAAGTTAGAGCGTAATAAACATTGGACCTAAATTTTTGTTTAAAACATTAAATAATAATAAAAGCTAAAATTGGGTTCAATCTTTATTACGCTATAGCTTTGGGAAAAAATGATATTTCGATATGCTATAACTGCTATTTCGAAAGTATTTTAGCTAAGCTTTCATTTAAAAAAAGGTTTGAGCTTCTAGCTAATAATGCTGAGGAACTATAAGCGTTTGAAAATCTAGTAACTTTTTTAGTGATTTTCTTCAATGGCCTGTAACTAGGGAAATATTAAGCGTTAGCCTCTAAAATTTCATCTTTCTTTATATTTCTGCATCCAGAAAACATTCCCAAATTTTGAGCAAAAACTGTAACCCGAAGGTCAAACACTCTCCTTGTAAGTACATAAATTAAGATAACCTATATTAGTACATCTTTAACGCGTCTTATCCAAAAATTGTTTGGCATGGCACTGAATTTTTCGGAACTTAATCATCTTATACTAACATATTATACGCACTGCGGTGCTGTCAAGTATAAAACTTCAATACAATTATTACTTGATAACGTAAAAACCATTAAATTGTAATACAATTTTTAACAGTCGATGAATAAAATTTAAATCATATAATATATAACAATTTTAAATTACTAATAATTAATTTTAAACTCAAAAGCTACCTATTTTAAATAGTTAGGTATTGCAGATAAACATGTATCATTTTTTTCCCCTTAAATATCCTGAATTAGAAAATAATTATTAGTAATTTGAAGTGTTATATATTATATAAATAATTCTATATTTATCAGTTTTTAATTTTAGTAACACAAAAAGCCGCACCACAAAAGATTATAACAATCACATTTTCTGCGAAATATTGCCCTTGAATTGAGTAGGTAAAATGTCAGTCTTAGTACCGAAAAAAGACACTAAGCGTCGAAAATTTATGCTCTTACTTCATAATATAATAGTACCAACATTAGTCCCTAAAATTCAAGCTATAGTAGTGATTGAAATCATATCGTCACTTTTTTTTAATACCTTAGTACATAAATTAAATATACTAGATTTAGTACCTATTTTAACAGTACTTTCCTTTCTCCGTGCAGTTGTTAGTTCTAGTAAGTGTCAAATTTCGATTATTTCATGGTTCTTGATTGAAACGCGTGATTAAAAAGAATAAATTCCTATCATATTTTTTTCGTTATTCTAACCCTAAAATCGCAACTTCGTTGCTCTTTTTTGGCTCTCATGGCGAAAAATACACTACGCAACTAGTATGGAAAGGCTTTTTTACGAAACTCGTTACGACCCTCACCTTAAGCTCAGGTCGTAAACTTCTCATTTCGTAAATAAAGCCTTTCCATACCCGTTACGTAATGTACTATTTCCACACGGTATGCGGGAAGTTCGATTTGCCACAGGATTTTCCGTACGGGAAGTGCCCTATTTCCGCACGAAAAAAGTGTGCGGAAAAAAAATTTCTGTACGCCGTATAAATATAATATTACAACGAATAAAATAAATTTGTCAAATGTTTAATATTATAAAAACGAGGATCTAAAGTTTTCGCGTAAGCATTATAAGTAAGAAAATTATTTAAACAAAGGGAAAATATATAAGAGGAGTTAAAATTTTAACAAAGAAGAATACCATTTATTAGATGTTTAATATTATAAAAACGAAAATCTAAAATTTTTGCGTATGCATTATAAGTGAGAAAATTATTTAAACAAAGAAAAAATATAGAAGAGTGCAGTTGAAATTTTAACAAAGAAGAATACCGTTTATTAGGTGTTGAATATTATAAAAATGAAAATCTAAAATTTTCGCGTATGCATTTAAAGCGAGAAAATTATTTAAACAGAGAAAAAATATAGAAGAGTTGGGTTGAAATTTTAACCAAGAAGAATACCATTTATTAGAATTTTAATATTATAGAAACGAAAAATAAATATCTAATTTATTGATTTATTTCAATATTTATAGAAATACCTACATTTCTTTTTTAAATAAATAATGTACTTTAATCTACGTTTTCTTTCAATATTTGTTTTTATTATCACATCCCCGATTTTCTAACCCACATTCAATTCCTTTTTTTTTCTAACCGACTTCAAAAAGAAGGAGGTTCTCAATTCGACTGATTTTTTTTTTTTATGTCTGTTACCTCATAACTCCGTCATTTCTCAACCGATTCGAAAAAACTTTTTCTTATCTGATAGAGAATGTCTGCAGGAAGGTCCCATACGTGTCCTATAATTATTGGGCCAATATTCGGTTTGTATGACCCAATTATGAAATTAAGAAAAAAACCGGGTGTTTTGTTTTCTCATTTACCTCCCTTATACTTCGCCTCTCTCTCTCTCTCTCTCTCTCTCTCTCTCTCTCTCTCTCTCTCTCTCTCTCTCTCTCTCTCTCTCTCTCTCTATCGGAGCAAAGATCAGGATGGGTAGCCTTCATACCTCAAAGATCAGGAGTGACCTTTTGCAGGGAACTTTATCAGTAGAAACACTTACTCCTTCCTTGATCAACATCAATGAATATCTGCCACACTCATTGCACCAACTGAAGTTGAGAGTGCTCAGGAAGGCCAAAGATAAGAGGTACAACTTCCTTACATTTGTGCGTGATGGTAAGATCTTCGTCAGAAGGAAGAAGGAGGATGCAGCCATTCGTGTTGCATCGGATGACGACTTGGATGCTATTTTAGCAAAGCTCTCATTGATATCAGCCAACAACGATGTAGCCACTTAACATCTGACACTGGGGTAAGCTCATTCTCTCTTCCTTCTTACTCTAACACACTTCTTCCTTCTAACAATACTATTTCATCGGTCATTCATGATCATTTCACTACTAAGGATGGTCTCAGAGTTTGTCATTTCAATGCCAACTCTATTAGAGCGCACATTGAGATGATTAGACTCTTTTTGGCTTCTCGCCCTTATTTCCACATAATAGCTGTTACTGAGACCAAACTGGGCCAGATCGTTTGTGATTCTTTGATTGCTCTTGATGGGTATGTGCTTTATAGACAGGATCGTAACACCAAGGGAGGTGGTGTTGCTTTATTTGTACACTGCTCTCTCACTTCTGTGCGTCTCTGTTCATCCTCTGGAAGCTGGAGTGGTAAGCCTGGTTTACCTGAGTATCTCTTCTGTGAGGTCAACTCATCTGACTTGGCTTCACCCATTTTCGTTGGTGTTGTTTATAGACCACCTCACGCTCCATTTTTGGCCAACACAGACTTTATTCCTGATTTGACCACTCATATGCACAATTATAGTACTAAGGTAGTTTTAGGAGATTTCAACACTAATTTGTGTTCTGAATCTGATGATTCTGTGTTCCTGAAGAGCCTTATTAAGGAAAATGCACTTTTTTCAGTGCCTTATGGACCTACGCATCATACTTATTCCTCTGATACGTGGCTCGACTTGTGCCTTGTCGATGCCAATGACTTACTGCTTGACTATTGGAAGACTGATGTACCATTTATTGACGGACATGATTTTATTGCTGCGACTGTGAAGTCGTCTCTCTCTAGGCCTACACTTAATAATTTTACTTATCATGATTATAAAGCGGTTGATGAAACTGCTCTTCTTGATTATTTTCGATCGCTGAATTGTGCTGTGTGTAACGGTGACTCTTCTCTTTTGGCTTGCCTTGAATGTCTTTACACTCATCTTAATGAAGCTATCTCACGGTTTGTGCCTGTTAGGCGTGTTCGACAGAGCAAGAGTCATCGTCCGTGGTTTACCTCTGAGCATCACCGCTTAATCTCTGAGAGAGATAGGCATTACAGACGCTTCAAACGTACTAGGTTGCGTGCTGATCTTATATGTTATAGAGATGCTCCTCTCCTCAAGCTTTTGGTGACATTAGGCCAATTTCTTTATTATCTTTTATGTCCAAGGTTCTTGAACGTCTAGTCCATGATCAACTCTACAATTACTTGTCCATACGACAGCTACTGGACCCTTATCAGACTGGATTTCGAACTGGACATAGTACTCAGACCGCACTACTGAAACTAACTGAGGACATTAGACGCAATATGGACAGACGCTACGTGACGTTGCTGTTGCTATTTGATTTCAGTAGGGCATTTGATACGGTATGCCATGTCTTTCTGCTCAGAAAAATGTCTTCTCTTGACATCTCGCATTCAGTTGTGCGGTGGTTTGCGTCTTATCTCTCTAAGAGACAGCAGGCTGTTATTGATGGAGATGGTAATGCATCTGACTATGTAACATTAAATACTGGTGTTCCCCAGGGCTCTGTCCTTGGTCCACTGTTGTTTTCTATATACATCAATGATGTGGCTGCTGACTTCCATGCCGATGTGCAGCATCTTATCTATGCTGATGATCTTCAGGTGTACATTCACTTCCCAATTGCTAAGTTAGCTTCTGTTACTGCTCTCATGAGTGATCAAGCTGTCAGTATTGTTAACTGGGCGACAAAAAATCATCTGAAATTAAATGTGAGCAAAACAAAGGCTATTATTATTGGATCTTATTTCTATGTCAATATGCTACCCTCATTATACATCACTGGTGTTCCAATAAACGGTGATCTTATTAAGTTTGAATCTTCTGTTCGTAGTCTTGGTGTATGGCTTGATAGTAAGTTGAACTGGAAGGACCAAATTGCGCATGTGTGTAACAGAAGTCACTCATTGCTCTATAGATTAAATTTCTTTCGAAGAAGTACCACCATTGCACTACGTAAGCATGTTATCCGTTCTTTGCTGTTTCCTTTACTTGATTACTGTTGTTTGGTCTATGATGACCTTTCTGCTGAACTCGATCTGAGGCTTCAAAGGGTCGTAAACTCTGGTATTCGTTACATCTATGGTGTAAGTAGGCGCGAGCACATCTCTGTTTATAGGTCCTCTCTAAGCTGGTTATCCACTTTGGGTAGAAGAAACTACTTCGCTACTACCTTCTTATACAAAATGTTTTTGTCATGCTCACCTTCATATCTTTATTCTAGATATTTGTGGAGCCGGCCTGTGAGGACACTGAGGGGTGATGTGAGACCGTTAACCATTCCTTTCTCATCTACCGAGTATCACCAAAGATCGTTCCTGGTTGTGTCATCGCAACTATGGAACGGTCTACCATCATCATTAAGAGACTCTTCATCATTGGCATTATTCAAGGCATCAACATATTCGCACTACCTTTCCCTTGAGAATGAGCCTCTGCTCCGAGCTAGGCTTTAATTATTTTAATTATTGTATCTTTATTTTAATTATATTTTTACTTAGTATCTCATTTTATATATATATATATACTTACGAATTTGTATTATTTTTGTTGTACAACATAATGTACAGTTAATAAATTTAAATATCTCTCTCTCTCTCTCTCTCTCTCTCACCTGAGCTTGAATATGTATACATGCACACATAACGACACTGTGCTGTTGAGCCTTCTTTCTTTCCTGCTATATATTGCTTGGTGGTGTACTAATGCATGCGTTATGAATTAATAATGAAAGTTTAATGTAATTAGTGGGTCTACCTATATTTGCGTTTTTAGTAAGGGGATTCACTAGAAGATAGAAAATAAAAAATTTTTAACAAACAAAAAAACCGACTTCAAAAAATGCACTGAAAAGTAACAAATAATTTATTATCTTTAGAAATCATACAAATAATTGGTAAAATACAATTTTAGAAGTCGGCGTCTAATTCTAAATCTGTGGTGCGTAAGCAGAACGACTTAGTCCATTTTTTCAAAAATAACGTTCACATTCATTGTTCAAAAATAACGTTTACATTTATTGTTAAAAAATAACGTTTACATTCATTGAGGAATTAGACGCCGACTTCTAAAATTGTATTTTACCAATTATTTGTATGATTTCTAAAGATTATAAATTATTTGTTACTTTTCAGTGCATTTTTTAAAGTCGGTTTTTTTTTGTTAAAAATTTTTGTAATATGAATTTTAATTTAAAATGATATAATCATTCTTTTTTATTATTAATTTGTAAAATACAATCATATATTATGTACAAGAACAATCGAACTTCCCACACCTTGAGTGAAAAATAAAATACGTAACACGTGCGGGAAATGGGTGATCTCGCACGGAAATTCTTGACAAACTTTCCGTGTTGGAATCGCCCACTTCCCGCACTCGATAAGTAATGTACTATTCATCGATTCAAATGCAATTTAATAAAATAAATTCTTAATTCATCATGATATGATTTGTATTTGAACAATTTTCATGCATATTGTAACTTTAATTGATCCTTTTTTATAAAAATATAAAAATTTAATTTAGTAAGAAACTTTCCCTGGTAGAAAGTTTAGCATAAAATATGGTGTGTCTACCAACATATGGCCATATTTGTACAGTGTAATTACATTGTTAAATTTCACCATAAGTTGGCCATAATATGGACTTATTTAAATGTGTAATTTGTACGTATTACTATAATAAATTTGTATTTATAGTATAACAAGTTTAACTATTGTGAACTTTCTCTACTTTACTTTATTATTTTTTTATTTCCTATTCTTCATATTTTAATTGAAAATGAATTTTTTTTATTATAACCTAATTTTCTGATATAACTTTATATTCGACATCCTAATCATAAACTTTCAAAATAGACGCGCTAATATGGTTCTTAAGTTTTTTTAGTTAGTTGAAAAGCTTGATGTCCAGTTTCATTTTTAGTCTATGTTAAATAAAATGTTTCGTGATACGTGTTAGATTATTTTATTTAAACTAATAGTACTCAAAGCTATGATACTTTGTATATTACTCTAAAATATCTTTCTCGAACATGGCATCAATGCTTATGAATGTAATTTAGATTGTACTGTTATTTTGCTTAAAAAAGTTGGTAAGCAGTTTTATATTTCATTTAGTCTATGATGAATTTGCGAAATTTCTGAACTTTGAGTGTCAGACTTTCAAAACGGATATTTGTATTATGAAATATTTTGTTTGTAGCTAAACCAAAAATGAAACTTGTCACTAATTTTTTTAAAGTGAAATTACAATACGATCCACAATATATAGATTTATATTGATATTATGCTAGGCAGAACATTCTAAAGTTATTTACAGAGTTTTATGATTGTAAATGCTATAGTTTTAAAAATAAATAAATAAAAATGAAACTATAATATCACTTTAAAAAGCTTGATGACCAGTTTCATTGTTAGTCTATGTCAAACGAAATGTTTCATGTGGTATGTGTTAGATTTTTTTTTAACCATAGTACTTAAAGCTATGATACTCTGCTAACAAACTTAAGCCATATTACTTTAAAATATCTTCCTCCAACATGGTATCAATGCATATGAATGTAATTTATATTGTACTGTTATTTTGCTTCGAAAAATTGGTAAGCGGTTTTATATTTGATATAATATATGATAAGTCCTTTCATATGATACGTACCAGACTATTTCTATTCAAACTATAGAATTCAATATTATGTTTTATTATATAACCTAGATTACATTGATTTGCATTGACATTATGTTATAGAAGGACATTTTTAAATTATTTGCAAAATTTTAGAACTTTGAGTGCCATAATTTTAAAACGAACAGTCCAACATTATTATCAAATATTTTTTTTGTCGCTAGACCAAAAATGAAATTTGCCACTAACTTTTTCAAAGTGGAATTATAATACAACCTACATTGCATAGATCTGTATTGATATAATAGAAAAAATATTCTAAACTTATTTACAAAGTCTATGGATAATTTTAAAATATCTCATTCGATACTTAAAATCCTTTTGATTAGTCAAAAATGTGATTTTTTCAATTTGGTGATTGTCATAAGCTTTCCCAGTTAATTTTCAACAAATTGTTAGATAAACTTTTAAATTCTTTCCCTTTTTTTTTTAAATAAAAGTGTTATTTTGTGAATATATATGAATTAAAGATCTCTGGAAATTTTGAAATCAATTCGTTGAAAATTGGCTATATTGTTTTCTTGGAGAGCAGGGGAGTTGAGGGTAAATAATTAAAGCCTTGAGTTAACTGAATTTCCTTTATTTTAAATGCAAACTTAATGTACAAAACCAACTTGTGCTTTAGGGTGCCGTGGGCGACTGACCTCAATCAGAGAGCATGTTAAACTGAGCTTAGTGTAGGGCGGCCAGCAGCCATGCGCCCCAAAAGGTGGGCGCCAGCAGCAATGACGCCATAATACCATATGCGTTTCATGGGTGAAAGGTGGCCCGCCTCGCTCCTTGAACCAAAGTCGACAGACAGAAAAATTTGAGGAACGAAACTGAAATTAGAAACTGGCTCCCAATGGAGTTGACAATTCCGATTGGAAGAATGAACCAAGCAATAAAATCATGTTTCGATCGGATCATGTCGTCTTGTTAGAATCGACTGTAGTATTCGATTGTTTGATAACAAATCTGGCTAATTTCACTATAGAGCAAATGTAGTCTCCTGATTCGGTCTTGACCTTCGTGACTCGAGCCAATCCGTCGGATCCGGGGTGCACCTCAAGAACTTGCCCTAGAGGCTATCTACCATTCAGTCTCAAAAGAGGAGGATCCAAGAGTATGACGAGATCACCTGGTTGAACTTTGAGGCGAGGTCTTGCCGATTTGACTCTTTGCTGGAGAGTGTTGAGGTACTCCTTACTCCAACAGCTCCGAAATTGGAGCCAGTGTCTCCATCTCGGAGACACTGGACCAATTTCCGGTGAGCATAATGGTCAGCGTTGCAGTTCTCGTAGGATGGTCGCGCAATAGAAGTCAGGGATGAGATTACCAAAAAATGCGCTGGAGTGAGTGCATCTATGTCGTCCAGGTCTCCCAACAAAGGGACCAAAAGGCGGTAATTCAGTATCATCACTTTTACCAAGAGAGTATTAATTCTTCGTATGTGAGCTTTCTGGGGCCAAGAACTCTTTTCAGATAAGTTTTGGCAGCCTTTTCACCAACCTCCTATATGCTGCCGAAGTAGGAGGCAGAGGGAGGAATGAATTTCCTTCGAAAGCTAGCCCTTGCACTAAACCCCAGTCTAGTTTGGCTTCTTGCAGGAGTTGGGCTAGTTCTAGGTTTGCTCCATGAAAGCTGGAGCCATTGTCGCTCCAAATCTCCTTGGGTCGTCCTCATCGACCTGAAAATCGACCAAGTGCCCCCAGAAAGCTGTCGGTTGTCATATCCTCAGCAAGTTCCAGGGGGATAGTTTTAGTGCTGAGGCAGATGAATAAAGCTATGTATCCCTTTGAGGAGGAAATTTCACGGTCTCGGGAGCGTAAGACCGAGAAGGATCCTGCATAATCCAACCCACATCGTTTAAATGGTCAGCTTGGTGTTGAGCGAGCGCTTGGAAGATATGCCATCCACTGAGTTGAAGGTCTAGCTGATAGTCTTACACAGACAGGACAGGCTCGGAGATGGGCCTTAATGGCGACCCTTCCTCCGACAATCCATGCACGCTGTAGCACACGATAATACGTTGTTCTAAAGCCTCTGTGGAGACTCTTTTCATGAGTCCAGGCGATGATGAGACGGGCCAGGTGACTGGATGTCTTTCTTAGAAGAGAAGACACGAATGAGTTATCCTCTCTCCGACTTGCTATACTCCAGAGTCGTCCAAGAAGGGGTTGCAACCGTCAAAGCTCACTTTTCGTTCGCACAGGTTTTTTGTGCTGAAGGTGCTTCAATTCGAGTTCAAAATCTGACCTCTGACTGAGGTGGGCACATATTAAGAACGCCTGCTGAAGCTCAGGCGCCGATAATGGTACCATAAAGTGCATAGTCCTTGAACTCTTGAATAGTAGCTAGCGTCGGCAGCGGGCAATCGCTCATAACAATCGGTCCAGATTTGAGAAGTTTTCAACTGGGTGAACATCAGGTTTTGAGAATTGAAGTGTCGAACAAGTCGTGATGCTTGTCCGTTCGATCTTGGTTGAACTGTTGAATGAGAGTCCTCGCTGAGGCCACAAAACGGGATGGCCTTTTAGCCATTGGGGACCTTCTCACCATATTCGAGATTGAAGGAGTTGGGGAACACTGGCGCCTCTTGATGCCAGGTCCACTGGGTTGTCAATTGTGGAAACATGGTGCCAAATGACGTTCGGAGCTGTTATCTGTACGTAAACGACGTAATTATCGATCACGCGGTGTCCAATTGGATTATTAGAGGTCACCCATTGAAGAGCGACTTGAGAGTCGATCCATATGTGACGCGTGATCCGAGGTGTCTCAAACTGACCAACCACTGACTCTAAAAATAGTGCAGCCAACAATATTGCATGGAGTTCTAGGCGATGTATGGTGGGTCACATCTTGAAAGCTGCTAGTTGTACCTTCATCGGAGCCAGTTTGGTCTTTGCTGGAATCAAGGAACAGTTACCTTTGGTACTTGATTCGGTTCTACTGTAAACCGCAACTACCTTTGCTCGGCAGCTAGCATCGGCGAAGACTCGCAGTTGGATGGGATACCTTCGATTGGCCTCGGTCCACCTCGGGACAGATATGGCATGTATCGCTCTGAAGGATTGTCGGTATTCCTGCCATTTCTCCTGTAATAACTTGGGAAGTCTTTCATCCCATTCCAGCTTTGCTAGCCACATGTCCTGGATGGCCATTTCGGCTTCGACCGTGAGAGGGGTGAGCCAACCCATAGGGTCGAAAAATTTTGCCAACTCGGACAGGGCTTGTCGTTTGGTTAGTGGAGCGTTGGCGTCGTATTGAGTGGTCTGAAATTTAGAAACATTCTTTAGTGGATTCCAGGATAGCCCAAGTTCTGTAACCGGACCGTTCGTAGTAAGATGCAGCCAGCTTGGTCTCAGGTGGCTGGATATTAATATTTTGGCTAAGAGCTCCGGGTAAGTGGAGACCAATTTTCTGGGATTGAAGCCACCCTTTTCCAGCAACTGACTCAATTGTTCTTGGCGGCGTTGTGCTGATTCGATTGTCAGCACCACTTAGAAAGTCGTCCATATAGAGTTCCTTGTTTATCATCTCCACAGCTTCGGGATACGGCTTGCCTTCACACAATTGAAATAGTGTCTTAAGGGCCAAGTACGGGACGTAAGTGGGGCCGTAAGTGACGGTTGTTAGAACGTAATGAGTCTGAGGTGGATCTTGCTCCGGGCTCTACAGTATGCGCTGTAGATGAGCATGGGATGGGACAATTTGGATTTGGCGGAACATCTTCTGAATGTCCGCACAAAAGACGACCCGGTATTGCCAGATAGATGACCGTGGGAAGGTTGTTCTGAAGTTTCGGACCTGCGTCTAAAATGTCGTTCAAACTTTTTCCAGTGGAAGCGGAGCGAGAAGCGTTGAAAACAACGCGTAGTTTGTTTCCCACATCGCCACGTTGCCAGACGCTGTGATGTGGAATATAATATGATGGAAGGCTTGAGTCTTCCATCTCTTTGGCAGGAATCGGACGCATGTGGCCTAAACGAAGGTACTCGTCCATGAACTCACAATACGCCTTCTTGAGGGTGCTGTCTTTCATTATGCGACGGTGAGTGGAGGTCAGAGCTGAGCTAGCCTGTGAAAGACTCTCGCCTAGAAGTCGCACACCTTGAGCGATTATTGACAGTGGGACGATGTATCGTCCACTCGAGGTTCGACTGTGTCTGGACCTGTAAATTTCATCGTACTCAACGTCATCTTGTGATTGCCGAGCCATTTCGGGGATGTCCTCATCAGCCTAAAATCTCTGAACCAAGTCCCCCAGTCTCTCGTGTCCTCAGCACACGTGTTTGAAATTGGCGTTAGATGAGGATACCAAATATCTCGTGGTGACTTCGCTTGCTTCTGGCAGAGTACCGGTGATGATCCAGCCTAATATAGTTCTCTGAGCCAGAAGGGAGCCAATTTGTTTAATTTCTAGAAGAAGAAGTTGATGATAGACATCTGCTCCTATAGTCCAGTCATTCTACAAAATTTCATAACTTTATTAATTACAGATGTTTGAAGGTGGAAAATCATTAAACTAACTTTTATAAAAATTGCTGTAAGTGATTTATAATACGTTGTCGGTGAGGCTATTATGGGTCTTTATAAAAAATTTCAGCCCGATCGGTTCGATAGTTTATGAATAATTGCTATTGTTCATCCCGAAGAAGATTTATTTAAACAATTATAAGACAGAACATTGTAGATTTTCCGACATTTAACAAAGTGGAATGGATTCTTCAAAGTTTAAAGTACAAGATAAGTCTAAAAAATTAAAAATTAAAAAAAAAAATTATTGTTAAACAGTTAATGTAAAATCAGGCTATTTTTTTGCTTATAAATAAATGGAATAATTTTTTGGTTTTTTGTCATATGGACTTCTAATTAGTCTCATTTGATAGCTATTTCAAAAACGCATCTTTAAAAAAAAAGTGTTTCCTACGATCAATACTAACGGAGATAACATGTTTTTTTTTTTAAATTCATATCTCTGTTATTTATAAAAGTTGAAATTTTCGGAAAATTTCAATGAAGACTTGCATTTTTGAATGCAATAAATAGTTATACAATTTATGCAATGAATATGAATTTCTAGATCTTTAAAGTGAAAGGTACATCTGCAAGATGGTCTTGGTGAGAGTGGCTTTAGCTACGTTTTCCGCGCGGCGAGTATTAGGATATCTTCGCCTCGAGCAGGGACCGCGAAAAAAAATGCAATATCTCGGCTTCTAGACAACGTAGAACCTTCTTTGTTTTTAATCTGGGGTAACTCGAGAAAATATTAAGAATGGGCTTATTTTCAGCCTCCTGGAAAATTGGGAAATGCCGGAAAATCTTCAATTATGTAACCATATGAAAATTTTCAACATTAATACTAACATTTTCTTATTACTATAATTTTTTGTAGTGTTTTAATGCTTTTAAATAATATATTTTTTATAATTTAAATATTTATTAATTAATAAAACGGCTTTTTCTTTTTAAATAATATTATGTTTTCCAAGTAAACATGAAAATGACTGATTTTTTTATGTTTTTTATATTAATATTCTTTAAATATTTTTTTTTATTGATATGAAATTATTATTCGATATTATTATTATTAAAACATGTATTACAATAAAACTATTATTTTTTAATTAAATATAAAAATGTTTTTTTTTATTTTTTTTCTTGTATTAATGTGAATTCTATTTGCATAACATGTGTTGTAAATGATACAAATTATTTTTAATGTGTTAATTTTAAATATTAACAGCCGTTTTTAAAATAGAATTGTATTATATATGTATTTAAGAAAATTTTTTACGATAAATGTATAATAATTTTGTAATAATATTTTTATATTTATTCAATTTTACATATTTTTTTATTATCAATTTTCTAATTATAATTTTATGCAATTTTAATGACAAACGATCATTGCCAATTATATTATGGTTATAATATATTTTATAAAACAATTGCAATTATTCATAAACTATCGAACCAATGGGGCTGAAATTTTTTATGCTTATAAAGACCTATAATGGCCTCACCGACAACGTATTAAAAAATCACTCATAACAATTATTATTAAAGTTATTAACATTTATAAAATAGTGTAAAAATGAGGGTTTTTTGCGATTATCCGGAAAAGTTGTCGACCGATTTTCACGTACTTCATAATGAAATTCTAGGTCTTCTTTATACCTATAACTTTTATTTATAACATTTTCCTCTAAAACGTCATTTAAAAATTATACGGCTAAACATCGTTATTTTCAGACTTTGATCGTTGTTTATAAAAAAATAAGGCAAATCTAGCTGTATCTTTTTATTTATACATCATCTACTAACCCCCCCTCCCAATGATTTGCCACCTTCAAATATCTGTAATTAATTAAGTCATGAAATCGATGTTTTTTCCGTAGAATGACTAGACTATTATGACGATGTTCACTTCTCGATTCTGTCGAAATTCGGGATCTACCAACTGAAGATTCTCTTGGAAAGAGCCTAACCTCTGAGGAAGGTTTGACTTCGGTGTGACAAGGCCCATGCTTCTCATGCCGTAGACTTCGGTTCTGATAGAAACTGATCTCGGTGTAGCATACAAGTACAAGTGACTGCGCGCGTGGGTCGAGTCTAGAAAGGAGCCAGTGATCCCAGATACTCTTATTTGCACTTTGTTGATCTCATCTCCTAGTCTCCGTGCTATGTTTAAATTGACTGTCGTTGCCTCAGAGCATGGATCTAACAGAGCTCGAACTCGCTCTTGGCGGGTTCTGCCGTTTCCGATGAAGATCATTGCTGTCGGGAGTATAACCAGTCATGAGGATGAAGCCCGCTCAGCCACTGAGGTAACAGCTGTGGAGCTGGTTTTGGTCCGTGAAAACTTAGATGGAATTTCTGGGTGGATCTGTTTACTTGATCGCTTTCGTGTCAACCCGTCATGCAGGTAGGTATGGTGGCACTCCTGGCAATTGAAACAGGTGTTCCGTGATGGACAGGTCTGTTCGCCGCGGAGGTAGTTCAAGCAGAGCCGTTGACGCTTTACTAGTTGTTTCTGCTCTACATAGGATTGTGTCTTGAAATGTCTACAGTGTCCTAAGTAGTACGGCTGCTGGCAGGCAAGACACGCGTATATGGTATTTGACGTTGTAGCAAAGACACGAATTCCTCGGGGCCAAGCGCTGGAGCTACTAGCTTCTTTTGGATGGCCAGCAGGTTTCAGAGGCCTTTCAGTATCCGACAACGGCGCTGAAGAAATGCAATCAGCTGATCAAAGGTGAAAAAGGGGCGATTGGTTTTATTGTTCTTTTCTTCGAGCTGTTCTTCTTAGGTCCGCCTGGTAATTGGGTCTATTGCGTCTGCTGTCACCATCACAAATCAATCGTCCCATTGGTCAACAGGCCTTCCTAAGACTTTTACTTGGGTTCTATGTCCTATGAGATTGTCAATAAGTCGTTAAACTCCTGGACCAGATTCTTCCTTCAGAGGCTTGGAGTGGACGAACGCTTAAAGGTGGCCTTACACTAGGAGTCGTGGATAATCGTATCCGACCTTCAAAACTTCCCATGCTGCGTCGTAGTTGTTCCCCGTGATAGGCAGATGGTCGAGAGCTTTACGAGCTTCCCCCTCTACATTAGTCTTTAAGTAGTACAGCTTCTCGACGCTGGTCAGCTCGAGGTCCTCGTCGATGATTGACCGAAAGAGGTCACGAAAGGATTCTCAGTCTTGTTTGCGACCATTAAAGCGGGGGATCGCAATGCGAGGCAGCCTGGCTGCTTGTCGACGTGGAGCTGCCAGTAGTTGTAACGAATCATTGCTTCCATGGGCCGTAAACCGCGTCTTGATGTTATATAGTCTTCCTTTCTCGAGGAGCTCGAGGCGGGCGTCTGCGAGATCTTCGGTCAATTCCTCTGGCGAGAGGCCTGACACAGATTCAGCCGTTTGACGGATGACGTTCAGCAGTGCTTGTTGAGCAGTCAGCACCATGATGCCTGAAACTAGTTTAAGAAAGAGTTGGAAGCGACGATCCATAAGTTGATGATCGAGTTGCGTTTTGCTTGGTCAATTGTTAATTGACATGAAATGTCGAACGCAAGGCGAAATGATGGTGCTTTCGATGCGTTTTACTTATAGCTATTTTGCAGGATTCGTGTCGATGGCTTGATTGTTTGATCCTCACCCGTTATCTAGTTCGCTTAATTGCTAACAAGAGAAGAAAGGAAGAACAACAACAGAAGGTATGATTACTGAACACTCGACCGTTGGTCTAGGCCTCGACCATCCAATGATGCTTAATGTACAAAACCAACTTGTGATTTAGGGTGCCGTGGGTGAGCGACCTCAATCAGAGCGCACGTAAAACTGAGCTTGGTGTAGGGTGGCCGGCAGCCATGCGTCCCAAAAGGGGGGCGCCAGTAGCAATGACACCATAATGCCATATGCGTCCCATGCGTGAAAGGTGGTGGGGATGCTCGAAATTAATACATTGGCTGAGAAAGATTGCAGTGAACATCAAAATCAAGTGTTTGAATAAAGGAAAGGATTTCAATCATTTAATGAGGTTACTTAAAATATTCATAAAGTCAAGATGGCGGACGGGTAATTACCTCTTGAGGCAATTCCTCCCGATATTGCTTATAAATGTCATCCCGGTAAGCTAAATGCAACGGTTTTTTGTGCTATGTGTGGTGATGTGTTTCACAAGAGTGACTTTAATAGAAAAAAAGGTGTAAAATATTTAAACAGTGTATTGGTTGTGTATGAAGAGCATCCAGATGCTGACCTAACCTCAATAAAAGGTGGAAACATATTTGACATTATTCAAAATTTGCAAATAGAGTGTACTAAAAATGAGACAGATATTAAAAAAATAAACAAGAAATACAAAATATTACAGAACAATCATGCTAAATTACAAACAAAATACGAAGCTCTTTTAGCAGAAAAAAGAAAGAATGATGAAGTAGACGAAGAAAGAGATAATGTAAGAGATAAAAACTACGAAGAACAATTAGGACCTGTTAAAACTGAAAATAAATTACTTTGGGATCCAAACTATGAACTTAAGGACAAAAATGCTCTATTGAAAGAACTACTGGAAAAAGAAAAAGCTATACCGAAAACAAACTCCAAGACTTTTGCTGAGGTAGCAGCAACGAAAAAAATAATTGAACGTCCCAAAACAATGCCGAAAATTGTAATAAAAAAAAAGAATAAAGATGATAAAATAAATGTTAAAGACAGTGTCATAAAATATTTAGTAAAAGAAAAATCTATACAAATAAAAAATATAAATTATAAAAATGATGACGTAATAGTTAATTGCATGAATATGGATAGTTTGAAGACGGCAGAAAAATACTTAACAGCAAAACTGCCTAATTGCAAAGTAGACAAAGAACAATTAAAAAATCCAACTATCAAGATAGTTGGAATAGAAAACATCTATAAAATGGATAAAAAGACATTAGAAGCCGATATAAATACTAGAGATTTCAACAACTTAAATACCAAAGGTAAAATTTTGCATGAAGAATATATAAAAAAAAATAAAACGACAACAGTTATAATGGAAGTATCTGCTGAAATTCATAAATACATTAAAGAAAATAAAGAAAAAGTTTTCGTCGGGCATCAGAATTGTAAAGTTTATGATGTCCTTAATACTAGACCATGCTATAATTGTGCAAGATATGGGCATAGTGGAGCAAAATGCAGAAATGACCCGGTTTGTTTAAAGTGTGCTGGCTCACATACAACAAAGAATTGTGAAGGCAGTAAGCCTATATGCTGTGCTAATTGCAAGTTTAGTAATGATAAATATGGTAAGAAATATAATACAGATCACGTTGCAGTAGACGGCGAAAAGTGTGAAATATTAACCGCTAAATTAAATTTGCTGATAAACACAACTGACTATGGAGTTAAGCCTCACGTGCCAAGATTCTTTGGTAAAGTGGATAACTTCGATAACAACAGCCGTACATACAGTGCATTGAATAGATTAAGACAGGAGAGGATAAGTGGTAGCATGGATTCTGTTTTATCCACTACCACTACCAGAACGCGCGCTGAAAGCACTATATCTGATGTTGGATAATATTCAAAATTTAACTATTAATGAAACAAGTATTCCTGATATGCAGTCTCTCAATGACATTCTATACTACAATGATAACTTGATTCTGAATATAAATATAAGAAGCCTAAATGCTAATCTTCAAAATTTAGAATGCTTTATTGGGAGACTTTCTGTGGAGCCCTGTGTAATGGTGTGTACAGAAACGTGGGTTCTTGATTATCCTCAAATGCTTAAATTGCCTGGATATAAATTGTATTATAATGATAGTAAACTTAACAAATCTGATGGAGTTGTAATCTATATTAGAGAAGAATTGAACGAAACTACTGAAACCCTGAATATTTGTGAATTGAAGATAATAAACACTATCTTAAGGATAAAGAACGAAAATGTTGTATTGTCAGCGGTTTATAGATCTCATAAAATGCATAAGACTGAATTCATTCTAAATTTGAAAAAAATTTTAAATTCTTATAATTTTGGCAAAAATCACTTGGTTTTAGGTGATTTTAACATAGATATAGATCAAAATGATTCTCTAAGTCAAGAATTTTTAGAAAACTTTTTAGAAAAATTATATTTGCCAAGTTTTGGAGGTATTACTAGACCAGCACCAAATTTACCAACACAAGGAACATGTATTGATAACATTTTTGCTAAAATAAGTGGTTTAAGACTTAATTCATATAAAGTGACAAGTAGTTTTACTGACCATTTTCCATTGTTAGTGTACCAGATGAAATTTGCATAAAAATAAATAGCTGCAGCATAAACAGAGTAAATAAAAGTAAATATCTTGGATTGTTTCTGGATCATAATATGAAATAGGACAGCCACATTAACTATATCATTAACAAAACAAAATACTTGACATATGTTTTTGCTAAGTTCTCTGGTTTTATGACTGGAGAAGTATTAATAACATTATACTATGCACTTTTCCATAGTGTGGCAACATATGGCATCATCGCTTGGGATGGTGCATATAAAAATTGTTTACAACTGCTGCAGGGTTTACAAAACAGATTATTGAAGATTATTAGTAAAAACAAACTTTTAATCAGTAACAGACCTCTTAGTATTGAACAATCATATATTAATGAGGCATTAATTTATCATTATGAAAAATTGAATGTGATATTTAATACTAGATCAACCTGTACCAGAAACAAGAGTATCCTGATACCAAAAATGAATAAAGCTATAAGTAACAAGAATAGTTACATGGTTGCAATCAAGACTTTCAATGTGCTACCAAAGGAACTCAAAGTGTTATCTATGAATAAGGGATCAAGCAAGTATAAACTTAAGAACTGGGTGATAACTAATATGTAAAGAAGAGTTATTTATACATTGTTCTTATATAAGAGTATTATAATATTATAATTTAATATTATAATTTAAGTTACGTATAGTAAAAATTTATTGCTGTTGCATTTCAATGTTATTTTAAATTATAAAATATTGTATTTTAGTTTGTAAGTTATTTGTATTTTTACACCAGCCCTATGTACAGGCAAACTTTGTTTTGCCTCTGTAGGATTTTGTACTGGTTTTTCAATAAATAAATAAATAAATAAATAAACTTATTCATGGGTCAAAGTCTTGTATTTTATATATTTAAGGTAAAAAAATTTTTTTGAAATACTATTTTAAAAAAAAAATCATTATGAGATTTAAATTTAATTTTTAGTTTAGGCTTAAATTTGGGCCTGATACCTTAAGTTCTTAATTAATTGATATTTTACTCTGCCTGAAATCAACAGAAGTGATTAATGAACTGCACTAAGAAAATAATTTTTTAAAAGCTATTTTTATAAAGACAGTAGCAAATAACTTGTATAGAAATTTTAGAGCAAATCCATCGAACGATTTATGTAAAATAGAAGAAAAATGAAAAATAAAAATTGTTTTCAAAATTATTTAAAATTAAAACTACGTTAAAAAAATTGATTTTCAAAAGCCATCCTTCTTTTGGCAGTTGCAAATAATTCCCATATAAATTTCGAAGCGAATTCATCTAGTAATTTATGTAAAATAAAAAAAATAAATGAAAAAGAATCAAAATTATTTTTTAATCTTTAACATTCTTTAGAATCGTAGCTACGCTAAAAAAATAAGTTTTCAAGAGCTTGTTTTCTTCAGACTTATTAATTGTGTACAAATTTTGGAGAAAATCTATCGAATGATTTACGTAAAAGAGAAGATAAATAAAAAATGAAAATTTTTTTCAACATTTTCAAAATGCTCTGAGAGTACTCTGTTAAAAATTATGACGTCTTTAGTCGTGTCTTAGATTGGTACAAAATAAGACATCATTTTTTCAATGTTTAAGAAAGATAATAAATAAATGACGTCTTTTGCATAATTTAATGATTTCAAAGACGTACTTTTTCAGTAAATATTCATAGTTATTTTTACAAAATTTGTTAATTTTTTTAAACAAATGACGTCATATTCTTTGAATTTTAAAATTTTAATACGTCTTTCTGCTACGATGCCCTGTTGAAAATAATTATGGCTTTAAAAACGTCTTTATACGGGTCTCAAATTGGAACAAAATAAGAGGTCATTTTTTTTAAATTTGTTAATTGTGTGGGTGAGAATGAAAGTGGCATAAGTCACATAAAAAAAAAATTAAGTTAGTGGTATATTTCATTTCTTTAACATTAAAACAACTTATTTTTCAAAATAGAGTGGCTCTTTTGTTTATTTTTCTTTAATATTATAAGCACTGTAAAAATGGCACTTAATAGAAATGTATATTAGTTTAAAACTTTAATATCGAAAATCTCGAAATTAGAAGTATGTTACTCATGCCACTCTCATTCTAACCCACACAATTATGTTATCAAAAGACGTATTTCTACGGTAATACAGATATTTCAAAAGACATCTTTTTAGATGTCATTTTCTCAAAATTTAGGAAACATTTTGAACAAATAACGTCATTTTTCATGAATTATATATCATTTAAAAATATCTTTACATGATATTCATTTCCCACTTAAACGAAAAAATAAAAAGAAGGTAAACCTCGTATTTTCATCTCTTGGAAAAAGGGAGAGCATTCGCGATTAAACTGAGAGCGTTCTGGCCTTATATGTTTGCTTCTTCGAAATGTGTATAAGGAATCGCAAAGCTTAAAAAACGACACCTAGTGACTTACAGTCGAATTGATGGTTGATTACGTCAATTTGATTTTAAGTTACTAGGTAGCGTTTTTTTAAGTTTTGCGATTCCTCATACACATTATGAATACGCAGGTATATAAGGCCAGAACGCTTTTAGTTTAATGGCAAGTACTTTTCGTTTTTCAAAGAGTTGAAACTACGAGTTTTACCTCGTTTTTGTTTTTTCCTTTAAATGGGAAATAAATATCATGCAAAGACATTTTTCAATGATATAATTCATGAAAAATGACCTTATTTATTCAAAATGTTTCCTGAATTTTGAGAAAATGATGTCTAAAAAGACGTCTTTTAAAATATCAGTATTACCGTATAAATACGTCTTTTAATGACATAATTCAGGAAACAAAGTGTCATTTGTTTCTACAAATTATCAAATTTTAAACAATGAGGTCATTTGATAGGAATATTGATTAAAAAAATACGTCTTTTAATTTTATAAATCATTGAAGAGACGTCATTTGTTCAGTATCTTTCTTAAATTTTTAGAAAATGACGTCTTATTCTGTTCCAATTTGAGACACATCCAAAGACGTTTTTAACGGCATGTCGGAGCTGCAGCAATCGAGTTTTGCTTTTTTTATTTTATCGATATCTTTTTAAATTCTTAAATTAAACAAATATAATGACTTGTCCGCACTAAAGTTATATTAATACAATAATTTTTGTTAAAATAAAAAATCATTTGAACTTGTTATTTTTTTATGAGCTTGGATTGGAAATTAGATATTAAACTCGACAAACCTAACCTTAAAATACGATACATTGAAAGTTTTTATTATAACTTCGTATGTATAATATTTTGGTGGTTTTCTTGAGTTGTCCGCACTAGAGTTTAATCTTACAAACTTTTTCTTTATAGCAAAAAAACTCGATTAAACGCATCGTTTATTCATAAGTTAGGATTGGAAATATTATTAGAAGGCGGACAGCTTCGTCATGCTCTTAAGGACGTCATTATTTTCAACAAGGCATGGTAGCAGAAAGACATATTGAAAATGAAATTAAGAAAAGTTAAATTTTAAAATACAAGGAATATGACGTCATTTGTTTAAAAAAATTAACAAAATTTGTGAAAATGACGTCTTTAACTATGAATTTTTATTAAAAAAGTACGTCTTTGTTTTATATAATTATTAAATTATATAAAAAACGACATTTGTTTATTATCTTTCCTAAACATTGAAAAAATGACGTCTTATTTTGTTTCAATCTAAGACATTATCCAAGAAGTCTTTCAAAGACGTCTTTCAAAGACGTCTTAGAAGGATGTCATTATTTTCAACAGGGTAAAACTGCGCTGAGAAAATTAGTTTTAGAAGCTTGTTTTCTTCAGGAAGTAACGAATAACTTAAATACAAGTTTTAGAGCAAATCCATCGAGTAGTTTACGTAAAAAGAAAGAAACATAAAAAATGGAAATTTTGAAAAAAAATTTGAAAATGTTATTAAATTTAAAACTACGCTAAGAAAATCAGTTTTCAAAAGATTTCCTTCTTTTGGCAGTCACAAAGAATTTCTATACAAAGGCTATAGCGGGATAAGAGGGTCAAATCCTGGATCTTTACAGTTCATTGCTTATTCAATAGAGTATCTTGGAAGATACCTTAGTGCAAAATTTCAGCCCCAAGCTGCCACGGAGGACCCAAAAATGACAAAAATTTGTTTTTTCTTTAATAATTTTTACCTTGTACAATTAGTAGTCGAAAAATTTGGCAATATACAAATAGCTTTATTACTGTATTAAGAATTTTCCAGATTTTTTTAAGATTGTTTGCAGATTTATTTACACTATCAACAATACATACATGAAATTTAATGTATAAGTGCTGAAAGTAAAATTTTATCGTGGTACATGGAATAAAAATCATGTAGGTACATTATTTTTTACTAATTATGCTCTAAATATAATGCTGAAATCCATGAAATTTCCATAGGATGTTTCCTCATAAATTTCTATTAAATGGGACTCATTTAAAAATGGGTCGCATATGTCTATAATTTTATTTTCTAAATAGATGTTTAATCTTGAATCTGCAAATTTTTTTTTTTTATCTCTTATCAGTTGTATTAATGTTCAAGCTTCCTTCTCCCTCCGATTCAAGATTTGAACTACTGTAGATTTTTACTTTATCCATGCATTATGTTTTATTTGATTGTTTAGTTAATGTTCTAAAAATTAATTTTGAATTTATCAAGTGTTTTGTTGCTCCACTGTCAGATATAAATTTCACTAATAACGATACGTCCGACTTTTCGTTATTTATATTAGTTACTTTTACGGATATCTCGAATTTATTATTTCTCATTTACTTTCATGCAATAGCCCTTCTGATAATTAGATATATCATCCTTGATATTAGATTTGTAATTTATATTTCTTTTCTGAAGTCCTTTTTTGTCGAAATTACAATAATTTCCACTTTCTCTTTTATTATCGAGTCTCTCTTTTGTTTAGAATTTCTTACGATTATTTCAAATCTTTCTACAATGGTCGTTGCCTTTTCTTTAATTGAATTATATTGTATAGTATACAACTTTCTTTCCTTCTCTTTTTTTTTATTTACTAGCTGTGGTTCGCCTCTGTAAACCGACGATGATGTATAACTGTCTTTTCATGTGAAATAAAATTATATTAACTTCACTCACTTTAATTTCTTTAATTCTATTTAATAGTTTTGCTGGGTCTTTAATTTCTATTACTGTGGCATAATAATTCTTATCTATTCTATTTATAAAATGTCATGGACTTTAAATTTATATTTTCCTTTTGCTGTCTCACTCAAATTATCATTTATTTTAATAAAACTATCTATAACGTACAATTCAGACATAAAATAATTCAAGAAATTCTCAAATTTTATTTGTTAACTTGTAGTCGTGTTTTACCGATGGGTCTTTATTAGTCGATCCGGCCTTAAATGTTTTTGTCAATTGTTCAAAAATTTCATTTATTTTACTGCTTTTTTCATTGAATCTTTTGTATACTTTTAATTGAATCAATCGTGATATTTTTACTTTGTTTATTTGTTTACCGTCTTTATCCAAAATAGTCAAATTTTTTAATTCGCTGACAAACATGTCTATGTTAAAATTATTACTTGCATTACTGATTGATCCTCTCTCTCTTGTCTGCTTGGTCGTTTTTCTATCTTTTACATCACATGTTTTGGCTTTACCTGTCATTTTATCTGCTGTCTGCATTTCATTTTCATTAGTCATTATTTGTTCTTTAAATATGAGTTTTAATTCATCCATTGAATTTTCAAACTATGCTACCATCACTTGCTTTTCTTTAATGAATGGCTGCGAATAAGCTGTCTATCAACTTCTGTCCTACATCACGAAGTAACTTTTAACTTCTTTTCTTTTAACTTCCTTCATTGTTTTCTTTACAGAACCGAGTTCTTCCAATTCAATTCAGTATGCTGTTTTAATTTAAATTAAGAAATTCATTATTAAAAACATTTTTATCAATATTTACTGTTTCTTTTATAATATTTCAAAATTTTGTTGATAAATAATTTATTCAAGACGATTTTATCAGTCTTAATAATAGGTTTACCTCGTATTTTTTTTCTTCATTCTTGTTAGCTGTCTTATTACACTTTTATATAGCTGTCTCATGCTTCCTTCTGTCTCTTAAACTGTCTTTCTTTTCTGCCTTGTCTTTTCTGTCTTCATTTTCTCCGTCTTCTTTTTCTCTGTCTTCATTCTTTCTTTCTGTCATGTTGTAACACCCCTCTGTCTCTTTGGCTCTGTCTTTGCTCTCAATCATATCCATCGCTCCGTCTTCGCTTTCAGTCATATCCATCGCTCCGTCTTCCATAATGTGGCCACCTGTCGTACAATAGGGAATGTACAATCAGTCTTCTTTTTCTTCCTTTAGAACAGAATTTCTGGTCTGAGCAATGAATCGTAAGCAATTTTTGTCTCTCACTTTCTTTCTCTTCTCCTGTCTTTATAACGAGGTAAAATTCCTTGCTGGTTGCATATAGGTTATCTGAAAAACAAATGAACATTAAATATTCAAGTCGATTTGATACGCCAAACACAAGCAGTATCAATTGATTCAAAATTTAGTTTAATTAAATTTAAAAATTGTTTTTCGAGCATAAGTTAATTAAAATTGAACATACTACCAAATACTAGTTCATTAATAATTCTTTAAACATTCATGGTAATTTTAGAGAAAAATCAATTTGACATACCGAACACAAGCAATATCAATTAATTCAAAATTTAGTTTTATTAAATTTAAACATTATTCATCAAAAATAAATTCATTGAAATTCAAGATAATACCGAATATCAGTTCATCAATAATTCTTTAAACTCTATGATAATTCCAGCGTAAAATCAAATTAATATACCGAACGCAAGCAATATTAATCGATTTCAATTTTTAAAATTATAGACTCAGAATGATATGCCGAACACAAGCTATATCAGTTGAGCTTAATTCTTAAGGATATAAACTCAGAGCGATATGCCGAACACAAGCTATATCTCTCTTAATTTTCCTCAATTTTGACCAGTTAATATTTATTTATATTTATATGCTGTCTTTCACACACACAATATACCGAACACAAGTAATATTATATGTACGAATTCAGTAAGAGAAATTTAATGTTAATTTTTAACATATTTATTTTAAAATAATAAATTCAATTTGAAACGTATTTTTCCATATAACATATATAGTGCACTTTACGTTATATGTACTCATAGATACAAGCTTAATTAAATAATTTTGATTGATTTTGTTTCGCAACCGGTCTGTACTGCCATTCAGATTCTGTCACAAAAATTATACAGTTATCCCTGAGGGTTGCATACACCTTCTCCTTAGCATGCTGCCATCTAAAGTCATTGATGGCTTCTTGTGTCTTCAAGAATAATAGCAGACTTGTCTCATCTGTGCATAAAATTTCATTATAATATTTAATATTTTTATATTGTAACGTTTTTATTTTCTGCGGATAGGAAAATTACGTTTTTACCTCCTGTTGCCAGACGCTTCAGTGAGTGACCAGGATTCGAGGCAGGAGGTCGGACAGGACGGGCGGTGGAAAGATAAGGGATAGTGAACGTGTTGACACGTTTGTTTATACTAGGGAATACCTGGACTTTATTGTACTATAAAACTCATATCTTACAACGACGTATAACAATAATAGTGAAAAGTAATAAACTAACCTAAATTATATAAATCAAATAACTTATCTAAAATAATTATGCGCGTTAAACAAAGAAATAAAGATTGAATTTATTGACGACTTATGCGCCTCTTGTCGGCGACGGAAATAAATGAAATCAAAAATAATTCAAACTAAATTAAATTACTTTCTTTTAATCAAAATAAATTTTGTCTTTAATAATAAATCAAATTAAATTAATGGTAGATAACGGCCTGGACGGTCGGCCGGATAAATTCGGTAATATTGTAACGAGTAAACAAAAATGTAATATTAATGAACTAGTAATAACGGTGGGTGGACGACATCCTTGATGCGGTCGGTCGAAATGCGGATGAAGGTCTAGTATTCTCTAGTGTGCAGTGGACGCACATGGGTAGAGGAGCTCGCTGTTCCTCTTGCAAGAGCAGCAAAGCTGACGGCGGTTGAGCCTGTTACTACCGTGGCGGGAGATTTGAATATCCTGTCTGCGCGATCATGAATAATCGTTGCAATATACATGCTCATGCGCACATTCGTACATATGTAACTTCAGTCAAACGTGTTTTATTTTATTTTTCGTTTATTGTAATATACACACTTTCGTTTGTGATCAAATACTGTCGTCGTATTGTCTACATTGTTTTCTGTTCTTGAATTTATACATATACGTGTATTAAATCGTGCGTATACTAATATATACTCATATAACTATACACATATGCATTTATTTGTTCCTTCGATTATAAATTTTATTCAGTCGTACTTGTCTATTTTATTAATTTTAATTTATTTCTATGCTTTTAATTTTAATTTATTATAAACGTTTATGTTTAATTTTTTATTTGAATTTATCGCTGTCTTTTCATTTGTAGAGTGCATGGCATGGCGTCATTTTTTCTGTAATTTTTGTTAAGCACATACGTAAATGTATATATGTATTATTTTACATATACAGTCGCGCTGTCATTTTGCTAGCTAGTCTTTACGTTCGTACACGTATATACACGTATTCACTCGCATCGTGTTATAGACGCTGTTGTTCCGTCTTTCTCGCATGCGCGCGCACTTCTTCTCCGTTTGATAAGAGTCTCACTCTCATCGTCTTTTTTGTTCTCACTCGCAGCCGCCATTTTTGTGCGCGTCTCGGTCTTTCGGTTTCTTGGAATTGAAAATCACGCTATGCACATACCTCGTAGAAACGCATTTTTATATGCATTCATTCTGTCAAATTTTAAAATATTTAAATATTTTACTAATAAAAAAAACTTTCCACTATTGTTCTGAAACATTAACAATTCATTATTAACTTATAAGTATTCTTTTTTTTCTTTCTCAAACTGCCCGTCTACTTGCAGTTCTTCGTCTTTATACTAGTATCGCGCTTCATTCAATAAATCATTGTGTTTTACTAATTTTCAATCCACTGCGTGTCGGTCATTAAACAAAAGATTTTCACTCGCATGAACAATTATTAATACAAAAAAAACACACACTTTTTCTTGCCACTTTTGCAAATTAATCAGATTTTCCTATGATATCTGTTGTTGTACAATCTTCCGTCTTTATGTATATAGATATATATTTTTGCAGCTTAGATTTATAAATCTCTTTTGGATATATTTATTTTACCACGAGCCAGTCATTACTCGCCACTCAAAGATTTTTAAAATTCACTCGCGTCATTAATCACTGGCACCAATATACATGGTTTCTTTCTTACCCCCCTTTGAACTGCGATCACTTTCATGTTGTTGTGCTTGCTCTCGTGCACTCATCTTTTCCTATGTTGCGAAAGGCAGATAAAAATGTCCTGCACTTCGAGCGCATGCAAAAAGTTTTCAACGTCACTCGGAAAAGTGACTAAACGTTTAAAAGCTTTTAATTATTCATTATTTACTCGCAGATTAAGTGAGCTCGTGCCCATAACCTTTTAAATAGATTGCAATAAAATAAATGAATACTCGAAATTTATTTTATATAAGGATTTTAAGTCATTATTCAAACTGGTGAATACTATTTTACAATGTTATTATTACTTTTAAAAAAGTATATTTTAGGCAAGTTTAGTTATTATCAGTATATTTTTTCTTTAATTTCAGTTCTTGAGAGTACTGAAATGAATTGAGTAATTATTATTAAGTTTATACCTTTTACTAGATTTATCTATAGTTTTTGCTTAAGAAAGTTTGAAATCAATCAAGCAATCGTCGAGTACTTCTGTATTCAATTCATTCTTTTTAATAATATAAAATTCATGAAATATTTACAGTTTCGGCTAAAGAAAGTTTTGAAATCAATGAAGCAATCGTCGAGTACTTCTGTATTCAATTCTTACTTTTTAATAATATAAAATCCATAAAATGTTTAATTTATATTCTCTTTGATAGACGAATATTTGGAAAAACTTTGCTAAATAATTTTTGAAAAAAAGGGATTATTGAGATGAAGATAGCGATGATAGTACACATCAAAATTGAAAAAAAAATGATATATCAGATCAACTTATTATTTCATTCATGAGTGAATATTACTACTTAAACATTGATGAACTATACTTGATCTTAGTGATATCTATTTTATTTTATTCTTGATGAAAGATTTACTTAATAAACAATTTCCAAAACGATTAACTTCAAAGTTTTGGAATGAATTTCTATTTAATATGCTACGGTTGAAGACCAAAATTGTGCAATTTTATTTCTAAAAACTTGGCAAAAGAGCCATTAGCTTCTAACAACTTATATTTGAGAATTTGCTGCCATCAACTTCAAAATTATTTATGCCTTTTTAAAACTTTCAGGGAAGATAACCATTTTAATTGTAATACTTTTAATAAAATAAAATTATGCATTCTCTATCTCATCACACTATCTTTTTATTTTCAAGTGCTGTAAAATATATTGAATTTTACTAAATATCTACAAAAGAACTTGCCAGGCCCGTGGTTTAATATTTTGTTAGTGAAATGCTCAATGTATGTGAGTACTGCTTAATAATTTAATTGTTAGCTAATTTAAGTGTGTTGAATAATAAGTAAAAATATGAATCTATAAACCAATTGTGTACATGGACAATTTTTATCTGTCACAATATATTGACAATGTAAAGGAATGGAAAGATTTAGTCTTATAGAATATGCTTTTCCAATTTTCTATGTTCTAACTTTTTTAAAAAAAAGAAGATAAATACTAACTTGTATATAGTAAAGCTCAAACGTTAAGAATCAATCCGTATTTATTATTATGTAATGGTTAACATGATCTACTAATTTTTGTATATATATATATATATATATCTACATATATATATATATACCTTTCAATGATTATTTACATCCGATGGATAGTAGTTTTCTATATTTAAAGAATATTATTAAGAACATTAACATTCCGCTCAAAATATTGTACAATATATTTTTACATCACAGTGCGTGTGATTTTTTTCTGTATTATATTGATAGAAAATATTTTATTTAATATTCAACGATAAAGAACAAAGATACATCCTAATACAATGAACAAAATTTTATTTTGACCTCGAAAATTATTTTTTGTAATGCATGCGATGTAATACGAAAAAAAATTCTTAGTTTTCTCTCACTTATCTCTACTATATAAACCTTTCAATTTTTAACTACACCATAGAATATTAAACCACGGGCCTGGCAAGTTCTTTTGTAGATATTAAGTAAAATTTAATATATTTTATAGCACTTGAAAATAAAAAGATAGTGTGGTGAGATAGAGAATGCATAATTTTATTTTATTAAAAGTATTAAAATTAAAATGGGTATCTTCCCTGAAAGTTTTAAAAAGGCATAAATAATTTTGAAGTTGATGGACGCAAATTCTCAAATATAAGTTGTTAGAAGCTAATGGCTCTTCTGCCAAGTTTTTAGAAATAAAATTGCACAATTTTGGTCCTCAACCGTAGCATATTAAATAGAAATTTATTCCAAAACTTTGAAGTTAATCGTTTTGGAAATTGTTTATTAAGTAAATCTTTCATCAGGAATAAAATAAAATAGATATCACTAAGATCAAGTATAGTTCATCAATGTTTAAGTAGTAATATTCACTTATAAATGAAATAATAAGTTGATCTGATATATCATTTTTTTTCAATTTTGACGTGTACTATAATCGCTATCTTCATCTCAATAATCCCGTTTTTTCAAAAATTATTTGGCAAAGTTTTTCCGAATATTCGTCTATCAAAGAGAATATAAATTAAATATTTAAAGGATTTTATATTATTAAAAAGTAAGAATTGGCTACAGAAGTACTCGACGATTGCTTCATTGATTTCAAAACCTTCTTTAGCCGAAACTGTAAATATTTCATGAATTTTATATTATTAAAAAGAATGAATTGAATACAGAAGTACTCGACGATTGCTTGATTGATTTCAAACTTTCTTAAGCAAAAACTATAGATAAATCTAGTAAAAGGTATAAACTTAATAATAATTACTCAATTCATTTCAGTACTCTCAAGAACTGAAATTAAAGAGAAAATATGATGTATGTACTAAAAAAAAAAATATTTAGAAAAAATGTTCTAAAGAATACTATACTGTTTAATAACTAAACTCGCCTGAAATATACTTTTTTAAAAGTAATAATAACATAATTAAATAGTAATCATCAGTTTGAATAATGACTTGAAACAAAAAATAAGAGACATAATATTCAAAAGCTTTGAAGAAATTTTATTAAATTCGAAAATTAAAAGATATTGTAATGATATTTTTATAAATTTAATATTATTTTAAAAAGAATGAATTGAATACAGAAGTATTCGACGATTGCTTGATTGATTTCAAAACTTATATATATATATATATATATACCTGTGTGTATGTGGGTGTGCGCGCAGTGTGAATATATATATATATATATATATATATATATATATATATATATAACTGTGTGTGTGTTTGTGTGTGTGCGCGCGTGTGAATCGACATGAAATATCCTGTGTATATGTATATACATATATTTATAAGCCCATGTATGTGCGTGCATGCGCCTTGACAGAAACAGTCCCATATATATATATATATATATATATATATATATATATATATATATATATATATAAAGAAAAATATATATGAACTCAAGTACGTGTGTCATGCATGTTAATTGACATGAAACGTCCCGTATGTATAAATCTGTGTGTGCGCGCGCACGTGTGATTTAAAATTAAATATCCCATGTATATGTGTACACAGATATACACACACGTATAAATACATCCATCGTATGTTTTGAGGACCTTTGATAGATACAACGTAGACGTTGGGGACCTTTTGAGAGATTGAGGACCAGGTCCTCAATCTCTCAATGTTATTTGTATATCTATATATATGAATTAAGATACTTACACGAAATAAGAAAAATTATTTCTTCAGGTGAAATAAAATAATTTTTGTATATTTTGAAAAATTTGTTGTAAAATGACCTTAAGGTCCTTTATTTTAAGGGTTACATACATTTCTATAAGAAAGGAGGAATTATTTCTTTAGTTAAAAGTGAGAAAATTTTTGTAAAAAAAAGAATGTACTGTGAAATGACCTCAAGGTCCCTAATCTCTATGTCACATACGTTTATATATATATACGTATATATATACTTGTTGTGTATTTAAACAGTTTATATTTCGCGCGCCTTGTATTCTAATTAGAAATAACCTCACCTCACGTTTAGACGAGTCAGTCTGTAAAACATGGCGCTACAAGCCAGTCCGTTTATATTCGTCTTCCTAAAGAAAGTACTTTTTTCATAGTTTAAGTTTATGTAGTAATAAAAGTTATTAATAAATAGAAAGAGAATAATATTGTGCATATTATTTATACTCCATACACAACAATACTAAGGGGGGTTCCCCCCTGCTCGCTCCGCTCGCCAACCCCCCGAATACACACATTTCAAAGTAAATAGAGGAGTAGGACATAATGAAGCTAAATTTTATATTTGTGAATGTGAAAAAAATTCAATAAAAACATCGATACATAAAAATATAAGATATGAAGTTATAGAATTAGAATTAATAAAAAAAAGATGGTTTAACGCGACATTCAAAAGTTCACAATGAATCAAACTTATATATTTTTGAAATAAATTAAAAATAGGATAGTAAATAATATTAAAATTTCAACTTATGATAGTATATAATAATATTTAATAATAATTATGAGCGAATAATAAAAAATAGAATAATAGAATAATAGAAAATTATGATTATAAATGAATATTTGTATCTTTTTATGTTCTAAATTTTATAGATATTGAAAAGATACAAAGAAAACGCTCTCTCTCTGTATTTTTTATTTTTGGGCTTGAGACCAACATATATAAATATATGGCTGCATTGAGAATGTTTTTTTTTATTGTAGCTAAAAGAAGCTTACATTTTTAATTTTTAGTGTCGCTAAAGAAGTGTACACTTTTTTTTCATTGTCGCTGAAAAAGCTTACAAATTCATTCATTATTGTCGCTGAAGCATACAGATCTATTGTTTGTTGTCGCTAAAAAAATCTCATATAAGCATACAAATTTATTCCCATTCTTATACCTAATATATATCTCACACACGAATTCTGCAGTCTTTGTATCCTTCTCTTCAAGCCCTGAGAAGCATCAAGCAGAACGTCCAGTAATCGAGATGCGGAAACAGCCGGGCGGTTACAAGTTGTTTACGCAGAGCCTCCGTGGTGTACCGACGAAAAAACTGCAAAGCGTACAGCACTCTATTGAATTTTTTTGTAACCATATTAATGTGAGGCTCCCAAGAAAGCTTACAGTCAAGCACAACACCAAGGCTCGTTACAATGTCAGAGAAAGGAATGCTGACACCTCCCTCAAAGTCAATCGTCCGTGGTGCCCCAGCATAAAATGAATTGATAAGACGATCACTGCCAAAGTCGATTGCCTTAGTCTTGCTAGCATTTAAAGTAAGTGAGGCACCAGCCGCCCACTCCGACACCGCATTTGCCGCCCTCTGTAAGATTAGAATACCTGCATCCACATTCTCACGAGGAACGTGCGTATAAATCTGCAGGTCATCTAGATACAGTAGGTGCTCAACACAACCAGAGCCAAGAGCGTTACGTACGTTGTTAATGTAAAGGCAAAACAACAAAGGCCTCAGTACCGATCCCTGTGGAACTCCTAGGTTGGTTGTGAGCCAACCTGATTCTTCTTGTAAGTGTGTTGAAACCATTTGTTTCCTTCCTGAAATATAAGAGTTAATCCACACGAGAGCGGACATGGAAAACCCCATCGATCTAAGCCTTGCAAGTAATTTAGAGGGAGAGATCATGTCGAATGCCTTACTAAAGTCAAAAAGTAAAAGTAACGTGACGAGTTTTCTGTCAAGACCTGACCTTATATCGTCTGTTAATTTAAGCAAAGCTGTCTGGGTAGAGTGGTTTTTTCTGTAACCAGTCTGCATGGGATCAAGTATCTTATTTGTAGTGATATATTCCTGCAATTGGTCGTGGGCGATCTTCTCCAGTACCGTCGAAAAAAAACACAAAATCGCAACTGGCCTAAAATCTTTAGGCGACTTAGGTACAGAACACTTTTTTAATAACACAATAAGTGCCTGCTTCCAAAGGCCAGGGAAGACCCCTCGCGCACAAAAAGAGTTGAACAAAGTCACAAGATGTTCACCAATAAATGGTAAGGCTTTAAGTATCACGCTTTGAGGAATGCCATTCTCGCCACGAGCTTTCGATGAAAAATGGGAAATCGCAAGAACAACATTATTGATATTAATTGGTTTAAAAGCAAAACCATCTTCACTACATTCAGTAAAAACCCTCTCGCGAAGCTCATCATCATCATGCGGCGTAACCGACACCCCAGCAAAGTGCGTGTTAAGCTCATCAGGAGTGAATCCATTCAAGTTCCTTGTGGTCCGGTTAAGAGTCCCAGGTCTCTCAGCTCCTCCCAGGCATTACCATTTGCAAGTGCTTCGAACAGTCTATTATGATAGTATGTGGTCTTTGCAAGTTCAGTCTGTTTGTCAACCGTTTTACGTAAATGCAGAAACTCAGTCAGGTATTGCGTCTCGTTCGTCCGTTTATATCTTCTGTAAGTAGCATCTCGCTTGCGCCTCATCTGCGACAATTTTTTATTTAACCATGGTGGGCTATTCTTCGTATGCTTAAGTATTTTTACTGGTGCTCAACTATCTATGACAGAAGTAATATTGTCACAAATGCAGCCAAGTGCAGACTTTGGGTCGACAGTACCAGCTGTTAATGGTGGCCAATCATAGCCGGCTAGTCTCTCTAGTAATTCATTTTGACAAATGCTTTTATAGTTTCTGTATCTAATCGACTTGTGATCTATACTGCACGTATTATAAGCAATAGAAACATCAATTAAGTTGTGCCGACTATGAAAATTCGCAAGTAAGTTACGTGCGTCAAGTACATTGTCATTGTCATCCACAAGAATCAAGTCAATCCATGTGTGAGAAGATGGAATTATATTTGTGGCACCATGCTGGACCAACTGAAGCGAAAGCTCCGCTGTTAGTTTACTAAGAAACCTCGCATCACTGCTTTCTCGCAGAAGATCGGTATTCAGATCCCTTATTATAATTTTATGTGAAAAATCATGAGATAAATCTCTCAAAGAATTTAACAAATCAGAATTTTTTGTGAATGAAATGGCAGGAGGGCGATAAATGACAGAAACCAGCACAGGTTCAGAGTCGCCATCCTTAATCGAACAAAAAATATATTCTGGCACTTCAGGTTTACCGCTGCTAGTTATGGTTGTGCTACTAGAAAGAGCTAGTGCTTCAAATTTTAAATTATTTTTAACGTAGAGGGCAACCCCTCCTCCATGAAGGTTTCTGTCCTGCCTGAACAACTTATAATCCTTAATCCGAATAACGTCATCCGAGACAGTCGGTCCCAGCCAGGTTTCAGCAACTCCAAACAGATCATAAGAGGGACCATCGCATAAGAGCTCGCGCACCTGCCCAATGTGAGCTCTTAATGAGGTCACATTAAAAAAAAAAATTATATGTTTGAAAAAAGTATATGTTTTTTACAATGTGATTTTAATGTAAATATTCTTACCAACTGTATCAAAGACTGACTAAAGATCGAAGGAAATTATATATTTGAAAAAAGTACATGTTTTTTACAATTCTTTTTAAAAACTTGAAAAAACAACAAAATGAATTGATTAAAACAAACATTTAGCTATATATTCATTTTTCTATTCTACCGCCTATTATACTGTTGTTTTTCTCCATGTGACCATAGGGGGAAAAAAATCCGTGGAATGGAAAGAAGATGCTTGCGTATTAGGTCGCGTAAACATAAACATAACCTCTTTAAAATTGTAGCTCAAACAGAGCGACTTTCAACAGTTTTTTTTTTCAAATGAATGAAATAGATTTATATTTATAATTTAATCATTTTTGTTTATTTACTTCGTGTCGCGACTCGCTTTTCCATTCTACAGTGGAATAGAGAATATAATTCTATTCTTCGCATGAAACTTGCTGAATAGCGCTGATTAGTTGTTTCTATTACGCATCCTCTATTCGGCAGTCTCTTTTCTACTCATCTGACTGCACCCTTACATATTTCTTTTCTTTAGGGTAAATCGTATAAATGATGACATGTATTGAATTTTATGTTTAATTACAACAGTAAGCATCCATCTTTCTCAAATTTCATACTTTACCTAAATTATATTACATATAAATTTTATACATTTTAAGATTTATTTATTTAATTTCATAATTTTAAAATTGTAAATCACTATTGTAATTAGGAAAAAAATAAAAGATTTAACAATTTTAATATATCTTTTAGTAAAGTTTTTGAGAATTGGGACCTTGCATGAAAAAATGCATTATATCCGTCAGGTAGAATACGAAAAAATAAAAGACTCGTATTTTTTCGTTTTTTAAAATATAATGAATTGCAAAAGTTATAGCCAAAATAAGTTAATACATTTTTTACATATATAGATATAGCGCCAATGTACATGACGTCACGAGTTCACCTGTACTCGTGACGTTACACCAATTTTCAACTGCCTCTATCTCTTTGAGTTTTCATTTTTATGATGAAAGAAAAAATACGTGTCCTTTATTTTTTTTTCTAAATGACGGTTATAATGGATTTAAAAAAATTTTTTCACGCAACATCCCAATTACTTGTCAATGTAAATACCAAACCTAGTAATATAATTTTTGCAAAAAAATTATTCAATATTAGAAGATGATTTAAGAAGTTTAAACTAAGTTTATTAATTTCTTTTATAAAATTGTAGGAGTATTTGAAGACTGCACAAAAATTAAAATAATGATATTGTGTTTAAATACCGAAAAAAGTAGAATTAAATAAGTTTCTTGTATCCAATTCTGTTAAAACATTATCAGTTCACGAAAAATGAATTGCATGAAATTGATGGTAACAATGTAAATTTGAAAGTTGATTTCTATGAAAATACTTTTTTTTTTACTTAGTTTTTCATATTTCTTTTTTATTTGTAAAAGTTAAGATGAATGAACAAAATGTCTTCCTGGAATATAACCTGTAATAATTTGTATTGATCAAGTTTCAACAGAAATAGGAATTTTGAATATATAATTTTTAATTAATTTCATCGATAAAAATACTTCAAAAACGTAATTGGATAGGAGGTTTTCTGTTTTTATAAAAATATATGTCAACAGACAATATGACATGATATAAAATTTTTATAATTAATTACTAATAATTAAACAATAGTGTTTTTTTAAGAATTAGAAATCAAGTACAAAGTATTGATATTGTTGGATGAGATCAAAGAAAATATATATTTCAAAAGAATGATAAATATTTTAAAAAGATGTAAAGTAGAATTATCAAGAGAACGGAATCAAATTACAGATGTAAGATGCATAAGAATATATTACAAATTTTTAAGAAATATAATTATTTGAAAATAAAATTCATATAGTTTCCTTAGATCTTAAGACAGTCTTTGATGCATTAGGTAAGAATAGTTACATTTAAATCACATTAAAAAAAATAGAAGCAATTAAAATATTAAACAATGTCAACTAATTAACTGCTTATATTTAAAAAAAAATGAAAATATATAAGATGTGATGTAGTTTTTAATGTAATAAAGCACATAATATAGATCTGTACGCTTCAGCGTCAATAATAAATGAATTTGTAAGCTTTTTTAGCGACAGTAAACAATAAATTTGTACGCTTCTTTCAGCGATAATAAGATATAAATTTGTAAGTTTTTTTTAGCAACAACAAACAATAAATTTGTATGCTGATATGAAGTTTTTTTAGCGACAACAAACAATAAATCTATATGCTTTTAATAAGCTTTTTTAGCGACAACAAATAATAAATCTGTACGCTTCAGCGACAATAGGAAATGAATTTGTAAGCTTTTAAAGCTTTTAATGCAGCCATATATTTTTATGCTGGTCTCAAACTCAGAAATCTTTTAAAAAGATAAATATGTAAATATCTTATTTTTAGTTTAAAAAAAACATGTTTTATTTAAATACAAGTGTTAATAAAGTACCTATGGATATTAAGCTAAATTCATTTTGTAATTTATAATTTACTTTTGTAATAAGTAAATTTTTTCAATAATAAAAATAAAAATACAATATATAGAAATAAAAATATTATATATTTATCTGAATAAAGGAAATGCAGAGAGGAAGCTTTGTATTATCAATTAGTTATGTTTGCGATTATAGTAATGAAATATTAATAATAATAATTTTGTTTTTCATTATTGACATTCAATATTAGAATATAAATGAAATGCAGTGAAAAAACTTTACATTATTAATTAGTAACAGTTACAATCATAATAATAAAATATTACTAATTATAATAATATTCAATTACTTATAATTGTTATTATAATAATAGAATATTATTATATATATAAAAATATTTTTTTATCACTAATTACTGAAACATAATATCACGGTGAGGGAAAGGGCATAATGAAGGGGGGCTATAAAGAGTGAGGGGGGCATATTGAGGGGGGGCTGAGGGGGGCCTCAGTTACGTTAACTTTGAAATGGCTATTTATAAGAGGAATTACAACGTAATTTGAGGGGGGACTGTACCGACAGACATTTAAGGGGGCTGAGGGGGGGGGGTCGGTTGAATCTTGTCTTACGACTATATATAGATATATATATATTTAAAGGCCCATGTGTGTACGTGCATGCGAATAGACAAAACAATCCCATATATATAAATACAAATCTCAAGTACATGTTTAGATGTGTTTGCGCGTTCGAGTTGACAAGAAATGTCAAATATATGAAAACCGGTGCGTGCGTGTTGACATGATACGTCACATATATGTAAACCTAAGGGCGTATAGGTGAGTTAGAGTTGTCACGAAATATCCCATATATATAAACCTGTATGGGCGTTGGTTATAATTGACGTGAAAAATCCTATGCATATTAACGTGTGTGCATGCATGCAAATTGATATGAAATGTCCCATTTGTATAAACCTGTGTCTGTGCGTGCGTTCGAATTGACATGAAAAATTCCCTGTTTAATAACGTGTGAGTGCATTAATGCGAATTAACATGAAATGTCCAATATATATATAAACCTGTGTGTTTGTATGCGTTTGAATTGACATTAAAAATCCCATGTATATTAACGTGTGTGTGCATGCATGCGCAACGACATGGACTGTCCCATTATATATATATATATATATATATATATATATATATATATATATATATATATATATATATAAACCTGTGTGTGCGTGCGTGCCCATAAACATGAAATATCCCACATATATAAACCTGTATGTGCGTGCGTTCCAATTGACGTGAAAAATCGAATGTTTATTGAAGTCTGTGTGCGTGCGTGCAAATCGACATGAAATGTCCCACATATACAGAAAAGCCTGTGATTATGAGTAGGTGGAGTTGACATGAAATGTTCCATATATATATTTATATATATATGGTCCGTTTCATGTCAACTTGCACCCGTAGACCCGTATATTTTTTGGTTTATATATATGTATATACATACGTACATACATACATACATGGGACATTTCATGTCGACTAGCACGTACTCTTAAGTACAGGTTTTCTATGTATGTGGTACATTTCATGATAACGCGCACACACCCATCAAAGTACCCTTGGGTTTATATATATGGGACATTTCATGTCTATTCACATGCATGCGCACAGCCTTTAATAAACATGGGATTTTTCACGTCAATTGGAACGCACGCACATACAGGTTTATATATATGAGACATTTCATGCCAATTTGCATGAACACACACAAGATTATATAAATATATATGGGACATTTCATGTCAACTCGTACGTACTCATAATCACAGGCTTTTCTATGTATGTGGGACATTTCATGTCGATTCGCATGCATGCACACGCACGTTAATACACATAGGATTTTTCACGTCAATTTGAACGCACACAAACAGGTTTATATATATATATATATATATATATATATATATATATATATATATATATATGGGACATTTCATGTCGATTTGCACACACGCACACAGACTTTAGTAAACATGAGATTTTTCACGTTAATTGGAACGCACGCACATACCGGTTTATATATGTGGGATATTTCATGTCTATGGGCACGTATGCACACACAGGTTGACATATATGTGACAGTCCATGTCGTTGCGCATGCATGCACACACACATTAATATACATGGGATTTTTAATGTCAATTCAAACGCATACAAACACACAGGTTTATATATATTGGACATTTCATGTCAATTCGCATGCATGCACACACACATTAATAAACATGGAATTTTTCATGTCAATTCGAACGCACGCACAGACACAGGTTTATATATATTGGACATTTCATATCAATTCGCATGCATGCACACACGTTAATATACATAGGATTTTTCACGTCAATTATAACCAACGCCCATACAGGTTTATATATATGGGACATTTCATGACAACTCTAACACACCTATCCGAGTGCCCTTAGATTTACATATATGTGACGTATCATGTCAACACAGACGCACCGGTTTTCATATATTTGACCTTTCTTGTCAACTCGAACGCGCAAACACATCTAAACATGTACTTGAGATTTGTATTTATATATATGGGACTGTTTTTTCAATTCGCATGCACGCACACACATGGGCTTATATATATATATATATATATATATATATATATATATATACATGCAAAGGCAGTTTCTGGGACTCATTGTTTCTGGGAATCCCAGATAACATTTCGGGAATCCCAGATTACAATTTTGGGATTCCCAGATAACAGTTCTGGGATTCCCAAAATAGTATCTGGGAATTAAAAGGTTTCTGTCTATATCCGTAAAACAGTCAAACTTTTCTTTTATCAAATCTAACTAATTTAAAGTTCCAGACTTTAACTGATAACCATTAATAATTAAAAATTTTTTTATAGAATGGAATACTTTGTTTGTCCCCAAATCTATAAAGCTTCGTCCTTACTTCTGTGAATAAATATTTATTATATTGATAGTAAGGAAAATTCATCCTACACATGAACATAGCGAAGCGGCCACCTATCAATGCAAGGCCCATCGGCAGAGGCGCAAAAATCAATAGATCATTTTGCTCGTCATTTTCCAAATTTTAAGGGCACCTAATGGATTTAGTATATCCGCAAAAAATTTGAATCTAGGTGATTTTTACCTAATTTCAATATGATTTTATATTAAGAAGTATACGTGGGAAATTCCATGATGTCGTGGAAACGTCCACTTTGCATATCTAGATGAAATTAGCATTTTTCACTTCATAAAGTCCTTGGGAGAAAAGCTACTGCGAGTTTATGATATTCATAAGATTCACTTGCTACCTGTCACGGTCGATTATTGTATATGGAAATCTAAATTTGTGTAGAAATCTGAGTAAATTATAAGTAAATAAAGGTTTCGCGAGGTCGTTCTATATGGTTTGTCGAAATTATAGAATAATTTCTTTCCCATGCCTCTTTTATCATGAATTATATTAACAAAGACTCTTTTGCTCTCTTTAAATCATAAGGAGCGTATGATTTTGTTCTTATTGTATCTAAGACAGCTTTATGGAAATATCTTGATGTTTTGATACATCTTACATTCTTATGAAGTACACTGACTCGTTGAAACTTTGTACTCAGTTGTATTCTAAGAGCTCTCTTCTCCATGTTCTATTTTAGACATGTCGTAAAGTTAGTTTAACTCATCGTCAATCGGTTTTACTTTATATAAATAAACATTACTTGTGATTTACTTAATTTGGTTAAATATTAAAAATAAATTTTACGCTAATTCTTTTTCACTTCATTTCTTAATTATCAAATCGTCACCTACACTCTTATTATAAAGCACACAAAAAATGGAGGCACATTCACTCAGAAAGAGTGATATAAACGGAACGGTATTTCAGTAAAGGTTGGAGCTTGAATTACAAGCAGAAATTTTTCTTTAAAAGAATTTTTGTTTGTTTTACATGGATTTATTTTTGTTTATTCGAGGCAACGATGACCATAAAGACAAGTTTTCTTATTAAGGGGAGACACAAGTAAAACTGCGTTTTTTAACAAAAAAATGACGTTTATTATTTTTCATTTTTTACCTATAACACGTACAACATAATCCATGCGTAATGTTGTCCAAAATCATCTGAAAAATCTATAAAAAAATTTTCAGCCTGAAATATTAAAAATTGTGAGACTAGTTCCATTTTAACTGCTGCTTATTTTACTGGTAAATGAGGCAGCAGCTAAAATGGAACTAGTCTCACAGTTTTTAATATTTCAGGCTGAAAATTTTTTTATAGATTTTTAGATGATTTTGAACAACATTACGCATGGATTACGTTGTAGGTACTATGGGTTAAAAATTAAAAATAAAAAACGTCATTTATTTGTTGAGAAACACAGTTTCACTTGTGTCTCCCCTTAAAGACAAGCTTTTGTTTATTATATATAGAGATATTTAATCTGTATTAGAAAATAAATAGAATATAAGTTTTCTAAAGTTTCGCAAAGATTTTTTATGTTTTATTCTAATATGATAGTGCAATCATAAACTTAAAGGTCTTATGGTCAATGTTATGGTCAATGCACCGAATGATGCAAATATTTAATCTAATAAATGGGTTTATAATATTGCAACGAGTTCTAATGCAAATAACGTACGCTTTCATGCTGGATTAGTAGCTAACGTCTTTAATTAGATAAAAGATGTAAACTTTAAAGATCTTTTAGTCCTAGCGCGAAAAACAACTTAATTCGAACCTTCTTTGCTATAGTAACATCTGAAAGTTTGTACAGTAAACAAGTCGATGTAAAGTCAGCCTTTTTAAATAGCAATCTCCAGGAAACTATGTATATGAAACAGCCAGAAGGATTTGAAGACGGTTCAAATCGAGTATGCTTACCAAAAATGAGTTTGGACGGATTAAAGCAGTCAGCAAGGTGCTGGAGCGCAAAGTTCGTTTAGTGCTTATCAAAGTTTAATTTATTTCCTACTGAAGCTGATTCGATCCTTTCACAAGTAAAGGGTCGGGAGAATTATTAGTACTAATTATTCATGTTGATATCGGTGCAATCCCCTCAAAAAGTAAAAAGAGAGTATGTAAACTACAATTTCTTGATAAAATTTTGAGATTACCGTAGATAATTTGAAAATATTTTTAGGATACAAAATCAATTATTTACCATATAAATTAATGTAAAGAAACAATTATATGCTAAAACTATTGTAAATAAATGTGAAATGCAGAGCACGAACACTGTTAGCATGCCAGCTGACCCTCACAACATTTCTTTGAATTTTGAATTGATTTTTGAAGAAATGGCGATAAATGGTACTCTTAATGTTCCTTTCAAGAAACTTATCGGTTGCTTAATGTTTTTGACGAATGAAACAAGTTCAGATATTGCTTTTGCAGTGGGAGCTCTCAGCCAATTTGCTGAAAATCCAACTAAAATTCATTGAATTTGCATAAAACGAATCATAAAGTATATAAAAGGAACTTTGACATATAGTTTAATTTATAAAGTTAAAAACGATTGTACACAAATTGTAACATTCAGAGACGCCGATTATGCAAGCGATCATATTACTCGCAAATAATTTAGTGATTTTATTATTGAATCGGGTAAAAATTTAATTGCATGGGTTAGTAAAAAACAAAATACTATTTTTTTCTCGACAACTGAGTTGGAATTTATAGCAGCGTGTGCTGCCGCCAAAGAAACGATAAGGACAGAGAGACTGTTACAAGACTTATTTCAAAATAAACTTAGAAAACCAATACCGTATGTAGATAACCGAAGAGTGATTGTAATAATCAAAGACTTGCGCTATCACTGTCGTACTAAGCACATCGACCTTAGATACAAATTTATTCTAGAAAATTATAATAATGGTTTATTTGAAATCGAATACGTACATTCTGCAAACTAGCAAGCCAATATACTAACGAAAGCTCTTCCAATAAAATTGTTTGAACACTTACAAGATTTAATTAATATTGGTTCTTAAAGTATATGTATATTGTATAGAAATAAAAATATTGACTCGTTATTTTTCTGCACTTGCAAGTTTTGAGTGGAAATGTTGAAAGTGTGATAGAAATTGTAAGTGCATACTCGTATCTTATTGATATATGTCGGCTCGCAGTGCCACCTATAATTCAAACAAAAAGATATATGATGACTTAACGCGAGCTCTTAACGCTTGATTGATTGTACCGCGACTACCGTCCAAGCTAGCCACCTTTTGTATCACACTCACACTTGTTTATTATGTAGTAAATACTATTTTCTATATTCCATTGTATATTTATTAAACATTGAGTTTCTCGATATTTCGTCAAATTTAATGTTCACACGTCCACTCATTCACAATAGTTTTTGTACAGCAAGAAACATCTAAGTAATTTGAATATATTATATATTCTATAGTAAACTCAAAAATTTGTAATGTTTTTGCTATCGTATAGTGAAGACATACTATTAAAAATTTTTAATAAACAAAAAAGAAAAAAATACAGAAAAGAAAACACAAGATGTCACTTTCTAATCTAAGATACCATATTTAAATTTAAAATTATATCAGAATTGCATATTCTGCTAATAGATAAAATTGGAATCCCAGATTCTGTCAATAGATAAAGTTGGAATCCCAGATTCTGTCAATAGATAAAGTTAGAATACCAGATTCTGCCTTTAGATAAGGTGAGCATCCTAGAAAATGTCATAAAACAAAACAATTAAAAATATATCTGGCAAGTCTCAGTTTCTGTCGATAAATGAAATAAAATCTAGACTTTACTTAGTAACTACTAAAAATTCTTCATTATTTTACAGAATAAAATCGATAGCTCGTACTTTAATCTATTAGGCTCTGACATTATATCTGTATAAGAATATTTCATTGGCTAATAATAACGAAGATAGAGCTTAGACAAGGACAGAAATATACTGCTGCCTGTTAACGAACCTCACAATTAGTGGGCAAACATAATTATAAACCTATTCTATAAATGATTTTCATAATTATTTGATACAATGAAGATCTAATAAGCATGTCCTAAATCGAATCAATAATACAAACTTCACGCCTTCACGAGGAAGACTTGCATTAACGAGCTAGGAAACTTAGAAAGATTACATACTATGAGCTTAATTAGATACATATTTTCCTGAATATGGAATACTTTGTAATTATTATTAACTTTAATTAGCGTAATCCTTATTGTATATCCTAAATAAAACAATATCGACATAATTGCATTTATAATTACCAACTTTTCAACGACGCGAGAAATGGGGTGAGATACACTATGTTATACATACTCATCCCATTATCAACTTATAACTCTCTTCACTCCATTATAAAAATATACTGTTGAAATTAACTGCAGCATATCAGTTACTATGAGATAAGCGGAACGATCTAAAAGTTGAATTTTCATAACAAGAATATTAATATAAATAGTTATCCTCACTCTTATCTTGATACCTCTAAGGTATTAAGAATCACTGTTAGTAAATTTTCATTAAAAAAATAATGAACACATAGTACCATTTCTCCCACGGACTTTCTGAAGCGAAAAATGCTAATTTCATCGAGATATGCCAAGTGGACGTTTTCACGACATCATATAACTTCCCACGGGTAATTTAATACAAAAACTTACTGAAATTCACCTAAATTCAGATTGTTTGACGATATACTCAATCCATCGGGTGCCCCTACAACTTTTAAATATATTATAATCTAAGTAACGAATCTAATAAACTTTAAAAACCTTTATATTTATTATAATCCTCTAGTGATTATTTATTAAAGGAATCTATTCACTCAATCATACCATTTACATACGGATCTAAAAAGTTGACATTTCCGCGACATCATCAAGGTACAAAAAACGTTGGATCTTTCTATCCTTTTCTAATAAAAAATATAGGTTTTTGGAGATTCTAGTGATTATTAATAAAAATTAGGAGTAGTCCGCAACTTGTACAGTAAAAAGCAATATCTTCTGTAAAAAAAAAACAAATTAATTCTGATGCTTTGTTTTCGAGAAAAGTTTGACATACTTAAAAAATCATACTCTATAGCCTGAGTTATGATTTTTTAAGTATGTCAAACTTTTCTTGAAAACAAATCATCAAAATTAATATATTTTAAGACCTTATAAAGTGAAAATTGCTAATTGCATCTGGATAAGCAAAGTGGTCCTTTCCACGACGTCATAGAAGTTCTTACGGATACTTCTTAATATTAAATCATACTGAAAATAAGTAAAATTCACCTAGATTAGAATTGTTTGTCAACATACGCAATCCATAAGGTATCTTAGATACTTGGAAAAAAACGGGCAAAATGATCTATTGACCTCTACGCCTTTGCAGATAGACCTTGCATTAAGAGGAAACCGTATATCTATGTTAATATCAAGAATGAATTCTCGTTACTATTAATATATTAAATATTTTTTACATCAGTAAGGACGAAGCTTAAAATACTTAGGGACAAACAAACAATCTAATTCTATAAAAAAATATAGAATAATGATAAGTTATTGAACGAAGTATGAAACGTTAAATTAGTTAAACTTAATCGAAATTAAGTTCAACTATCTTACCGTTTTAAACTTCACTCATTAACTAATCAAAATTTTTTATTTTATTACTAATGAAATCGTTCGACCGTCTTTTAATCTATTGGGCTCTGCTATTACTTTTGTATTGGAATATTTCATTAGCTAATGGAAATAAAAAACGGAGATTGGCCAAGGTCAGAACTATACAGCCGACTGTTAACGAACCCCGTAACTAGTGTGCAAACATAATTAAATACGTATTCCATAAATATTTTCCATCAATATTTAACACAATAAAGATATGAATAACTCGCCTTGGCATATACTACGTCAGAGATCCCGAATAGAATACAGAGATTACTAGAATTCAAAACTCCAGACCTTTCCACTACACGCTCAATGTATAAGGATAATCTTCATAATGATCTCTCCTCATGAAATAAGCTTAAAACTCCAAAGGCATAAAGACCATAAATAAATATGCCGGAAACTGCAGCCACATGTCAGTTGCAATGAGATACTTGGAATAATGGGTACGTTGCATAACGACACCAGAAGGCTTTGCGTAATGGATCACGCTTACTGTTAATCTTATGCCTTCTTAGTATTCGGGACTTTAAGTCGTTAAAAACTTATCAATACGTTATGATCATTAAGTAATTATTTTCTCAAGAAATTTATCCAGTTAATCACCCCATTTACATACGAATCTGAAAAGTCGACATTTCCGCGACATCATTAAGGTATTAACGTACATATGAAATATAGAATCACTCAAAAATTAAAAACTTATCTACTAGCCATTGTTATTCTAGAAATATATTAATTTGATCACGTGCCATACATTATTTCGTAAGTGGCAGATGAATCAATGATTAGAACTTCACGCCTCTGCGTAGAGGACTTGCATTAACGAGCTACAAAGTTTAGAAGAATACTTAATACGGGTTTAACTAGATACATATTTTCTATGATCATAGAATACTTAAAATTATAAATAACTTTGAATTATCACAATGAGAATATTAATATGAATAATTACCCTCACTCTTCTCTTGATACATCTAAGATATGAGGAATCACAGGTAGTAAATTTTCATCTAAAATAATAATAAACACATAGTAACGTAATTAAGTACCTATTCCATAAATATTTTCCATCATTATTTGACACAATAAAGGTATAAATAGCTCTCATTGGCATGTCCTGAGTCAGGAATCCCGAATAAAATACAGTGATTACTAGGATTCAAAACTCCAGACCTTTCCGCTACACGCTCAATGCATAAGGATAATCTTCATAATGATCTCTCCTCATGGAATAAACTTAAAACTTCGTAGGAATAAAGACTATAAGTAAATTTGCCGAAAACTGCAGCGACATGTCAGTTGCAATGAGATACTTGAAATAATGGGTACGTTCTATAACGACAACGACAAGAGAAATGGGGTGAGATACATTTTGTAATACATATCCATCTTATTTTCAACTTATAACTCTCTTTAATCAAACATTATAAAAATATAGTGTTGCAATTACGATCTAAATGTTAAATTTTCACAACAAAAATATTAATATAAATAGTTATCCTCACTTTTATATTGATACCTCTAAGGTATTAAAAATTACAGGTATCAAGTTTTAATTTAAAAAAATAATGTACACATAGTAACATTTCTCTCAAGGACTTTTTGAAGTGGAAAATGCTAATTGTATCTAGATATGGAAAGTGGACGTTTCCACGACATCATGTAACTTCCCACGCATACTTCTTGATATAAAAACTTACTAAAATTAAGTGACAATCACCTGAATTCAGATTGTTTGTCGATGTTCCTAATCCATCGGGCGCTCTTACAGCTTTTAAATATATTATAATCTAATTAAAGAATCTAATAAACTTTGAAAACTTGTAAATATATTATAATCCTCAAGTGATTATTTTTTCAAGAAATCTATTTAGTTAATCACACCATTTACATATGAATCTGAAAAGTCGACATTTTCACGACATGATCAAGGTATTAACTTACATATAAAAAATTAAATCAATCAAAAATTGAAACTAATCTACTAGCCTTATTCATGCTAGGAATATATTTATGCGAAGACGTGCTATTTATTATTCTGTAAAGGACGGACAAGTCAATCATACGTACTCAATGCCTTTACGGAGAGGACTTAGATTGACAAGCTAGGAATCTTAGAAGATTACATACTATGGGCTTAATTGGATACATATTTTTTATGACTATGGAATACTTTGTAATTATTAATAACTTCAATTGGCATAATTCTTATTGTATATCCTGAATAAATCAGCACCGATATGATTCCATTTATAAAAATCGACCTTTCCACGACACAGAAAATAGGGTGAGATATACTTTGTAATATATAACTATCATATGTTCAACTTATATTTCTCTTTACTTTAACATCACAAAAATATAGTGTTGCAATAACTGCCGCATATTCGTTACTATGTGATGAGCGGAACGATCTGAAAGTTGCATTTTCACAACAAGAAGCTTAATATAACTAATTATTCCCACTTTTACCCTGATACTTTTAAAGTACTAATAATCACTTGTAGCAAGTAAGTCTGAGTTATTTCATGAACCCGCAGTAGCATTTTTACCAAGGACTTCATAATGTAAAAAATGCTAATCGCATTTAGATAAGCAAAGTGGACCTTCCGTCGACATCATGGAAGTTCTTACTCATATTTCTCAATATAAAATCATACTGAAAATGAGTAAAAATAACCTAGATAAGGATCATTTTTCAATCCATGAGGTACCCTCGATACTTGGAAAGTAACGGGAAAAATGATCTATTGACCTCTACGCCTTTACAGAGGGACCTTCAATTGAGAGCCAACCGTATAGCTATGTCTATGTCTAGAACGAATTCTCGTTACTATTAATATATTGATTATTCTTTACACAAGTTAGGGCAAATCTTAAATTATTTAGTCAGAGAAATATTTCATTTGTTAATGATAAATAAAACAGAGATTAGATAAAGTCAAAACTATACAGCCGACTGTTAACAAACCTCGTAACTTGTGCGCAAACATAATTAAATACCTATTCCATAAATATTTTTCTTTATTGTTTAACACAATAGAGATATAAATAACTCTCATTGGCATGTCCTAAATCAGATATCTCGAATAAAATACAGAGATCACTAGAATTCAAAACTCCAGAGCTTTCGACTACACGCTCAATGTATAAGGATAATCTTCATAATGGTCTCTCCTCATGGAATAAACTTAAAACTTCGCAGGAATAAAGACTATAAGTAAATTTGCCGAAAACTGCAGCGACATGTCAGTTGCAATGAGATACTTGGAATAATGGGTACGTTCCATAACGACACCAGAAGGCTTTGCGTAATGGGTCACGCTTACTGTTATACTGATACCTTCTCAGTATTAGGGACTTTAAGTCGTTAAAAACTTATCAATACATTATAATCATTAAGTAATTATTTTCTCAAGAAATTTATTCAGTTAATCACCCCATTCACATACGGATCTGAAAAGTCGACATTCCCACGACATCATTAAGGTATTAACGTACATATAAAATATAGAATCACTCAAAAATTAAAAGCTTATCTAGTAGCCATTGTTATTCTAGGAATATATTGATTCGATCACGTGCCTTACATTATTCAGTTAGTGACAAATAAATCAATGATTAGAACTTCACGCCTCTACGTAGAGGACTTGCATTAACGAGCTACGGGGCTTAGAAGAATGCATAATACGGGCTTAACTAGATACATATTTTCTATGACTATAAAATACTTAAAATTATTAATAACTTTAATTGGCATGAACCTTATTGTATATTCTGAATGAAAAAACACCGTCATGATACTATTTATAATAACCGACCTTTCAACGACACGAAAAATGAGGTGAGATACACTTTGTAATACATACCTATCTTATTTTTAACCTATAACTCTCTTTACTCAAACATTATAAAAATATAGTGTTGCAATTAACTGCCGCATATCAGTTACTATGAGATGAGCGAAACGGTTTAAATGTTGAATTTTCACAACAAAAAGCTATTCTCACTTTTATCCTGATACCTCTAAGGTATTAAGAATCATAGGTAACATGTAAATCTTAGAAATATCATGAACTCAAAGTGGCATTTCTCCTAAGGACTTCATCAAATATAAAATGCTAATTTCATCTAGATATGCAAAGTAGACGTTTCCACGACATTATAGAACTTCCCATTCATACTTCTTGATATGAAATCATATCGAAATTGAGTATGAATCACCCAGGTTCGGATAGTTCGTCAATATACTTAATCCATCAGGTGGCTTTGAAACTTGGTAACTGACGGGCAAAATGATCTATTGATCTTTGCACCTTTGCCGATGGACCTTGCATTGAGAGGCCGCCGTATAGCTATGTCCATGTCTAGGATAAATTTTCGTTTCTATTGATATATAAAATATTTTCTTACAAAAGTAAGGGCGGAGAGGTCGTAATGAAAAAAGACCTCTTGACCTTTCCGCGACACATTCAATATATAAGGACATTCTTTATATTGGATTCTCATCATGGATTAGATTTCGAACTTTAAATGTATAAATACTATAAGGCAATATGCTCCAAACTGCTGCCAAATATCAGTTGCTATAAGATACTTGAAATAATCTGTACTTTGCATTACGACACTAGGAGGCTGCGCGTAATAGGTTACACTTACTTTCATCCTGATGCCTTTGAAGTATTTAGGAATTCAAGTCTTGAAAAACTTTTCAATATACTATAATCTTCTAATGATTATTTATTCAAGGAATCTATTATATAAGTATCTATCTCAAATTAAATGCTTATCTACTAGCCTCGGTTATGCTAGAAATATATTTATTCGATTACTTGCTTTTTATCATTTTTTGAAGGACGATCAAATCAATGATACGAACTTGACGCACCTGCGTAGAAGACTTGAATTAGAGTACTTGGGGGCTTAAGGGAATACATAATATGGACTCTAGTGGATACATATTTTCTATGTCTATGGAACATTTTAAAGTAATAATAACTTAAATTGGCATGATCCTTATTGTATATTCCAAATAAAACAACACCGATATGATTATTTATTTATAATTACTGACCTTTCTACGACGCGGTAAATGTCTTGAGGCACACTTTGTATGCTCATCCTATGTTCAACTTATTACTCTGTACATTCAAACAATCTAAAAATATATTGTTGCAATTAGCTGCCACATATCAGTTACTATAGGATGATTGGAACCATCTAAAAGTTGTATTTTTTCATCATGAAGCTTTTATATAAACAGTTGTCCTTTTATATATACAGTTAATTGATTAATATTCAAAAATTTGTAAAAATTGAAAAATTTTCAATCTTAAAAAAATTAAGTTAAAAAACCAATAGATGCAGGCACCACTGCACTTTACACGTGCTTCGTACAAAAACACACTGATGATCTCCGTCGTTCATTAGCATCGTGATGATCGCATAAATACAGTGACGTTAAATAATAGAAACAATAATTCTTTTTTTCTTATAGATCAATTTTTAGTGATTTCTTATGTTAAGTCCCATTTTCTAAATTGTTAAAGGAATCTTCCTGTTTTTTTCTTTAATATTAAAATTAAATTTGAAAATGTATCATCAATTTTTTTAATCAGATCTTAAATTAATTCCACAGCCTCCTATCTATATTATCTCGAATTGAATATCATTATCTATCTTTCATTTTTCTTCAGTGAATCGACCTTTTATTTCGTTTTCTACTTCCAACATATATTTTGACAACCTGCCATCTCTTATCTAGCCCATGACTACTCTTCAAATTATAGTTCACAATATTCTGTTCTCGTGTGCCTTAACACTTAGGTCTAGACTCTTCTGCATATACTACAGAATACTTAAGCATCACTTCTACTTTTTATATCCCGTATTTTTTTTCACTAAGGGTTTTCGCCAAAAAAGCTATCTGAATAATGAGATATAAAAATACTCAAAGCAATCATGATTATCAACGTACAGGAAAACCTCGCAAAACATCGAAAAAGGATGATGAATTTATTATTCTATTAATTAAGCGTGACAGAAGGCTAACTGCTCCGAAAATAACAACAAATGTCAATGCTACAATAGAAAATTCCATAAGTTCATCAACAGTAAAACGTCGTTTGCGTGAAGCAAACTTGAATGGACGTATTGCTGCTAAGAAGCCTCTTCTCCGACCTATTAATCGTAAAAAACGACTCTAATGGGCAAAACAACATTTAAAATGGTCAATTGAAGATTGGAAAAAAGTTTTGTGGACAGATGAGTCGAAGTTTGAATTATTTGGCAGTAAACGTAAAATATATGTGAGACGCAGACCCGGCGAACGATTTTTAAAACAGTGTCTTGTACCGACAGTTAAGAAGGGGCCGAACTATCTGTCTTTGTCTAATAGCGTTTTTCATCATTTATGTAAACACTATCCTTCATAACAAGAAAAAAAAAGCAGCCCCCACTAGACATTAGTATAATAAGTAAATTTTGTAATAACAACCAAATTTTTTCACTGCGTAGTTTTTGAATAATTAGAGACCTACCAAAAAAAGATAGGTTATATTCTAGATTGCTAGTAGGTCTCTAATTAGTCAAAAACTATGCGGTAAAAAATTTGGTTATCACAAAATTTACTAATCATACTAATATCTAGCGGGGGCTGCTATTTTTTTCTTGTTATACCGGATAGTGTTTACATAAATGATGAAAAACGCTATTAGACAAAGACAGATAGTTCGGCCCCTTCTTAAACATGGAGGAGGAAGTATTATGGTTTGGGGTTGTTTTGCTTATAATCAAGTAGGCGGTTTAGAAAAAATAGAAGGTATTATGGATAAAAATATGTATCATAGCATCTTGCAGCGGCACGCTATTCCATCTGGTTTACGTTTGATTGGTGATGGATTTCATTTTCAAGAAGACAATGATCCAAAGCATTCTTTGAAGCTATGCAGAAATTATTTGAATAAAAAAGAAGAAAATGGTGTATTAAAACGAATGATATGGCCTCCTCAGTCACCGGATTTGAATCCTATCGAGTTATTGTGGGACGAGCTGGATAGGAATATAAGATAAACATAAACAGCGAAACAAAATATTTCTGAATTATGGAACGCTCTTAAAAGTAGCTGAAATTCTATGAACCCTTCTGTACTTGAAAAGTTAGTACTGAGAATGCCATGAATCCGTAAGGCTGTTATTGAAGCCAAAGGAGAATTTTTTGATGAATCAAACCTGTGATTGTTGTTATAATATGTAATAAAAATTATTTGTTTCTAGTATTGGATTTATGTTTTAAATTTATTATTGAATTTATGAGTTTAAAAATATTATGTGTTTTGTTATTGTGCATTTTGTGACGCAAAATCTGCTGAAAATTAAAATGATGTAAATATTAATTTATAATATTGATCAATTTATTATTATTATAATGCAAAACTTTTGATTTCTATGATATAATTTTTACAAAATAAATCTTCTTGTTGTTTTATACTTTATTATGTTTTATTATAAATAATGAATCGTTATAATTTCCTACAAAAATTAAATCACTGCTTCACTAGCGATTATTTTCCACTTGCTATTGAAGTGTTTTTTACAACTGCTAAAGTATTAGATCAATAACTTTATATGCTTAAAACTTGACAAAAAATAATTAAAAAATTTTTGTAAAAATAGCTGCAAATAGCATTTTTGGAGCCCTTTCCAAATCTTTTTTCAAATTTTTTCTAGCTCAATTATTTAAAAAACTACAGCTAATTGAAGAAAAATGCAAAAATTTAAAAAATTTCAAAATTGCCAAAGCGATTATTTTTTTTTTAATATCGTTAAAAAAATGTAAGTAAGCTAAAAAGGAAGCATTTAAAGAATACTTTAAAATGCTTTTTTAAAATTTTTTCTAGGATGAAAATTGAAGGAGATACGCTTTTTCCAAGTCGGTGCAAAAATTTTATAACCTGCTCAGAATTATTGCCCGGTACTGTATGTAAAAAGTAAAGAGTTGAGTTAAGGATAAAATTCTATGACAAAATGCGTACCGATATATTTAACGTGTCACGGAAAGGGCGAAGTTCTGAAATCGAATCATCTCTGTTTTTTATTGGAAATATTCGATGCAGAATACGCCTGATCAAATTGTTGATATTAAGGGAAAGTCAACTAATTGTAGACGATACGAAGCAAGTACAGCTTTTATTATGTGACTTTTGGAGCATTCTGTCCTATTAATGCAACTTTTCTGCAAAGATACGATTAGTTAACATCATCGTTCTGTCCGTCTCTTCAAAGTTATGAATTAGCGATGTATTTCGATAGGTGGCGACGCCATGCGGATACTTGCTAAAGCTGCTTTAATGCCAAAATAGATGTGATTTCAAATTCGGCGCCGATGCCGAACAAGTCGCGAAACAGACTTGAAAAAATGGCATTTTTAATATATACGATGCAATGTTTTTATTTGCCGTTTGATACAACTTTGCAACTGCATACACATTAAATATCTGTACCTTTTGCATTTTTTCATAATTTGCACATCATGCAAAATATCGAAAAAATTACTGAATTGCAAACATAATAAAAGCTTTGTACTTTTGTCAACGGTATATGTTATACCGCAATATATTAAATGTTTTGCTTTGAGTACATTTTCACCCTCTACATATTTTCCCAAACATTCACCAATAAATTTAAGTAAAATAGCTCTATATTTTTTTTAACTATGTTTCGCGACTTGTTCGGCATCGGCGTCGAATTTTAAATTATCTGTTTTGGCATCGAAGCAGCTTAAGGCAGGATCCACATGGTGTCGTCACCCATCGCAATACATCACGAATAGCATCCGATGGATTACGTATTTTTAAAAATGCCAGAGAGTAGAGGATGGTAAAAGTCACTTAATTTTACGATATTTCTATATTAGAAATATTCGTTCGGACACTTATGATGTCATGGAAAAATCGACTTCTGATAGCCGTATGTTAAGTGTATGTTTCACTGGATTCTTTCAGAAAAACGCTAGTGTTAATGATGTATGTGAAATTTTCTTGCCACTTCATGTCTTTAATACCATAAAGAAGATAGGACGGGAGTAGAGTATTTTAAATATAGGAATTGCTGGTGTCATGGAAATGTAACTATGAATTTCAACACTTTTGAACCATATTTCACTGAGAATTTAAATTTTGACCTAGAAATAGGTTTGTAAACTTGTATATTGTCTAATTACGAACTTAGATTACCTACAGCATTGTCGCATATAGTTGTATGTTTCTATAAACGATGGTAGTTTACAGTTATGTCCGTATTACGGTCCTGCTCTGCTTGTTGTTTTATAAACTGCGATACGCACCCATAAGCATTAGATAGCTACATTTTGATATGCACAGCATTCATTATTCTTTCAAAGTGGCGTTATGGTTTCGCCTGTATGTACAAATTTTGTAAAAAATGAGCTAGATGTAAAATCAATCATTTAGATTGTTCTAGGATCAATATCTTAGAGCATCGTAGTCGAAATAATGTGCATATTTTCATTAGCAATGACGATCCACAATTCCGTTGCCGTGTAACAGTGCGCAATAGTTTGCTTATTCATAAACTAGGATATTACCAAGAGGCATTAGATAGCTACATTTCAGTAATATGAAGCATAGACCACTACCCTTCAGTTTTAATATGGTTTTCACTGACTGCATATTTGACTTCAATAAAAAATAAAATTCGTGTATAGTTAAGAGTTTTATATTCTTTAATAAGCCAGAGAGATACTATACAGCACTGTCGCAATAATATTCTATATCTAGTAGTTGTATGAATCGACGAACAGTTTGGTTAATGATTATAAACCCAATTAAACTACGGATAATACTGTCCAAATTAAATTTATTATAAACGACATTTCAACCCCTCAACTGGAAGTCCTCTTCAAGTTCTAAACAAAACATATCAATACATATATAAACCATATAATCCACATGTACCAAAAAAATTTTTTAAATTTTTTTAACAAAAATAATTCACGGTTACAAACCTATGTAATAAATACATTATAATTATAAACGACTAGACAGTTATTGTACAACAATCTATGAGTCAACATTAATATAAAGTAGGCTACGCAAACAATTTTTAATCTAAAGTAACTTTTTTCAGTATACATAACAATGGTTTCACAAAAATATTTAGCTGATTATTAAGGTTCTGTTACACAAAAATATTTGACAAAGTAATAGGGTTCTATCACAGTACAAGACATATGTATGATACATTATTTTAAAAATTTAGAAATGTAAGGTTTAAACACAACACTTAACTTTTGCATATCAAATTTTCGATTAAAATTATTTTTGAATTTAGTTATGTATACCATTTCAGAAACAAGTCGTTTAATGTCTGAAGCTTCATTATACAAAATTACAATAGAATCATTATTAAAATCAAAGCTATGTCCAGTCTCTAAAATATGTGAATATGTAGCAAGTGTCTGATTTATTTTTACAATCATTTTTATGTTCTGAAATGCGTTTACTAAGAATTCTACTCGATTGTCCCACATAACATTTTGAGCAATCCATACAATTAATTCTATAAACACAATTTAAAGTACGCATTTTTTCAATTGGATCTTTTCTATTATTATTCAAAAAACTCAACTTGTTGGTAGACTTAAACACAATTCTGAAATTTACTTTTTTTTAAATCTTTTTTACAAGAACATCAATATTTTTCAAATAAGGTAAAGTTACAAATTTACAATCAGAATCAAAGTTTTTAATAATATTAGTACCTTGCATTAATTTTAGTCCAGTTTTAATATGTTTATTTATAAAAGTGATTGGATAATTGTTGGCTTGTAAAATTAAACGGATATGATTCAAATTGTTTTTATGAAACTGAAATTCTGACAACTTGATAGCATTGTCGATTGAAGAATATACAATAGCAATTTTTTGGGATCTTGGGGAATGTGAAAAATAGTTTAAGTATAAACCAGCATGTGTCGGTTTTTTATACCATTTAGTTGTAATAATTCCATTTTATTCCACAATAGTGAGACATTTAAAAAATTAATACTATTATCAATAAGACTTTCCATTGTAAATTGAACATAATCATCAATTTGATTCAAGTGGTCAAGTATTTCATCGACTTTGTCAATGGGCACACAAGCGATAATATCATTCACATAAATTTTTATAAACAAGATTGAATGTGGGCAAGAGACAAGCAACGTATCAATATCTTTTCACAAAGTAACAAAAGAATTATATATGGCGAGGTCGAGATGTAAATTTCTATTAGTATGTAAATTTTATGAACTACTCCCAAAACATACTGAAGATTATTTTAAGAACTTAGATAATTTATATTTTTACAGTTCTAGTATAAAAACAAAATCATTTAATTACTCAAGTAATATAAAGTCTCAAATACTTAAGTATGAAATAGCCGATGTAAATATACACATTAATTTTTTAAAATATAAATATTGAATCACTAGAAAGAACTCTTATTTCAAAGTTAGGCATAAGTATGTTTGAATTGTTTGAAAATTTCTGTTATGAAAGAGTTAAATTATTTATTTTAAGATTTGATAAGGTATTAAATAAAAAAATTTTAAATTTGTTCTTTAGAAAGTATAAGGTCAATTATTATGTGAGTAAAAATGATGTAAAACTTATTAATACTAGTAACTTTTTGAATAGCGTATCGAATTTAAAAAAGAATATGAAATTGAATAATACTAATTACAATAACAATAGAGAATTTGATTTGTCAGAAATTGAACAGATAAAAAACAATTGGGTGCACAATTTAACGCCTATTGATATCCCGTCTTGTATTAATTTTCTACTACATTTGGGTAGAAATTTTAATTTTACAATGGGTGATGATAAAAAAATGTTCTTAAATTTTTTAAAAATATAAATAGATCTTTTGATATTGATATTGAAAATAATAATGTGAAGGTTGAATTGTTAAATGGTTTAAAGAATACCTTAAAGAATTCAAATTTAAACTATAGTTTGGTTGACAAGATTATTAACAACAATATTGATAATTGTAAAAAATTTTTAAAAGAACATAAGGAATTGTTTATTAGTAAAGCTGATAAAGGAGGTTCTTTTGTTTTGATTGAAAGCAACGATTATATTACTAAAGTAGAAAAATGTTTAAGCAATGAAGAATTATACATAAAAATTGATCGTTGTCCATTAAGTTCACTTATTAGGAGGACCGATTTGTTGGTTGGTAGACTTAATAAGTTAAATATTTATGGTGATAATAAAAAACAGTTTATTACAGTTAAGGATAAATGTAATTTAGCTCGTTGTTATGGATTGACTGAAATACATAAACCAGGAAACCCTATGAGACTTATTATTTCTGCTGTGGGGTCACCTGCATATTTTGTATCAAAATGGATTTTTGATTTTTTAAAAAGTAATTTACCGAAATATGAAAATAATTTAAAGAATAGTCTACAATTTGTTGATTCAATAAAACAATTTGTTATACCAGATGGATATTGTTTGATTGGATTGGATGCTATTTCATTGTTTAATAATATTTATTTTGAGATAGTAAAAAGAGCAATAGAACGTAGATGGCACCATCTTATGTTAAAGACAAATTTGTCTTTGGATGATTTTTTAGAAATGGTTTCCTTTGTGATGCATAACAACTTTTTGGTTTATAATAATAAATATTACAAGCAGAAATTTGGTTCAGCGATGGGTAGCCCTTGTAGCCCAGTACTTGCAGATATCGTTATGCAAGATAACATTGATACATTGCTTGTCTCTTGCCCACATCCAATCTTGTTTATAGAAATTTATGTGAATGATATTATCGCTTGTGTACCCATTGACAAAGTCAATGAAATACTTGACCACTTGAATCAAATTGATAATTATGTTCAACTTACAATAGAAAGTCCCATTAATAATGGTATTAACTTTTTAAATGTCTCACTATTGTGGAATAAAAGGGAATTATTACAACTAACTAGGAGAGTATCAGACCTCCGGATCACGGATTTTGCTCAAACTTTGTGATAAGTTTTCAGATGTCAAAATATGAAAGGAAACAGAATTTTAGACCCCAACGCTCAATATTTCCCTAGTTACAGGCAATTAAAGAATATTACTAAAAAGTTACTAGATTTTCAAACGCTTACGGGTTCTTAGCATTGATACTTAGGAGCATGAAACTTTTTTTAAATGAAAGCTGAGCTCAAACCCTTTCGAAATAGTAGTTATAACATGTCAAAATATTATTTTTTCCCAAAGTTATAGCGTGATAAACATTAGACCCAATTTCAGCTTTTTTTATTAAATAATGTTTTAAAAAGAAAAATCAGGTCCAATGTTTATCACGTTATAACTTTGGGAAAAAATAATATTTCGACATGCTATAACTACTATTACGAAAGGATTTGAGCTCAGCTTTCAGCTAGAAAAAGTTTCAAGCTCCTAGCTATCAATGCTAAGGAACTATATGCGTTTGAAAATCTAGTAACTTTTTTAGTGATTTTCTTTAATTGCCTGTAACTAGGGAAATATTGAGCGTTGGGATAAAAAATTCTGTTTCCTTTCATATTTTGACATCTGAAAACTTATCCCAAAGTTTGAGATAAATCCGTGATCCGGAGGTCTGATACTCTCCTAGTAAGTGATATAGAAAACCGACACATGCTGGTTTATACTTAAACTATTTTTCACATTCCCCAAGATCCCAAAAAATTGCTATTGTATATTCTTCAATCGACAATGCTATCAAGTTGTCAGAATTTCAGTTTCATAAAAACCATTTATATCATATCCGTTTAATTTTACAAGCCAACAATTATCCAATCACTTTTATAAATAAACATATTGAAACTCGACTAAAATTAATACAAGGTACTAATATTATTAAAAACTTTGATTCTGATTGTAAATTTGTAACTTTACCTTATTTGAAAAATATTGATGTTCTTTTAAATAATATTAAAAATAAAAAAAAAACTTTTTAATGTACTACGTTTTTATAATGAACCAAAAAGTATAAAATAATGTGTAATGAAATGAAAAGTGAATAATGATTTGAAATAAAAAAACGTGGGGCGCATGTTTATTATTATGTATTGTATGCGCCCCACGTTTTTTTATTTCAAATCATTATTCACTTTTCATTTCATTACACATTATTTTATACTTTTTGGTTCATTATAAAAACGTAGTACATTAAAAAGTTTTTTTTTTATTTTTAATATTATTTTATACTTTTTAGTTCAATTAATTATTAACTCGCTTTGTTTTATTATTAGTTACCTTTTTTCACGTTTTCTTATCGATGAATTATGTTCTGTCGTCACATGTAAATTCAATGATGGCAGCACTTAACGGCCGCCGGCCACCTTTTCTTCGCTGTAATTTTTGTCTATATATAATATTTATTACGTTAATGAATTTTAAAATTTTCGAATGATCGAAAATTTTAACATTATGAGTATCCTAAATATATAATATTTTCAAAAATTTTAAAAACTTAATTTCATGAGTATATCCCTCTAAATATATTATATATATATATATATATATATATATATATATATATATATATATATATATATATATAAATTTTATCGTGTTGTCCAACAGTGCATATTATATAGCATATATATTGTTATCAAGGGACTAAAACGTGTTTCATCTATTTTTTTAGAGAACACGTAATCGCATGCTGAGTTTCCCGCCATTTTGACGATAATGACGCTATTAGAAATTCAACCAAAATTTATTGTTTTATGCATTGATAGACCATAAAATGAATAAAATACAGTCTCAAATTTTATATGTACAATACAAAATGCTGTAATTTATGTCTAATTGCAATATGAGAAGTTAAAGAATTTTAAAAATTTTCGAAGATGGTTAGACACTAATGTTAAAAGTATATCTATATATAAAATCTTCAAAATTTCAATTTTTCCAATATCTCCGTATATAATTGTATTAATATATTTTTCGGTGGGAATATATATTTAATTATATTATCCAACAATGCATGCAAAAATATAATATTGAATATATTAATATATTAATATATTTGATATATTAATATATTAATATATTACTATATTAATATATTACTATATTTGATATATTAATATATTAATATATTAATATATTAATATATCAAAAGAAGATTTTTAAAATTTTCGAAGATGTTTAGACACTAATGTTAAAAGTGTATCTATATATAAAATCTTCAAATCTTCAATTTTGCCAACATCTCCGTATACGATTGAATATATTAATATATTGTTCGGTAGACATATATATTTTTTTTATAATATTGCATTGTCATCCAGTTCCGAGCTATATTTAAAATTTCAAGTCTCTAGCTCATCAGGAAGTTAGTTTACAATCGGTTGCAAAATTCGTACCGAACAGACAGACAGACAGACAGACAGACAGACAGACACCAAAGCGAGTTAATAAAAACGTAGTAACGTAGTAAAAAAAGATTTAAAAGAAGTAAATTTCAGAATTGTGTTTAAGTCTACCAACAAGTTGAGTTTTTTGAATAATAATGGAAAAAATCCAATTGAAAATATGCGTACTTTAAATTGTGTTTATAAAATTAATTGTATGGATTACTCAAAATGTTATGTGGGACAATCGAGTAGAATTCTCAGTAAACGCATTTTAGAACATAAAAATGATTGTAAAAATAAATCAGGCACTTCAGCTATATATTCACATATTTTAGAGGCTGGACATAGCTTTGATTTTAATAATGATTCTATTGTAATTTTGTATAATGAAGCTTCAGACATTAAACGACTTGTTTCTGAAATGGTATACATAACTAAATTCTAAAATAATTTTAATCGAAAATTTGATACGCAAAAGTTAAGTGTTTCTAAATTTTTAAAATAATGTATCATACATATGTCTTGTACTGTGATAAAACCCTAATACTTTGTCAAATATTTTTGTGTAACAGAACCTTAATAATTAGCTAAATATTTTTGTGAAACCATTGTTATGTATACTGAAAAAAGTTACTTTAGATTAAAAATTGTTTGCGTAGCCTACTTTATATTAATGTTGACTCATAGATTGTTGTACAATAACTGTCTAGTCGTTTATAATTATAATGTATTTATTACATAGGTTTGTAAACGTAAATTATTTTTGTTAAAAAATTAAAAATTGGTTTTCGTACATGTGAATTATACGGTTTATATACAGGGTGTTCAAAAAGTCCCGGACCCCCCGTAACTCAGAAAGTACAGGGGGGGTCCAGGACTTTTCGAACACCCTGTATGTATTAATACGTTTTATTTAGAACTTAAAAAGGATTTCCAGTTGAGGGGTCGAAACGTCGTTTATAATAAATTTAATTAGAAAAGTATTATCCGTAGTTTAATTGGATTTATAATATTTCATATCTATTGATAAGCAGTGATAATTTACAGAAATGTATACGTATTTGGGCCCCTAACTGCTAGCTGTTTTGAAATCACGTGTACTTTCGCATACCCTTAAATACCCACATTTTGATATGCTTGATACACAGCATAGACTACTCTCTTTAGATTGCATTAATATTTTATCCATCAGAATATAAGATTTTTGGAAAGAAATCCACTTGATATGTAATAAATCATTTTCATTATTTAATCATTAAGACTTGATATGTAATAAATCATTTACATTGTTTAATCATTAAGATAGATATCTTACATCATTAAAACGAAAATTATCTGTAAAATTCTATTAGCAATGATTGTTTACATTTATGTCGACGTATAACCGTGCTGAAGTGCATGCTTTTCTATATTCTGGGATACTTCACTTTTATGTCATAGGTAGCCACACTTTCGTATGCTAAATACTCGGCATAGACCACTATCTGTAGGTTTCTGTATGTTCTTTACTGTCAGCGTATTTGCTGTATAGAAATAGTATTATTCATAGTAAATTATGAATTTAATATGGTTTACTTACCAAATTAGATTCCCTGCAGCATTGTCGCAGTAATAGTGTATATATCCTTCATCACGATAATGATTTAGGATAATATCGCTGTATTACGGTTCTAAGCCGTTTGCTATTTTATAAACTAGGATACTTACGCATAAGCCTTAAATGGACACATTATGGTATGATACGCATCGTAGGCTACTACCACCTTTTAGTTTCGTGATGGTTTTTACTATATGCGTATTTCCCATCAATAAAAAATGTGATTCGTATTAGATTATAAATTAAATATTGTTTAATTACCAACTTAGATTTCCTAGGGTATTGTCTCGGTAATCAGGTGTATATTTTTATAAGTGATTATAATTCACAGCCTTTTGCCGTACTGCGGTCCTCAGTCGCTCACTATTTCTAAACTGGGCTACTTACGCATAAACCTTGAATAACATTATTTTGATATGATTGATACATAGCGTGAATTAATTCTTTTCAGCTGCGTTACGGTTTAATCAGTCTACATATAAGAATTCTGTAAAAAAACCAGATATGAAATTCATTATTTGGGATGTTAGATTATTGATATAGATATTCTACAGCATTAAGACCATAATCATGTATATTTCTATTAGTGATAATTATTAACATTTATGTCGCCGTATTACGGTGATGAGCTATGAGCTTTTTTATATTCTAAAATACTTAACTTTTATGCCATAGGTAGCCACACTTTCGTATTCGAAATACTAAGCATAGACCACTTCCAGTAGGATTCTATATGGTCTTCACTATCTGCATGATTCCAGACTGTAAATAATATTATTAATATAAAATTATGAATATAATATGATTTAATTAGCAACTAAGATTTCCTGCAACGTCGTAGCGATAATTATAGGTAGCCTCACTTCCGTATGCAAAATACTAAGCATAGACGAATTCATGTAAGGTTCTGTATGGTCTTTAGTAGCTCTGTAATTCCTGCCCAGAAATAATATAATTCGTATAAAATTATGAATTTCATATGGTTTTATCACCAACCGAGATTTTCTACAGCGCTGTCACGGTAATCATGTGTATATTTTTAAGCGCGATAATGATTAAGAGTAATGTCGTCGTATTGCGGTGCTGAGCTGCACGCTTCTTCATATTCTGGGATACTTAAATTTAATGTCTTGGGTAGCCACATTTGTGTATATAAGATACTAAGCATCGACCTATTTCTGTATGGTTCTGTATGGTCTTTACTATCCACGAAATTTTCGTCTAAAAAATATAAAATTATTATAAAATTATGAATTTAACATATTTTAATTACCAACTGATATTTCCTACATCACTATCGTGGTAATCATGTGCATATTTCTGAGTACGATGATCATAAAGAATCATGTCGTCGTAATATGGTGCTGAGCTGGACCCTTGGCTATATTCTGGTATACTTCACTTTTATGTCATAGATAGCCACACTTTTGTATGCTAAATACTCAGCATAGACCACTATCTGTAGGGTTTCGTATATTCTTTACTGTCTGCGTATTACCAGTATGAAAATAATATCATTCATATATTATTATAATTTTAAAATGGTTATTTTACCAAATTAGATTTTTCACAGCATCATTATGGTAATAGTGTGAGTATTCTTAAGCGCGATGATGATGTAGAATAATGTAACCGTATAACGGTGCTGTACTTCACGCTGCTTTATATTCTAGGATACTTAAATTCAGCCACACTTTTGTATGCTAAATACTCAGCATATACCACTATCTGTAGGGTTCTGTTTATTCTTTGCTGTGTGCGTATTTCCCGCATAAAAACAATATTATTTGTATAAAATTATGATTTTAATATAGTTTAATTACCAAATTTGATACCCCACAGCATTGTAGCGGTAATTATGTTTGTATTCTTAAGAGTAATAATGATTTAGAATAATATCGCGGTATCACGGTGCTAAGTTGCACACTTTTCTATATTTCGGGATACTCAACTTTTACACTATAAGCAGCCACACTAAGGAATAGTAAATACTCATAATATACCACTTTCTTTAGGGTTCTTTATGATTTTCGCTGTCCTCGTATGACTGTGAATAAGACCTCTCATAGATATACAGTTGTCTGTTATTTTTATACTACTCAATTGAGGAAGGAAACTGCAACCATATCAGCTTAATTAGTTGCGAAGAATGCCTTTTATCATCAGCCCTATTATAAAACTTTATTTGTGTCGTTTAAGGTTTATAAATAATTGTTATTCTAAATGCCTTAATACTCCTGTGAGCATTTAATAAATTACTATTTATTGAGATCTGCTGCACAAATGTAGCAACAGTTGTAAAAATGTACTAAATTATTATGAGCTCAAAATAATTACTACAAAATAAAAAAAATTTTATATCAACTTGATTTTTAATGTGACATTTTTTGATTGTTTTTTCGATTGTCAATGATTGTCAGTACTACACTAGTGTAGAATACTTTATTCGAGTGTATCCATAATGTTCATTATCCCTTAAAATGTACAAAGTGCCATGGAAATCTCTTAAGCTGAGGAAGAGGAGAATTCGAAAGTCATTACTGTCGTAGAAATGTAGTAATGATGTTTACAGTTATACAAAAGTAGCTCGCACGCATTATATGTGTGTAAATAAAAAAATTAATTATTACACAGTCGTCTTCAAAATAACAACGTCTTAACAGAGGAAAAAACGACTATAGCAAGCAAATTAGTTGTTATGATTGCTTTCTATGATTAGTCACATTATGAATCTTGATTTGTGTTATTTTACATTTACGGAGAAAAGCTTTTTTTAATAGCAACAAACACTTAGCAGCTTTCAAACCATTGCAATTTATGGAGCTCTACTACACGAATACACACAGTAATCTAAATGAGTTTTAAAATACTGTCGTAAAAATGTACAGAACTATATAGACGCTCATAAATCATTACTTGAAAGAATGAATTCTTATCAACTTCATTTGCAAATTTAAAACTTTTAATTGTATTTTCATTAGCATGAATTTTCAGTATTCTGCTAGTGTCGATTACTTTGTTTAAGTACATTTATAACTCTCATTAAAAGTCACAATGTAAAAAATGTCTTGAAAATGTCTTCTACCGAATAAGAAGATGATTCGAAATCCTATAACGATTACTGTCGTCGAAATCTAGTAATGATGTTTACAACTATGTATATGTAACTGGCATGCATTATATGACTTTAGTAAAACATGTAATTATTACACAACTGTCTTGGATTTACGTCCTAACAAAGAATGAGAAAATAATTATAACAAGCAAATTAATTGTGTTTATAACTTTCTATCATTAGTCCCATTATAAAGCTTAAATTGCGTTATTTTACATCGAAAGAGTACAGCTTTTTTAAATAGCTAGAATCACTTTGCAGCTTATGAACTATTGAAATTTATGAAGCTCTAGTACCCAAACACACAAAGTAATCTAAATGAGCTTTGAAGTACTGTCGTGGAAATCTATTGTACTGTTATTAAAGCTTATAAATCGTTAAATAAAAAAAATGTATCTATACCTTATTTGTAAATTAAAGTTTTTAATTGTATTTTTAACGGCAATAATTTGCAGTATTCAACTAGTTTTAATTACTTTATTCTAGTATATTTATAACTCTCATTGGCAGTCTGAACGTACGAAATGTCGTAAAAAAGTCTTGGACCGCATAAAAAAATAATTCGAAATCCGGAAGTGATGACTGTCGTCGAAATCTAGTGATAATGTTAACAACTATGCATATGTGACTGGCATGCATTTTATGACTTTAGTAGAACATGTAATTATTACACAATTGTCTTTAAAGTACAACGTCTTAACAAAAGAAGAAAAAAAGACTATAACAAGCAAATTGGGTGTGATCATAGCTTCCTATCATTGGTCCCATTATGAAACTTAATTTGCGTTATTTTGCATTAAAAGAATATAGCTTTTTTTAATAGCTAGAAACACTTTAAGCTTCTGAATTATTGCAATTTACAAAGATCTAGTACACAAATACATAAAACAATCTAACTAAGCTTTGAGATACTGTCGTGGAAACATATCATACTATTATAAAAGCTCATGGATCATTAGTTAGAATAAAAGATTTATACTAACTTTCTTTGTAAATTTAAAACTTAATTATATTGTTATTGGTAGTAATTAATGGTATGCTACTAGTGTAGATTACTTTATTAAAGTTTATCTATAACTCTCATTGGCAGCCATAATGTATAAAATGTCTTGAAAATGTCTTTGATCGAATAAGAAGATGATTCAAAATCCGATAGCGATTACTGTCGTCGGAATCTAGTAATAACGTTTACAACTATGTATATGTAACTGGTATGCATTATATGACTTCAATAGATCATGTAATTATTACACAATTGTCTTTGAATTACGTCCTAACAAAGAATGAAAAAATAACTATAACAAGCAAATTAGTTGTGATCATAACTTTCTATCATTAATTCCATTATAAAACTTAAATTGCGTTATTTTACATCGAAAGAGTACAGCTTGTTTAAGTAGCTAAAGTCACTTTGCAGCTTCTAAACTATAGCCATTCATGAAGCTTTAGTACCCAAACACATAAAGTAATCTAAATGAGCTTTAAAGTACTGTCGTATAAATCTACTGTACTGTTATAAAAGCTTATGAATCGTTAGATTTAAAAAAAAATTTATCTAAACTTTATTTGTAAATTAAAGTTTTTAATTGTATTTTTAACGGCAATAATTTGCAGTATTCAACTAGTTTTAATTACTTTATTCAAGTATATTTATAACGCTTATTGGCAGTATAAACGTACGAAATGTCGTGAAAAAGTCTCGGGCCGCATAAAAAAATAATTCAAAATCCGGAAGTGATGACTGTCGTCGAAATCTAGTGATAATGTTAACAACTATGCTCATTCAACTCGTTGTAGTTACATGCCTGCAGATAAAACACAAAATAAATACAAACTTGTCTTCGAATTATAACGTCTCAATAAAAAAAGAAATAACGACTATAGCGAGCTAATTAGTTATGATGATTGCTCTCTAGCATTACAACCATCGTAAAATGTAGTTCGTGTTACTTGAAATTTGGAAAGTATAAGTTTTTTTAATAGCTACAAACTATCCGAAGCATTTAAACCATTGGATTTTATGTAGCTCTACTACACAAATGAACTAGTAGTTATATAGTAATCTAAATCAGCCTTGTGATGCTGTCGTGAAAATGTACTCAATTATTATAAAAGCTCATGGATCATTAGTTTGAAAAAAAAGATTTATATTAACTTTCTTCGTTAATTCAAAACTTCATTGTATTTTTATTGGCAGTATGAACGGTACTCTACTAGTGTAGATTACTTTATTTAAGGGTATTTATAACTCTTAATAGCAGTCATAATGTAAAAAATGTCTTGGAAATGTCTTTGATGAAATAAAAAAATGTTTCGAAATCCGTTAGCGATTACTGTGGTCGGAATCTAGTAATAATGTCTACAACTATGCATATGTAAGTGGCATGCATTATATGACTTTAGTAGAACATGTAATTATTACACAATTGTCTTTAAAGTACAACGTCTTAACAAAAGAAGAAAAAAAGACTATAACAAGCAAATTGGGTGTGATCATAGCTTCCTATCATTGGTCCCATTATGAAACTTAATTTGCGTTATTTTGCATTAAAAGAATATAGCTTTTTTTAATAGCTAGAAACACTTTAAGCTTCTGAATTATTGCAATTTACAAAGATCTAGTACACAAATACATAAAACAATCTAACTAAGCTTTGAGATACTGTCGTGGAAACATATCATACTATTATAAAAGCTCATGGATCATTAGTTAGAATAAAAGATTTATACTAACTTTCTTTGTAAATTTAAAACTTAATTATATTGTTATTGGTAGTAATTAATGGTATGCTACTAGTGTAGATTACTTTATTAAAGTTTATCTATAACTCTCATTGGCAGCCATAATGTATAAAATGTCTTGAAAATGTCTTTGATCGAATAAGAAGATGATTCAAAATCCGATAGCGATTACTGTCGTCGGAATCTAGTAATAACGTTTACAACTATGTATATGTAACTGGTATGCATTATATGACTTCAATAGATCATGTAATTATTACACAATTGTCTTTGAATTACGTCCTAACAAAGAATGAAAAAATAACTATAACAAGCAAATTAGTTGTGATCATAACTTTCTATCATTAATTCCATTATAAAACTTAAATTGCGTTATTTTACATCGAAAGAGTACAGCTTGTTTAAGTAGCTAAAGTCACTTTGCAGCTTCTAAACTATAGCCATTCATGAAGCTTTAGTACCCAAACACATAAAGTAATCTAAATGAGCTTTAAAGTACTGTCGTATAAATCTACTGTACTGTTATAAAAGCTTATGAATCGTTAGATTTAAAAAAAAATTTATCTAAACTTTATTTGTAAATTAAAGTTTTTAATTGTATTTTTAACGGCAATAATTTGCAGTATTCAACTAGTTTTAATTACTTTATTCAAGTATATTTATAACGCTTATTGGCAGTATAAACGTACGAAATGTCGTGAAAAAGTCTCGGGCCGCATAAAAAAATAATTCAAAATCCGGAAGTGATGACTGTCGTCGAAATCTAGTGATAATGTTAACAACTATGCATATGTGACTGGCATGCATTTTATGACTTTAGTAGAACATGTAATTATTACACAATTGTCTTTAAATTACAATGTGTTAACAGGGAAAAAAACGGTTATAACTACCAAATTAGTTGTGATCATAGCTTTCTATCATTCGTCCCATTATGAAACCTGATTTGTGTTATTTTACATCGAAAGAGTATAGCTTTTTAAATAGCTAGAAACACTTTAAACTTCTAAATTATTGCAATTTATAAAGCTCTAGTACACAAATACACAAAATAATCTAACTAAGCTCTGAGATACTGTCGTGGAAATATATCATACTATTATAAATGCTCATGGATCATTAGTTAGAATAAAAGATTTATTCTAACTTTCTTTGTAAATTTAAAACTTAATTATATTGTTATTGGTAGTAATTAACGGTATGCTACTAGTGTAGATTACTTTATTGAAGTTTATCTATAACTCTCATTGGCAGCCATAATGTACAAAATGTCTTGAAAATGTTTTTGATCAAATAAGAAAATGATTCGAAATGCGATAGCGATTACTGTCGTCGGAATCTAGTAATAATGTTTACAAAAATACATATGTAACTGGCATGCATTATATGAAAAACGTTTTCTGGTAAACTTATATACGTTTGTAAATTTTGACAAAAATTTATATTTAAAACGTTTTTGAAACGTAAAATATATCCGCATATTCTAGATTCTCAAGAGTACTATAACGTTTATGTATCGCTTATGAAACGTTTAGAAAACGTTTTTCCGGTGAAAACTTATGTTTGCTTATATGCCCAAACGTTTTTTGAAAGTTTCATTTTATCATTCTAAAAAATTATTATATAGAAAAAAAAATTCTACCGAATAAAACGTTTTCTAAACGTTAAGGAAACGTTTGGATGTTTGAGCTCTCGCAAATTTTCATCAGATTCTTTAACCTAATGTTTCATTTAGGACATAAAATAAGGATCATGCCAATTGAAGTTATTAATGATTTTGAATTATTTCATAGTCATTGAAAATATGTATCCAGTTAAGCCCATACTATGTAATTTTCCAAGCCCCCTAGCTCGTTTAGGCAAGTCTTCTTTGCAGAGGCGTTGAGTTCGTATCATGGATCGGTCCGTCCATTACAGAATAATGAATAGCACGTGATCGAATAAATATATTCTTAGCATAACTAAGGCAAGTAGGTGAGTACTTAATTTTTGGTTGATTTTATATTTAATATGTACCTTAATACCTTAATAATGTCGTGGATTTGTCAATCAGATCCTGACGTAAACGGTGTGATTAAGTGAATAGATTCCCTAAATAAATAATCACTAGATGATTATAATATATTTAAAAGTTTCAAAAGACTTTAGGTCCACAATACTTTGAAGGCAGTAGGATGGAATCCATTACGCAAAGCCTCCTGGTGTCGTGATGCAACGTGCCGATCATTCCAAGTTTCTCATAGCAACTGATATGTGGCAGCAGTTTAGAGCATATTGTCTTATAGTATTTATACTTTCAAAGTTCAAAATTAATCTATGATGAGAATCCATTATAAAGGATATCCTTGTATATTCAAAGTATCGCGGAAAGGTCATGAGGATTCGAATCTAGTTATCTTTGTATTTTATTCGGGATATCTGACGCGGGACATGCTGATTCGAGTCATTTATATCTTTACTGAATCAAATAATTATAAAAACCATTTATGGAATAGGTATTCAATTATGTTTACCCACTCATTGTGAGGTTCGTTAACAAGTGGTCGTATAGTTCTGTTCTTGTCTAATCTCTATCTTCGTTACCATTAGCAAAACAAATATTCTTACACAGATGTAATGTCAGAGCCCACTAGATTAAAGTACAAGCTACCGATTTTATTTTGTAAAAAAATAAAGAATTTTTACTAGTTACTAAGTAAAGTCTGAATTCGTAAAACAGTTGAACTTAATTTTAATCAAATCAAATCAATGTAAAGTTTCAGACTTCAACTGATAACTAATAATAATTATATATTTAAAAAAAATGGAATTGTCAGTTTGTCCCTAAATCTATAAGGTTTTGTCTTTACTTATGTGAATAAATATTTATTATATTGATAGTAAGGAAAATTCATCCTAGACATGGATATAGTTATACCGTATGGCTGTCATTCAATGCAAGGTCCATCGGCAGAGGCGCAAAGATCAATAAATCATTTCGCCCGTCAGTTTCCAAGTTTCAAGGGCATCTGATGAATTCAGTACGTCGACAAACAATTCTAATCTAGATTGTTACTTATTGTCAGTATGATTTTATACTAAGAAGTATGCGTAAAAATTTCCATGATGTCGTGGAAAGGTCCACTTTGCATATCTAGATGCAATAAGCATGTTTCGCTTCATGAAGTTCTTAGAAAAAATGCCAATGCGAGTTCATGATATTTCTAAGATTTACATGTTACCTATGATTCTTAATACCTTAGAGGTATCAGTATACAAGTGAGAATAACTATTTATATTTAGCTTTTTGTTGTAAAAATGCAACTTTTAGATCGTTCCGCTTACTTCATAGTAACTGATATGCGGCAGTTGATTGCAACACTATATTTTTATAATGTTTAAGTAAAGAGAGTTATGAGTTAAACATAGGATGAGTATATATATCAAAGTATATCTCACGCTATTTATCGTGTCGTGGAAAGGTCGGTAATAATAAATGGAATGATGTCGGCAATGTTTTATTCAGGATATAAAATAAAAATCATGCCAATTGAAGTTATTAATAATTTTTAAGTATTCCATAGTCATAGAAAATATGTATCTCGTTAAGCTCATATTATGTGATCTTCTAAGCCTCCTAGCTCGTCAATGCAAGTCCTCTGCGCAGAGGTGTTAAGTTCGTATCATTGATTTGTCTGTCCTTTATAGAATAATGAATAGCAAGTGATTGAATGAATATATTCCTAACATAACTAACGGTATTAGATGAACATTTAATTTTTGATTGATTATATATTTAATATGTATCTTAATACCTTAATGATGCTGTGGAAATGTCGACTTTTCAGATCCGTATGTAAATAGTGTGATTAACTGAATAGATTCTTTGAAGAAATAATCATTTGATGATTATAATATATTTCAAAGTTTTTAAAGACTTGAAGGCCCGAATTTTTTGAAGGCATCAAGATGAAAGTAAGTGTAACCTATTATTCAAAGCCTGCAGATGTCGTAATCCAAGGTACAGATCATACCATATAGGTATAAAAAAAATTCTAGTTTAGGAAAAGTTGCTAATATTAATACTGATAAAAATCTTAAAAATTTTTAAGGAATGGTTTTACTTTTTGATGGATAATTTGATTATATGATTTTATTTTTGAAAAAGTTTTTCACATAATAGTTATCTGTAATAAAAAAATTCTTTTACAATGTTAATTACATTTTCCTGACATTCGTTTTGAAAGTTTGTGCTTCGCAATTTTAAAATTTGGTTGTGACACTGATGATGCTGCTATAAATTATTTTGGATGTGTTATAATTAGTGTGCTGCCTCATTTTTCAACTGAAGGATTATAAATTAAGGATATTTTGGATTGAATTGCGGAAATAAAATAAATGATTGAAGAATTACAATCAACAAATCAATAAATTCAATTATTAATAGTTAAAAAAAAATGTTACAATGACAGTGAGTTTTTTCAACAGGGTTATACATAAATTAAATTAATTAAAATTAATATTTTCAATCAATCATATACCTATTTTTTTTATTAAAAAGATATATTTTTACAAAATATGTAACAGTAAAAGAGTAGTTCACAGAAAAAAAAATTGTACTTTGTTAAAAAATTTTATAAATTATAAAAACACAAGTTTTTTAAACTTCATAAAATAATGAATAGCGTACTGTACATATTGTTCTTGTAGCAAAAATTCTACATGTAAAAAATGTAATAAGATTAAAATACAAATAACGATTAATTAAACGTATTTATAAATTATAACATAAATTTAGCAAATGAAATAAAATTTTAGGAAATCCTATTCTAATCTCTGCTGCACTGTAACAATAGTCTCATTCTAATATGAAAAATTGAGAAAAATTATAAAACTTATTCTTTTTCATAACTTTGGCATGAAAATTGCATGAAATAAGCGACAAAATGTTTTTTATTTAAAAATAGACTTTTCAAATTTTTGGAAATTATATAATACAAATTTTCCTGGACATTTTCCGACTTCACCCCCTTTAAATTAATGTTTAGTGACAAAATATATAAAAAAAATTTTTGGAACCGTGGACTCTAATGTTACTATAGCAATCTCCCCTATTTTCCGACCTGACTTTTTCATGTGAGCACCTGTTGCGCGGTACTCTCTGAATAAGCGGTTCAATTATTCGTGAAAAATTACAGGAAGACCGCAACCAGCCTAAACCATTCTTTTTTTATCAACAGTTGGTATATTAAAGAATAATTTTAGCTAATTAAAATGTAAAAATTCTTAATTATATTGGTCACCAATGATTGGTGCAATAAAATAAAAAAATCATTAAAAATGGCAAAATGAGTTTTTTTATATTTATGATGTTTTTACAGAGAAATGGAGCAATGTACGGCAAAATCGATAAGAATATTTTCGACTTAATATTTGATGAAAAACACGAAAAATTATGTTTTTCTGCGAAGAATTAACAACCACAAAATTTACTTAGAGATTTTCCTAACTATTTTCCAGCTATCCACCCTCGAAATTCGTGTTCAAGGCACCAAAATATATAGAAAAAACTTTGGTGGAGCCGTGGATCTCTATCGGCTACGGAAACTCTCCTAGCTACCTATATTAGTTATAAATGTCCTCCGTATTCAGGTGAAATACCCCGGTTAAAATGTACATTAAGGTTTGGAAAGATCCTGATGTAAAAGAACCTTTCTAATTTTTTGCGGTTTTTGGTACCAGTCCATAATACAACTTTGTGAACTCTTATGAAAAAAATTGTCATGATTGTCGTTGATACCTTCTGAACTTTTTTGATTCATTAAGTTTTACTAAGGAATAGTAACCTTAATTTTATCGTATTCACAATTAATGAACAATTAAGATCGCTTTAGAATTGAACAGCACTGTAAAGTTTTCAGGAGAAACCTTCTAGATTGTATTTTAAAAAATTTTTCAGAAAAATTTTTTCGTTTTATCATCGTATGAATATATTTATTAAATTATTGATAAATAAATGATTATAAATCTATGAGATCATTTAAGAATACGGATGAATCTTTATATTTTCTGTATATTGATTGAAAGGTTAATGAAACTTCACGAACTCTGTAGAAGTAAATCGAGATCAATTATTACAATCTTGTCAAGAGTTTAATAGCTATTAAAGATCCTCAAGAGGAGGTCGAGTATACACGGAGCGAACAAATCGGGAATACTTCCTTGCGCCCTCTACTGCTACACATCCGTACGCACGTTTTTGGAAATAGGCCTTGCGTACAAGCAACGATTCCATAAGGCATCGGGAAAAAGTCCGAACGCTCTATAAGCGTTCGAACTTTTTCCTATAAGCGTTCGGACTTTTTCCCGATGGGTTATGGAATCGTTGCTTATACACAAGGTCTATTTCCAAAAACATGTGTACGGAACTATTGCAGTAGAGGGCGCAAGGAAGTATTCCCGATTTGTTCGCTCCGTGTATATGTCCTATTGTAATCAAAAAATTGATTTTTTTACAAAAATTAATAATTTTAGCAAAAAATAAAGAGAAAGCCCCATCTTGTATCATAAAAAGCAATATTTTCTTTGATTAGGAAAAAATTTTTTTATTGATTCGTTTTGAAAAAAACCTTGAAAAACATAAAATATCGAGGTTTGGATGGACAATTCAGTTTTTCAAAGTTTTCTTTGAAACGAAGCAATAAAAATAATTTTTTCTCATAAGAGAAAATATTGCTTTTATTATACGAGATGGGGCTTTCTTCTTATTTTTGCTACAATCATAAGGTTTTGCAGAAAATTGAATTTTTTTATTATAAAAGGATAGAGATATACGACCTGCTATTAATAAAATACCGTGAAAATTATTTATGATTCTCAGTAACGATTTTGAAGTTATAAAAAATATACATATTATTAAATTTTTTTAACTCTTGAAATAGTTAAGCATACCATGGAATTGTTCGATAGTGGAAATAAAGCCATTTTACACGACTAAGCTATAAATTTTTTTGTGAATAAATACCATAAATCGCACTGATTTATTAATACTAGGCAATTTTTCAGTTTATTAATAAGTTAATTTCATTAATACTATGATATGCCCTATAAAAATCACTATTCAATATATTAGAAATTCATAAAGAATCTGAAGAAGTCATAATCATATTTTTTGATATATGGGGATATCCACAAAACTTTTAATTCTCTAGTAACAGGTCATATTACAGCTGTTACTGGGTTACCGCATGATGCACATTATTTAAACTAGGTTCAAATCTTTTGTGCTATCCTGTAACTCTATTTCTGATGTATTTTGTAAATGTTTAACAAACGGCGCAGTAGATATTTCTATGAAACATTCATTTTTACACATAAAAAATTACCGTAATTTATCTTATGTGTAAATTTACTTTTATAGAATTATCTGCTGCGCCGTTTGTGGTACATTTACAAAATACATCAGAAATAGAGTTACAGGATAGCACAAAAGATTATAACCTAGTTTAAATAATGACCTATTACTAGAGAATTTAAAGTTGGGTGGATGTCCCCATATAATACCATGGTGGTACACATGAAATTGAAAAGGTTCCAAAAATATATAAATTACAATAACTTTTCTGATGAGGATATATTATTCAGATTAATATTATTTTTAAAATTAGATAACATTATTTTTATTTTTAAGAGCATGACGAAGCTTCCAGTCTTCTAATAATATTTCCAATCCCAAGTTATGAATAAACAATGCGTTTAATAACATTTTTTTGCGACAAAGAAAAAATTTGTAAGATTCAACTCGAGTGCGAACAACTCAAGAAACCCACGAAAATACTACATAAAAAGTAATAATACAAACTTTCAATGTAACGTATTTTAAGATTAGGTTTGTCGCGCTTGATATAATTTCCAATCCAAATTCATAAAAAATTTACAAGTTTAAATGATTTTTTATTTTAACAAAAATTATTGTATTAACATAGCTTTAGTGCGGACAAGTCATTATATTTGTTTTTCTCATCCGTGCTGAGTAAGTGGCCTATAGCGCATGCGTTTTCGGGGTAGTAAGTAGCTAATAGCGCGCGCTGCGTGCGTTGTTTTTTGAGGGCGTGTGTTTCACAGCTATGTATAATATTATTTTGTATTAAATCACGTAAATACGTTACATTCTGTAAAATAATGTCACGCAAAAGCGTTAATTAATGTAAAATCGCAAAGGTTTATACAAGCGCAGCGCCCTCATACTGTATCTTATCGACCATTTGATGAATTTTATACTCTATCTCGCTTTAACCTCTGACAAAGTAAATCGTATCATCTATTCTTGTATTATTTTTACATTAACGAAATCGTAATTATTCCGTATATACGTGAAATTGGTGAACTAAAAGTATGTAATTTAATTACAAATAATAGTACCAAAAAGTATTGAAATATACTATTGCGAGTCAGTCGTACGGCAGATATGAGAGAGAGAGTCTCGGGCAATGGCGCTACTCGCTACGCTCGTGCGCCAACTTGCCCTCGTGCGCAATAGTCAACTAAACCTTATTCGTTACACAATATACTATCAATTTACGAATTTCAAATGATATTAATGAAATAAAAAAAGCAAAACTCGATTGCTGCAGCTCCAACATCAGATAAATATTATGGAAAGAAACATAATAAATCACCCAAATTCACAATTTTATAAATTACAACTGAATCACTGGAAAAATAGTTGCATACAATAGACTTTTCCAAATTTTATGAGTAACGGCTTATAATTGAAATTTCAATGTCGGAACGATTCGGAAAACTTGAAACATTTATCAATTTTCATTTCATAATAGTTCTTAAACATTCTTTGAAGACCGGAAAAATATTTGTTCCGATTCTTTCAGAAATTTTCGGGTCATTTTAACGAGGATATAACTAATGATGACGTAACAAAATTCAACTGCAATAATCACAAATTTTCCAATCGAAAACGTTTTCATAAATAATTTCCATAACTTTATAATTTCCGCGAAAATAATCATAATCTTCATAATTCTGCAAAAATGACGATTTATATTGACTTTTTCATAAATTTAAGTAACTTATAGAAATTTTCTCAAATTCAATTTACTTGTTTTTGTCATAAAAAGCGAAAGATAATTAGTCTTAAAGCAGACTTAACGTAGGTAAATATTATTTTTTTATATACGCTTTTCTTATATTCGCCTTCATGTCTGTTTGTTTTTTTGTCTGTCTGTAATCAAATCTTGCGCGCTCGATTTCAGGCACTTTTTGACAGATATAAATTCTGACAATTGGCATAGACTTTGGTCTTGGATGACAATACAATAATCAGTTGTCATTTTGGTACCTGGACATCCAGGTCGATGATAATGGGTGTGAGAAGTCATCTCCAAGGAAGTATAAATGGGGAGGCTTTCTTTGGGTCGAGGCGAGTTTCTCGGGGTTTTCAGGGTTGCTAAAACCGAATTTGAGATCAAACAATTGCCACAAAGTGATGCACGTTGTCCAGAATACGCATAGGCATCGTCTCCGAGGAAGTACAAATAGGGAGGCTTTCTCTGGGTCGAGGTAGGTTCCTGGGGATTTCAGGGCTGCTAAAACCTAATTCGAGGTTTGAAAGTGAATCTATAATGCATAATAATGATTTAGGATGAAGAGGTCGAACTGGAGTACCAAGTCGCCGATAACGGATGTACCTGAGTGTAATCTTCGAAAAATCTGGTTGCAATGTAACTCTAAATGATAATAAAAACAATTTTAACTTAAAAATAGAAAATACAAAATTTTAAAAACATGCTTCAAAAATAAAATACAATAATTGAATAAATAGACTAAAAAGTATAAAATAAATAAATTAACTTTCTTGATATCACTTTTATATAGTTTCATTGCAATAATCAATAGAAAATTTTACAACAACAATTTAAAAAGAAAAGTGTGGTTGCTGAAATTTTTTCTAAAATCTTGTTAAGAAATTATTAAAGATAGTATTAAAATTATTATTAGATTTACTGAAAATCAGTGCACACCCTTTTGTTTTATAATTTTCGTTGTAAAATTTTATCTTGATTATTGCAATGAAACTGTATAAAAGTAATTTTAAGAAATTTAATTAATTTGTTTAATACTTTTTAGTGCATTTTTTCAATTGTTGGTTTTTTTTCAACAACGTGTTTTCAACATGAAAAAAACATTTTTTTATTTAATTATATTATTTCACCAATTAAATAAACTCAAATATCTTCATATTATAATTTGCAAAATGTGTTATTTATTTAACATCAATTATTGTTTTAAGTATTTATCTAAAGTTTATAGTATTCGAGAAAACAATTCATTACGGAATTCATTAAACAATTCATAGAAAAAAAAATTTTTTCAATTTACATTGTTTCATTTCAACACTTTTATGATTTAGACCTATAAAATTTTTTGTATTTGTTTTGTGTATGAAAATATATGATTAATCTGTAACTGAAAGAATAATTTATAGACCACCAGTTATTTTATTACCGCAATTAATATAAATGCAAATCTTTGTACAATAACATAAAACTGGCTGACAATTTTTTGAAAAAATTAGGGAACGTAGATATCTGTATAACATAACCTTTTACTTTGGCATTCCGTACTTTTCTCAATAACGTCATTATAAATTTTCTATTTTGAAGTGAAACTTCTTTAGCGACGGTATACACCTCCCATAAGAGACGTATAAAAAAATTATACGGGAGTGAATTGATTTCATGACGGTACATGCAACGGAACTAATGAAACGGAAGTGTATATATATGAGGGGCGTCTGCGCCTCCTTTATGTAAATCAAGGTACTAGATACGTATAAAGAAAAATTCGTGGGACTGACTTGATGTCAAATGCACAGATAGTGCATGAAATTAATGTTTATGTATTTTTCTAACAAAGTTGGGTTTTGTAAAATTGAATTTTCGTTAAAAAGATTATAATTAAATTCATACTTTACAAATTTTAGACCTCGTAAAAATTTAATTCTAGGAATATTATTTATAAAATAAATTCTCAAATCATTCTTACTGGATCAATAAACCTATAAATACATTGTATTTTATTATGTTATTCATTGTTTTGTTGTTCACTTTAAGGATTTAAAATGAACAATGAAGAAAATTCAGTAGATAATACAGATGAATTGCTAGCTAGTTTAAGAGTTGGTATAGATCGTGAACCATTACATGATGATGGAAGTCAGGGGACAGCAAATAATGGTACCCATTATGAGTTATCACGATTGCGTAATTCTACAGGAATTACAAATGTTTCAACGGCGCCTTCTGTTTTATTAAGTGATGAGCAAAAAGAAATGTTAGATGTCTGCTGTAAAACTTGTTATTTGGATGGAAAATTTTTCGAAGCAGATTTGACGAAATCAAATGGCGATAAAATCATAGCAAAATGCATGACTTGTAACGAAATTATTCATGGAAATCTTAAAGTTTCATCAAATTTTTAACGCCATTTAAAGGTTTTTGTTTTTACATGTATATGTTATTAAATCAACTAATTTATTTATTGTTATTGTGACTTGCAAAATTTAAAAAGTAAAAATTGTTTTTTTTCAAAAATACCTTGATAAGGTCAATATTTAATGGTATGAATTGAAAAAAAATTTTGATGTTTTTTATGACAGTACATTCAAATATAAAGTTAATATTTAGATGAAATATCAAGTATCATGTTTCAATAAATATCTTGTTCAATGACGAATTTTCTCTTATGGATATATAAAATTGAACATTATTTATATTAAAGTTATATACCTTATCAGAAAAAAAGGTCAGCCATGTTGGTAGGTGACAATAATACTAAATTTTATCTGTTATAGTAAACACAGAATAAAATGTTGTGTTCACTTTTTTACAATGTCATCAAATTGCTTTTTTAACACCTAGTCCAAAAGTACCATATTTTCTCCTGTCGTCGAAAATAGAATATGGTATTTTTGGCCTCTTGTTGGAAAATTTGTATTTTCACCTCGAGAGTAAATGAAGAATGACTTTAATTTTATGTTAATTGTCATCCAAGCCAAACAGGAGTTCTTTATTTTTACTCGCTCTAGGTGAAAAATATACTATTTCATACAAAACCAAAAAATTTTAATAATATTAAATGTTTATTTTGTATTAATTTTATGATTTAAGGGGATGTAATAGGGTATATGATTTCTACATAGTTATCGACATTGCAGTTTTCAAAATTTTTATCTTTATTCAAAAATTTTCAGAAATATCTCTATATTAGGCTCTTTATTAGTAGAAATGGAAGACTTTAATATAGAGATATTTTTAAAAATCTTGGATTAAGAACCAATAACTTGGAAAACTGTAATGTCAATATTTTACATCCCCTTAACATAATTATATTTTTAGAGAAAACATGAAGATAAACTACAAAGCTATCAGCAATATAAAAAATTTAAAAAATTGGATGGTGATGATGAAGATGAAAATGATGTTGTTTATCGACGTGTGACATGTGCTTTTTCTCAAAATACTTTTGATAAAAATGTTGTTGAGTTTTTATTGAGAAATCAACTTTCTCTTCGTCTAGTTGAAGATTCAGCTTTTCGAAAAATATTTAATGGTTGTATATTTTATATAATATTTTTTTTAATATATTAATGAATAACATTTTATTTAAAATATTTAGATTTCAAAATTAAACATGGTGACGCTCCGTTAAAGCATTTGACTCGTTATACTGCTGGAAAAAAAGTTGATGATTTATATTATAAACAATTAGACAAGATTAAAATGGCTTTAGCTAATGCAAACCATGTCTGTACAACAGCAGATATTTGGACTGGGTCGAATAGAAGATTTTTAGGTGTAACTGCTCATTGGGTAAGATAACATGTTATTCACATAAAGTAGTTAAGAAATTACAATAAAATCAAAATTATTTCTATTTGCAGATTGATGATATATCTTTGGAAAGAAGATCAGCAGCTTTAGCTTGTAGACGATTTGAAGGATCGCATACCTTTTCCAATATAGCAGAGCAACTATCTATTATCTATTCGACTTTCGAGCTAACTATTGAAAAAATTGTATCTACAGTTACGGATAATGGGAAAATTTTTGTTAAAGCCTTTAAAGAATTTGGAATAGAAAATCCAGAAAATTATTTTCCAGGTTATTTAAATTGTTATTTTAAATCAATTGTATTAAAAATTAAATAAATAGACATTTAAATTATTGGATGAATATAATCAATTCTTAAATTAAATTAATATTAAATAATAAAGTAAATTAATAACTGTCAATTATCGGTAGATTTTCTTTAGATTTTATAATTTCTCATGAAACAAAATTTAATCAAACAAATCTAAATTTATTGAAAAAGCTAATTTTGCTTAAAAGTTATAAATATAATAAAAAAATTAAAAAATTGAACTTCAAATTTATATGAAAAATCTTTATAAAATCTTAATAAATTTTCAAATTATTATATGAAAATTATTGCAGATGAGGATTCAAATGATTCTGAAGAGGAAATGGAAGAGTTTGAAGAAAATGATGGCGAAGAATCACTGTTTATAAACAGTAACGATAATGTAAATCCTGTAGAAGACGAAGCAATATTTTCAAATATAACACTATCTCGTCATTTTCGATAGGTCAGCCATACCTTGAGTTTGATTGCAACAAAAGATCTTGTAGACGCAATTAACAGAGTTCCAAATATTAAAAAGTGTCATAAATTTGTCATGGAAAAATGCCAACAATTATGGAAATGTTTAAGATCACCAAAAAAACGAGAAGAAATGAAAAAAATTTTTGAATACAGTTTACAGAGGCCCGTTATAACAAGGTGGAATTCTACGTATGACGCCTTTAAACAAATCATTTCGTCAAAAGAAAAAATTGATGATGAAAGAATTCATGACATGTTGGAATCTAATAAAATCTTAAGAAAAAAAGATTCTGAATTTATTGAAGATTATTTGAAATTGTGTCAACCCCTGGCTTCAGCGATCGATATTTTACAAGGAGAAAAAGATTGTCATTATGGTTATCTTTTACCAACATTGTTGACTATCCGAAAAAAATGGAATACTTTATCGGCAAATAAAAGTTTGTCCATGTGTGAGCCACTGTTGAAATATTTAAAGGAAGCTTGAGACAAAAGATTTCATGATTTTTTAAAAATCATTAACAATGGCGAATTAGCAGCTATAGCAGCACTCACGCACCCCAAATTTAGAGCAAAATGGATTTCGTGCTTTGATAAAAATACACAAGCAAAAATAAAAAGGCTTGTTGAAGAATTGGTTAGGCCTAAAAAGCCGGAATCAGCTGTTCCAGATAATGAGGATACTGAAGACACGTTTTTTGATTTTGATGATGACAGCTCACATGCATTACCAAACACGGCTTTTGCACCTCAAGAACAAGAAAAAAATGAACTAATGAGGTTTTTAAACGAAAAAACGATGTCTTTGGAGTCTTTAAATAATTTGCCAGTTGTTAAAAGCTTATTTTTGAAATTTAATACCACATTACCTTTTCCAGCTCCAGTAGAAAGATTATTTTCTTATGCTACTTTAATGAACATGCCAAAATTTAATAGATTGTCCGATATTGAATTCGAAAAACGAGTACTATATAAAGTAAATGGACTCAAAAGTTATTTGTAAGGGTATAAAGCTTTGAACTTAATAATACATATTTTATTATTTTTATGAATAAGCAAAAAGTTTAATAATTTATAATTGAATATTTATAATTATACAGAAACATTTTTTATAAAAGCAATCTTTCAATATGAATAGGTAAAAATTTTTTAAAATAATAATCGCGATATTCAAAATCATCGAAAGATTTACATTGGCTGAGTAATCGCCACTTCATAAATTCTTTTTAAATGTTTCATATCAGAAAATAATCGCGATATTATGAAATATATGTAAGCTTACACTGGCTAAGTAATCGCCACTTCATAAATTTTTTTTAAATATTTCATATTAGAAAATAATCGCGATATTATGAAATATATGTAAGCTTACATTGGCTGAGTAATCGTCACTTCATAAATTCTTTTTAAATGTTTCATATTAGAAAATTATCGCGATATTATGAAATATATGAAAGCTTACATTGGCTGAGTAATCGCCACTTCATAAATTCTTTTCAAATGTTTCATATTAGAAAATAATCGCGATATTATGAAATATATGAAAGCTTACATTGGCTGAGTAATCGCCACTTAAGAAATTCTTTTCAAATGTTTCATATTAGAAAATAATCGCGATATTATTAAATATCTGAAAACTTACATTGGCTGAGTAATCGCCACTTGAAAAGTTATTATTCAAACTCTTGTGTTAAATATGCAATCATGATATTAAAAATTAACCAAAAACGTACATTGGCTGAGTTATCGCCACATATAATATTGTAAATTTTTACCAGCATGAAGTAAATAAATAATTTAAATAAATGACATGAAAAAAATTGTTTTATTGCTTTATATAAGGTCACATCGTATAGAAAAAAATTCAGAAGTCATGCATAAACAGCTATAGAGAACCTGTGTATTTATATGAGCCCACATAATTAATATTCGATGTATCCATAGTCCATACACAATATGCATAAATGCGTCTAATTATGTAAATCTTATTCATAGTCAATATATTATCACCATTTTAATTTATTTTTTTTTATTCGAAAAACCAATTTTCTTATTAGCAAAGGGCAGAAATATGATTCTTCCTCTTAAAATATATCTTCATTTTCTATAATTTTGTAATAGTATTAGATATCTCTAATGATTTCAAAGATTTATGTCTATTAAGGAAATAATATTTATAATAAATGATGTTTAAAAATATTACTTTTTATTTTTGTGAAAAATCAAAGTTTCATGATTTCATGTAAATAGCAAGAATGTTTATTGTTCGGTTAAATAAACAAAAATGTTAAAGATTTAATAAAAATTATATGTAAATGCATAACTAATTCAGAATTTCTTTATCTTTGGAATTTGACTTACATAGATTTTAAATGATCAAATTCAAATAAAATGAATTACTAATATGATTTCTTAACTTTCGTGGTAAGTAAATAATTGCTAAGATTCATAAATTCTCAAATTTTTTAAATAATAGCGCTTATTACCTGTATATCGGAATGATGTTTGATGAAAAAATGTTAAAATTATTCACTAATTACAATAGTAATATGCTTTCTCGAGGTTAAATTTCGCTGGCATTATTCGAACGAAAAATTCATAAATTAGTAGGGATAGTACCGCAAATTTATATGCGAGATAATTTGTATGAATGATCTTTATGTATGGGTATCGACTGCGAGTAAATCAACATATTTCATGGAACTTGCATGAATCTTAAACAATTGTTCTTTTAAAATCTTTTTATTTCCGAGTATTCTCCGACCTAATCAAACAACCTTAGAATCGAAATCTAAGAGAATCTCCAAGTTTCATTTGACGTAGTCCCTGCAAATGTCTGTAAGCTTCATAATCGGTATGGAAAATTTCAAAATTCCTTCATATAGACGATTTCCAGGTAGCCAGGATCACCTGGATATTGTGAGATGTCATCTCGGGAAACGTACGTGTTATTAATAAATAATGGCTAAATTTCAAAAGATATTCTTGTAGACAATGTTTATCTTACTCGGAACATCCATGTTTGGCTAGATAACATTTGAAACAACTTCAAAGTAGTTATTAAACTATAAGTTGAATTTCAAAAGTTTTAGCTGTAGATGATGTTTAAGTTGTCATTAACACCTAGGTATCCAAAGACGGCGATCGTGGGTACCACAGCATAATAAATAAATATTTTTTAAATATTGTCTACATCGATAAGGTAAAGTATGTATATATATATATATATATATATATATATAAAGTTAAATATGTGTTTGTATGTGTGAGCGTGTGCGTGCGCGTATGAGTTGAAATTAAATGTTCCATATAAACTTGAATAAACCTGTGTGTGTACGTGCGATTCTACATGAAATGTCCCTTATGTATATATATATGTTTATATCATGCTTGTCAGTCGACATGAAAAGTCCCACGTACATGAACGCGTGTGTGCATGCATGCAAATTGACATGAAACGTCTCATATATATAAACCTAAGGGTACTTAGATAGGTGTGTACAAGTTGTCATGAAATGTCCCATATATATATAGAAAAACCTGTGCTTGCGAGTACGTGCGAGTTGACATGAAATGTCCCATATATATATAAACAAAAAAATTGCGGTTGAACGTGAGCAATTCGATATGAAATGGACAATATATACATATGCAAAAACCTGTCTGTAAGGTAGTACATGAGTTGACATGAAGAGTCGCATGTATATAAAAGCGTGTATGCACGAATGCAAATTGACATGAAACGTCCCATATATGTAAACCTGAAGGAACTCGGATAGGTGTGTGAGAGTTGTCATGAAATGTTCCATATATATAAAAAGCCTGTGATTATGAATACATACGACTTGACATGAAATGTCCCATATATATATATATATATATATATATATATATATATATATATATAATCCTGTGTGTGTGTGCATGCGCATTGGCATGAAATGTCCCATATATATAAACCCGTATGTGCGTGCGTTGAAATTTACATAAAACATCCCATGTATATTAACGTGTGTGTGCATGAATGAAAATTGACATGAAACGTCCCATGTATGAAAACTTGAGAACTCGGATAGGTGTGTGAGAGTTGTCATGAAATGTTCCATATATATAGATAAGCCTGTGATTATGAGTACGTACGAGTTGACATGAAATGTCGCATGTATATTAACGTGTGCGTGCATGCATGCAAATTGACATGAAATGTCCCATATACATGAACCTGTGTGTGCGTGCGTTATAATTGACATGAAAAATCCCATGTGTATTAAAGCCTGTGTGCATGCATGCGAATTGACATCAAATGTCTCATATATATAAACCTTTGTCTGCTTGTGTTTCAATTGACACGAAAAATCCCATGAATATTAACGTGTGCGTGCATGCATGCGAAACGACACGAAACGTCCCATATATATATATATATATATATATATATATATATATATATATATATAAACCTGTCTGTGGGTGCGTTCTAGTTGACGTGGAATGTTCCATGTATGTATGTATGTATATATAAATAAATAAATAAATATATATATATATATATATATATTTATATATATATATATATATATATATATATATATATAAAAACCTGTCTGTGGGTGCGTTCTAATTGACCTGGAATGTCCTATATGTATGTATGTATGTATGTATGTATATATATATATATATATATATATATATATATATCAACTTGTCTGTATGTGTGCGTTTGGGTCGACACGAAATGTTGCATATATATGAGCCCAGGTGCGTATGTATGTGCGCGTCCACATATGTTTTTCTATATACATATATATGATAAAAATTCCTTAGTACGTTTAATTAAAAAGGAATTGTGGAATTTTTAATTAAAGCCCTCGAATTCACAAATCATAATCATAACTGACGCTCTTTCAATTCACGATTAAATTTTGATTTCTTAATTGAAATTTATTTAATTAAGAATTCCTTTTGATTTTGGAATTCAAGCCCTTTCAATTCACGATTACATTTTGATTTCTTAATTGAAATTTATTTAATTAAGGATTCCTTTTGATTTTGGAATTAAAGCCCTTTCAATTCACGATTAAATTTTGATTTCTTAATTGAAATTTATTTAATTCAGAATTCCTTTTGATTTTGTAATTAAAGCCCTTTCAATTCACGATTACATTTTGATTTCTTAATTGAAATTTATTTAATTAAGAATTCCTTTTGATTTTTTAATTAAAGCCTTTTCAATTCACGATTAGATTTTGATTTGTTAATTAAAATATTTTTAATTATTAATTTAAAAGGAATTGTTAATTAAATAAAACTTTAATTACGAATTCAAAAAGGATTTGTGAATTAATAGTATATTACGCACCAAGGGAGGGAAGGGGGACATTCTAACCCGCGCGTATGTTATCGCCCGAGCCGAAGGCGAGGGCGATAAACGCGCGGGTTAAGATGTCCCCCTTCACTCCCGTGGCGCGTATACAATTTTTTACCATGGCCAAGCCGAAAGTTGTCAACTAAAATTACGTATAACGTAAACGTTATGCTATATTGTACTAGATACACTACACGATATCACACTTCACGGTAACACTCGTAATGATAATTCATTAATAAAAAAAAATGTTATGAATTATTTTGATTTTTCATCACATACATTTTTAAAGATTCTATGCTTTGTTCTATTATATACACTACACGATAATACACTACACGGTAACACTCGTAATGATAGTTCATTAATAAAAAAAAAATGTATTATTTAATCTGATAGAGTTATTCTTCGATACACTCTGTTTCAATGCACACATTTTTCATCACACACATTTTTAACTAAATAATAATATAATACAATGTATACATATACATTATAATGTATACATATCGTTTTTTTTGTTTCAAATTTAAGAGAATTTGAAAAAGAAACAGAAAAAGATTTTGATATCTGCCTTTGTTTTGTTCTTACTATGACTTTTGATGAAGAGCAAAAAGGCTAGGTATATTAGACATTATATGGGGAAAAGAAAGAGACGGAGAGATATAACGTATGCTATACTCTGTTGTTAGCGCCTGCGCAGAACGTTCTTTTTGCTTCCTCCCCCGGCAAGAATGTAAGACTTTCGGTTGAAGTAGTGGGGATGAAAGTAGAAACTTTCGGGTTGGATATGGTAAAAAATTTATTTAAAGCTCAAAATGATTTAAATATTTGCAACCCTGGTAACAACTTTTGATTGTTTTTTCAATTGTCGATATCGTCAGTACTTTGCTAGTGTAGAATACTTTATTCGAGTGAATTCATAATGCTCATTAGCCCTTTGAATGTACTAAGTGTTGTGAAAATATCTGAAGCTGAGGAAGAAGTGAATTCGAAAGTCATTACTGTCGTTAAAATATAGTGATGATGTTTACATTTATGCAAATGTAACTCGCTTGCATTATATGACTTTATTAAAACATGTAATTAATACACAATTGTCTTTGAATTACAACGTCTCAAGAGGAGGTCACGTATCTCTGTCTTTTTCTAATCAAAGAATTAAGTTTTCTACAGAAACTAATAACTTAAGCAAAAAATGTAGAGAAAGCCGCATCTTGTATCAAAAAAGCAATATTTTCTTTGATAAGGAAGAATTCATTTTATTACTTCGTTTTCAAGAAAACCTTGAAAAACTTAAATCATAGAGGGTAGGGTGGACAATTTGGTTTTTCAAGGTTTTCTTGAGAATAAAGCAATAAAATTAATTTTTTCTTATCAAAGAAAATATTCTTTTTTTTTATACAAAACGCGACTTTCTCTTTATTTTTTGCTAAAATTATTAATTTTTGTAAAAAAATCATTTCTTTGATTAGAAAAGGACAGAGATACGTGACCTCCTCTTAACAAAGAAAGAAAAAACGACTCTGACAAGAAAATTAGTTGTGATAATTGCTTTCTATCATTAGTCCCATTATGAAACCTTTGTATTATTTTACATTTAGAAAGTATAACTTTTTTGAATAGCTGCAAACTTTTCGCAACTTCTGAATCATTGCAATTTATGTAATTCTAATACACATAGTGATCTAAATGAGCTTTGAGATACTGTCGTGGAAATGTACTGAACTATTATAGAAGCTCATAAATCATTATGTTTAAAAAATAGATTTATATAGACTTTATTTGTAAATTTAAAGCTTTTGATTGTATTTTCATTAGCATAAATTTCCGGTATTCTATTAGTGTAGATTATTTTATTCAAGTGTATTTATAATTCTTATTAGCAGTCAAAACGTACGAAATGTCGTGAAAATGTCTTGGACCGAATAAGAAGATAATTTGGAATCCAAAAGTGATTACTGTCGTCGGAATCTAGTAATAATGTTTACAACAATGCATATGTAACTCGTTGGTGTTATATAACTGCGAATAGCACCCCTTGTAAAAATACAATTGTCTGTTATTTTTACACTTCTTAATAAAGGGAGTAAACTACGGCCATATCAACCTAATTAGTTGTGAAGATTGCCTTCTATCATCAGCTCTATTATAAAGTTTCTACTAATTCGAAAAAAATTTTTACCGCTTCCCAAAACCTCTTTCTTTTGATGTACACTTGCTTATGTCTTATAAAATAATTAGAATTATGGTAAAACAAGCCACAATTTATGTGGCTTATATATACGTGGACAACTACCTTAATACACATACAACTTTATATTTACTTCAAATGGACGGAGATATATTTGTTCATCAAGAATGATCGGAACAGAATTGTTCTGTACCAAAGGTTCATGTTATTCATACTTGAAATACATTTCAGATTTTCATAAAATATAATAACACATGTAATGCTAAGGATATGATGTTTTTAGTAAACGCTTATTTGCATTTGGGACTCCAGGTATCGTTTGAAGACATTTTCACTCGTCATGGATTTTTCACTTGTTCGTATAGTTGAACATATAACAAGTATAACAATTTAAAAATATGACTGTCTGTAATTAATAACACAGTGCCGGATTAGTGCATAGGCAGACTAGGTCATACGATGTTGTTAATAGAAGCATTTGTAAACTGAATAAGGCAGCAAGAATAAGCATATGGCTGATTCCATTCAGATTCATGCAAGCCGTCACGGATCGAATTTTTTTTTGGCTGAAAACTATGTGAATATGTTATAACACTTAAGAAAAGATGTGAAGACCCCGAAATACGACTTGAAAATTTTTTTTCACGATGCTATAGTCTATTTTGTGTTGAATGTTAAAATAAAAGGTGAAAAAATGAAAATGGACCTTCATATTCAAAATGCTCTATCTTCGTCAATTTTTGACTTTTCACGGCGTATTTTTTTTTTAAATGTGAGGAACTCAGCATACTTTTACATCGCATTATTATTTCATAGATAAAAATCAATGCCGTCGAGCTGTTAATGAAAAACAAAAAAAAAAAACGATTTTTTTCAACGTGATTTCCTCAAAAACTATATTTTTTTTTCTTCAAATTTAAATGTTTTTATACATAAGAAGATGAACTTTTAGGGTGGGTCAGAATATGCTATTTTGCGTTATTTTTTTTATGAATTTTTTAAATTTCATTCAATTTTTTTCAATAATAGAATATTAAGACCATGTCATCTTGCAATAATTGTGCTCTTTCACTATTCGTTTACTTTTTAATTTTTGAATATATTGTTAGTGTTTAAAAAGACCTTCAAAATGAGCCATTGGTCAACTTTTTTGGTCAATTAGAACGAAAGTTATAGCAATTTTAAGTTTAAAAATATGTTAAAAAAAATAAATAAATTTTCATTAATTCAATTTAGATTTATGAATTTACATTTTCCCATTCATGCAATGAAGTTCTAGAAGTGAACACAAGATTTTGTTCAGTTTTCCAACAGTGAATTTATTGTATTCCCTTGACTTCTTATGCATTTTGTTGCCATTCAACTTTTTTTGTTTGTCGGAAAACTTCTAAATCTTCTTTGATTAAAAAGAGAATATTGATAGATGGAGTGTATAGTGAGACATGAGCCGCGAAATCCTCTGCATTTCTAATAAATTCTGCTCTTTGCTTGGACAAATTGTGCACTGTGGCATAATGTTTAACTATACTTCCTATTCCATCACATGCACCTTTTTCATGCCCGGTTGCAGAAAATAACCATTTTATTTTTTCTTTAGAATTTCGAAAATCATAAAATTGGTATCTATTTTTGAAATGACTGGCGGCTCCATCCAAAATTATCATGATTTCTTCTAATTCTTGCAGAATGTGTTTTTGATTTACATTCTCTACAATTGAATTTATAGCCATTAAAGCATGAGAAGAATCATGTTTTATATCATCACAAACTGTGACATAACTGACCGTCGAACCATTTCCAAAATAGCATACCGATGTAAATATGGATATTTGATTTTTGCTCCAGTGATAGCTTTGTATTTCATTTTGTAATAAGACCGTCCAATTTTTGGCAAAATCTACGTAAATGACTAATTGGAACTGGCTTTTTTTTACCAAAGTTTTTGCATACGTTGAATTTCTTTAATCATTTTATAAGTACTCACGGTGAGAGCATATTTTCTCAATTGTATCAAGAAGTTTTCAATGGTACTAGTTTTATTAAGTAAATCTGATTTTTGCCAAACACTATAAGTTATTTCTTCATGAAGATCTTCTTCCGTCAAGGAATCAATATAAAATCAATAGTTTCTTTATTTGGGCATTTTTCACAGTCTCCTAGTACATATTTCATATCATCCTTAGAGCAAAATAAAGAAGAAAATATATTCGATTCAATTTTTGAAATGTCATGTTTATGGTTTGTATTATAGTTTTTAAAGCTATCAACATAAGTTCCAAATTTTCGCAATAAATACAAAGATACGTATCATTGGGTGGATGAGGTATAACCCATTTTGATCTCAAGGCATAGAATGTTGATTTGCCGATTTTCTTTTCCATTTGGGGATTTTCTTCTTTAAACAATTCAAACATTTGTTTCATACTTCGCGTAAGAAAGTGTTTAACTTTTTTGGTTTTGATACCGTTTTCTTTTACGGATATTGTATCATTTTTATTTGCACTTTGTCGAGAGCAATTAGAATCATCATTAAAATAATATTCTTAGACTTTTAACATAACTTCCCTATCCAATGAATGGCCACCATAATTTTCAGGCTCCTTATAAACATCTTTATTATTCACGTGTGAGCGAGCTTGATCAATCATGTAAGTAGTTACGTCTGGCAGAACTGATAATAAATATTCTTTTGAGAAATTAGTTGGTATAAGGGTTAATAGTCGGACTTTTTCGGAAAAACTTGAACAATTTTTTAAGGCAATTTGAATATTTTCGAGTCATTTATCACATGTCTTACATTCAATGCTTCCACTCATGAACTTGAGAATCGAATGCATCATTCATTTGCTTTCTCTTCCGAATGGCATACGATTTTCGCATCTTCACATTAACAGTTTCAGGCATCTTGATAGGTGAAATCTTCAAATTCAAATTATTTGCGGTTTCGTTAAGCTCATGCACTACAATCTCGCTGTCATTAATTTCTTCTGAAGATTGTTGACTGCTTGAATTAGATGTGTAAGGTGTAGCATTCTTCACTTCTTCTAAAAATAATTTATAACATCCAACGCAAACCTCATCTACTTTATATAACAAAATTTTAGGATACAAGTGCTGCAAAGATTCCGTTATTTGACCCAATCCTCTGAATGGATTTTTAGAGGAATCGTAGATAGCTTTCGTGTGCCTTTTTCTCAATCACGAAAAAATTTTTTTAAGCCGTATTTCAGGGTCTTCACATCTTTTCTTGAGTATTAGAACACATCCACATAGTTTCAGACAAAAAAAAATTCGATCCGTGACGGCCTGCATGAATCTGAATGGAATTAGCCATATAAATGTCGTGAAAGTGTCTTACACAAAATTTTAAGTATCTGGGATTCCCAAAAAGAAATTTCCATTGATCTGGGATTCCCAGAAATAAACTGGGACTTAACCAATTTGCCCGTGTATATTTTTCACTTTATCTTTCGATAGATCTTGGGATTCCCAATTTCTGACATTAGATCGTGTAAAAGTCCCAGGAACGATCTGGGATGCCCAGAAGCTACCATTAGATGAGTTTGGAATCTAGGAAGTTCCAGGTTTCAACAAAAGTACCAGGATTTGCCATTAGATATCGAAAATGTACCAGATGCTGCCGTTACATGTATATATATTTATAAGCCCATGTGTGTGCGTCCATGCGAATTGACATATTAATATACGTGGAAAAAATTGTCATAGAACGTCCTACATATATATATATATATATATATATATATATATATATATATATTCACATGAGCGCACACCCACATACACACACAGGAATAAATACATCTATCGTAGGTTTTGAGGATCTTTGATAGATACAACGTAGACCTTTGGAGAGATTGAGGACCAGGTCCTCAATCTCTCAATGTTATTTGTATATCTATATATATGGATTAAGACTCTTATACGAAATAAGAAAAATTATTTCTTTAGGTGAAATTAAAAAATTCTTGTATATTTCGAAAAATTTGTTGTGAAATGACGTTAAGGTCCTTTATTTTAAAGGTTACATACATTTCTACAAGAAAGGAGGAATTATTTCTGTAGTTAAAAGTGAAAAAATTTTTGTAGAAAAAAAATGTACTGTAAAATGACCTCAAGGTCCCCAATCTCTACGTTACATACGTTTATATATATATATATATATATATATATATATATATATATATATATATATATATCTATAGGACGTTTTATGACAATTTTTCCCATGTAGATTAATATTTATTAAGTAAGTTTTGAAATTAATCAAGCAATCGTCGAATACTTCTGTATTCAATTCATTATTTTTAAAATAATATTAAATTCATAAAAATATTATTACACTATCACTGAAAAGGGGTTAGAATACTGATTGTACTCTACGGCGACGAGTGGCGTTAGTGTCGCTAGCGAACATTCATTGTGTTACGAGCGAGTAGGCAGTGTTTTCTAGAGACTAATGAGTGTTCTCTGCGAAGCTTCTTTCTACAAAGAGAATAGCAAGTCTACGCTCAGAGAGTAATGAGTCGTCTCTAGAGACTACTAGTTCGTTTTTCGAAGCTTGGACTTACTGTATTCTAAAAATGACACACACTGTACCGTAGAGAACAGTGACAGTTCAATTCCCTTTTCAGTGATCTTTTAATTTTTGAATGTAATAAAATTTCTTCAAAGCTTTTAAATATTATGTCTGTTATTTTTCGTTTCAAGTCATTATTCAAACTGATGAATACTATTTTATTATGTTATTATTACTCTAAAAAAGTATATTTTAGGCGAGTTTAGTTATTAAACAGTATAGTATTCTTTAGAACATTTTTTCTAAATATTTCTTTTTTTTTTACTGCATACATCATATTTTTTCTTTTATTTCAGTTCTTGAGAGTACTGAAATGAATTGAGTAATTATTATTAAGTTGATACCTTTTACTAGATTTATCTATAGACCGATTCCATCTCAAATCATGCAGACCGACTGCACCTATCTCTCCGAACTGCTTAAAAATTTTTTATATTATTCTACTTTGAAAATAAGCGTAAACGTATTTTTTTATTTTTCAATATCATCAAAAATGCAGTTTTTATGCACTTTTTAAAAATGACTTATAAATTTTCAATTCTCAAAAATCGAAATTTTTTTTTTTTTTTTTTAATCGTTTTTATCCCTGTAGTGATCTTTATAAATAAATTTAGGCTCGTTCAATGCTACAGAGGATGCTCTTTTAATTCCACCGTCTTTTATTTTTTTTAACAAAAAAACGGAAGTGCAATTGCACTTTTTGTAAAAAATGAAAAATGCATTTTTCTCAAAAAAGCCATTTTTTTTTGTCTCAAATTTTTTTTATGGATAGGTGGCCTTAAGACCTATATTTTCATCGGTGTGGAATTTGGAATATTTTAGTTTAGTAAGAGATATAAAAAAAATTGAGAAAAAAATTTTCATATTTACATAACAGATGTATATATACGTAGATATCTAGATATACCGCTAGGTGGCTAAATATCGCATAGATAATTTAAGTGCCTTAGGTTTACTTAAAAAAGCAGCTATTCACGGTAGTTATCTTACATCTTTTATACCGTTTAATTTCTAGATATTGAGACTCATTTTGAAATATGTCTGAAACTTATTCCGAGAAGAGACGGAAGTGTCCAAATTTTTTTGGATCATACAAAAAAATTGTTTATAATACCGCTACCAAATTTAGAATGTTGGAAAATTTAGCAGAACATCTGCAGCAACATTTGCCTGACAAGGCGGTACATAGTTCTGATTATGTATGTTTTAACTGTTATAAACGCATCAAGAAAATTGAATCAACGAAAATTATTGATGCGATCGATTCAGATAATGATGCTTACTTGGTCCATACTGAAGACCACGATTTTCGTGCAAGCACTCCAGAGCGGATTGAGTATTTGAACGAGACTTTAATTTCAAGTTCCTTCGGTAATGTTTCACCGCTCAAAAGGAAGAGAGCTGTTGATGACTCTTCATTAGAAACATACGTCACGAGAAAGAAATCAGAATTAATTTCTTCATTTTCCTCTGCAACTAGCTGCAAATTATCGGAAGCATACAATGTTTCAATTGATGCATCCAATGATGGTTTTTCTCAATGCTTCTGCGATGAATGGTTTAACAATTTGGGAGTAGCGCTTAAAATTTGTGGCAGTATCAATGAAAAAATTAAAATTCTTACGCTGATTCCTTTGTCGGTATCAAAATCTAAAATTTTATCTATCTTTCCCGAAGTGACTGTTTACATGGTTGATAAAGCACGAATGCTTGTAAAAATTAAGGGAATATATTCTCAACCTGATGTATACACTGGTCATCCCTTAGACGAAAAGTCTACGAAAATCGCAGTGGAATATTTTCTGAATGACGATTTCAACTGTACACGTCAAAGTCCCAATAAATCTGACGTTGTGACCGTTAAAGAAAATGGAAAAAAAGAAAAAAAAGTAAAACGTTTTCTAACGCGCAGTTTAAAAGAGATATATAAATTATTCAAACAAGAACATCCAGAAATAAAAATGGACATAACAAAGTTTTATACCTCAAGACCAAAGTTTGTTATGTTGAATCCTATTGAAGAAGTCTGTCTCTGCATTTACTGTGCAAATTTTGATTTATATGTGAACTGTATTAACAATTTCATCGGAGACAAGTATTCAGATCTGAATAATCTTCGCTCCATGCTTTTGTCAGCAATTGTTTGTACAAATGCATCAGAGCAGTGCTATTTCCAAGATTGTTCTATATGCCCGGGTTCTCGTGGTATTAATTTAAATTTGTTTGGATTGGAAACCATAAATGAACATGATGAGATCGTTTTTGCTTTGTGGGAAAATGGGCAACTCGTAAAAAAAACATTAATAATGTCCAATTTTATAAATAATCTTGCTATTTGGACGGTGAAAACAAGAGTCCACATGTATATTAAAAACATACAACGAAAAGCCATAAAAGAGGAAAAAGAGATGGCCAGAACTAATTCTAAACATCTTGTACTGCATGGTGATTTTGCTGAAAATTGGGCGGTGATTCTCAGTAGTCCTGTTCAAGGCAATCACTGGGTCAATCAACAGATTTCTATTTTTACAGCTGTTTGTTATCAAGGAACAGTAACAAAAAGTTTTGCTGTCGTCAGTGATGATACAAAACATGATTCCGCTCATGCCTTGTTGGCGATGCAAAAAATCATTGATTTGATGAAAAATGATTCAACTGATTCAATAGAACAAATATCGATTATAACAGATGGAGCCGCAAGTCATTTCAAAAATCGATTTCAATTACATGAAATGAAAGAAGCTTCTAACAATCAAAAATGGTTGTTTTCAGCTACGGGGCATGGGAAAGGTGCGGTTGATGGCGTCGGTGGATTAGTAAAACACTATGCAATCAGGCATAATCTTCAAAATTGTCATGTTGAATCAATACAAGATGCAAATGCTTTTGTAAAAAAAGTTCAATCTAACACTGACGCTATTAAATTAATCTTACTGCCAAGAGAAGATATTGAAGTTTTTAGGCAAAGCAAAATAAAAGAGTGGCTTAAGACCCCTAAATTGGCCGGCATTCAAAAAACCCACGTATGGAAAGTAAAAGTAGGGACAAAGAAAAAATTGTATATGGCTCGAACTGCTGCTCATCCTTTCACAAAATTATTAAATAAAGAGAAAAAAAAGAAAAGAAAAATTACGTCAAAGAAGAATGTGTGCAATAAGAAAAAGTCCAAAACTCATAAAAAAGGAAAAAAAATAGAACTTTTTTTTTTACATAATTTCTTATACTTAACGCAAAATTTATGCACTATATATATATATATATATATATATATATATATATATATATATATATATATATATATATATAGTAACCTTCCTCCCTATTTCCCGATTAATTTATTATTTATTTAGATGGTTCTTTCCTAATAACGCGTTAAAGGATCGTTAAATAGCTAGCGCACCATGCCTAGCTATTGCAGACCCTGTATTTCTTGTTATTATTGTTAAAAGTCGTTTATAGCTAGGACGCCTTGCCTAGCTATAGCTGACTTTGAATAAATATTAGTTAATAATATTTGAATTGATTAGGTGTAAAGCCCGTTATTATTAAGGACCAAATGCCTTAATATTCGGGGCTTTGCACGAGGGTTAATAGGAAAGGGATATCGCTTGGATAAGCTCTTTATTTAGCCAAGTTACAATATTTGTTACAAAGTAATCTGAATAATTCTAAGGTCTGCCTTGCTTAAAACAACGTGTTGGCCTATCGCCTATTGTTGCCTTGAGCAAGGTATGACTGTCTAGTCCGTGCGAGAGCTGATCCAAGAGTGTCGAGAGTCCCAAGCTCCTCGCACTGCTTGCATCAGCCCTCTCCGGTCTTTCTCCCACTCTTCTCACTTAGTAGAAGAAAGGGAGAGCCGCCGCGTACTCTCAGTGGTACTTACACATGCAAGCGCGTGTACGTACATACTCGCGCTTGCATGTTCAACCACTTTGGTCTTTTTGAGTGTTTGCGCGCGCATGTTTCAATATCGTACGGTTTCAGGGCCGTACATACTCGGGCGCTCACAATATATATATATATATATATATATATATATATATATGTACAGCACAACACCTATGAGTTGCATAAAAGCTATGTATGTACTAATATATATATATATATATATATATATATATATATATTTATGTCCTCGTAGGCCGTATTCGTGTCAGTATGTAAAGAGCATGCTAAATTTGTATTGGCATCCCGTATGTCTCAGACGCGCTCCACGACTTATTGCAAGAATTATATGTCTTCCTGAGACATATTGAGTCTCAATATGTCTCAGGAGAAATCAATATGGCATCACCGATCCTACTATGTTTCGTTCAATATGTCAAAGAGCAATCATATTGAACGTAGGTTAGTGAAAAAAAATGACTCGCGCTTCGACAGCAGCTATACTCATTACAAAATGTCAATCTAAGAAACAAAAGAAAAAATCAATAGAACTAAAATTTAATTTTAAAAGTATTGAAAAAAAGATTAATATTTTGAACTAATAAGTTATATTTTCTCATACGGCTTACTTCGGACATAAAATTATCTATGTCCTTTGGCCGTTTATTTAGGTGGAATCTGAATCTCGAACAATGTTTGCCGCTTAAGCAGAAATCTACCTCGGGCGCGCTTCGCGCGCCCTCGGCAATTTCAGCTCAAGCGACAAACATTGTCCTCGATTCATATTCCACCTGAATACGGCCAAAGGACATATATAACTAATATATATATATATATAAGTTATATATATATATATATATATATATATATATATATATATATATATATATATATATATATATATAACTAATATATATATATATATATATAACTAATATATATATATATATATATATATATATATATCTGAAATGCGCTTACTCCTGAAATATTTGTTGTATCTATGACGTATTTACATTCATGTAAATATGAAAATTTTTTTCTCAATTTTTTTTATATCTCTTACTAAACCAAAATATTCCAAATTCCACACCGATGAAAATATAGGTCTTAAGGCCACCTATCCATAAAAAAAATTTGAGACAAAAAAAAAATGGCTTTTTTGAGAAAAATGCATTTTTCATTTTTTACAAAAAGTGCAATTGCACTTCCGTTTTTTTGTTAAAAAAAATAAAAGACGGTGGAATTAAAAGATCATCCTCTGTAGCATTGAACGAGCCTAAATTTATTTATAAAGATCACTACAGGGATAAAAACGATTAAAAAAAAAAAAATTTTCGATTTTTGAGAATTGAAAATTTATAAGTCATTTTTAAAAAGTGCATAAAAACTGCATTTTTGATAATATTGAAAAATAAAAAAATACGTATACGCTTATTCTCAAAGTAGAATAATATAAAAAATTTTTAAGCAGTTCGGAGAGATAGGTGCAGTCGGTCTGCATGATTTGAGATGGAATCGGTCTATAGTTTTTGCTTAAGGAAGTTTTAAAATCAATCAAGCAATAGTCGAGTACTTCTGTATTCAATTCATTCTTTTTAATAATATAAAATTCATGAAATGTTCAATTTATATTCTCTTTGATAGACGAATATTTGGAAAAACTTTGCCAAATAATTTAAAAAAAAAAGGGATTATTGAGATGAAGATAGCGATGATAGTACACATCAAACTTGAAAAAAAAAATGATATATCAGATCAACTTATTATTTCATTTATGAGTGAATATTACAACTTAAACATTGATGAACCATACTTGATCTTAGTGATATCTATTTTATTTTATTCCTGATGAAAGATTTACTTAATAAACGCTTTCCGAAACGATTAACTTCAATGTTTCGGAATAATTTTCTATTTAATATGCTACGGTTGAAGACCAAAATTGTGCAATTTTATTTCTAAAAACTTGGCAGAAGAGCCATTAGCTTCTAACAACTTATATTTGAGAATTTGCTGCTATGAACTTCAAAATTATTTATGCCTATTTAAAACTTTCAGGGAAGATACCCATTTTAATTGTAATACTTTTAATAAAATAAAATTATGCATTCTCTTTTTCATCACACTATCTTTTTATTTTCAAGTGCTGTAAAATATATTAAATTTCACTAAATATCTACAAAAGAACTTGCCAGGCCCGTGGTAAATACCCTAAAACCGAAGGCATGCTCATTGACAGTTACAAATATGAAGTATCAAATTAGTGAATCGTTAATAGTATGCATTTGCAGTATTAAATTCAAGTAAGCATAATTTGGTTTTCTTATTGAATCTATTTTCGATTGAATCGGAAGATACTTACGTTGTGTTTAGTAGAATCATCAGGATCAAAGATTAAATGCATCAATAGCGATATCTGGAACTAATATTTGTGAATTCTAATCTTGGAAAATGTTCCATTGTTTAATTCATTATTTTGTAATCGAGATCTTTTAAAATTTCAAAAAGATGAATCAGTTATCAACAACGCTATTAAGAGAAGTTTAATAAGATAAAAAGTTGAGAGATATTTCTACATATGTCTCTTCATCCACACACAAGCGTCATTATTGTTTGACAATGTAATAAATAAGAGAAATAATTTTTTTTTATGTAAGCAAGTAATGCACCCATAATTTCTGTCATTAACTCAATTGTAAAACATTACTAAAAATGTAGTAAACAAAGACCTTAAGTTTTAAGATTCGACAAACGAGATTTAGAAAGTGAATAAAATATGTAAGCACCAAAGTGAATAAAATATGTAAGCACCAAAGGAATGAATAGAACAGGCAACAGAAGGGAAATGAAGAGTAATAATTCCGTAGAAGAAATTTGCTTACAAAATATTATTTTAAAAGAAATTTGATAAAAGGTCAAGATATATTATAGACCTCAGAGTAGCGAATAAAGAAAGAAAAAAATAATAAAAACAAAAAAATTTAAATGCATGATACAAGAAAAATATATCATCAAATTAAAAATATTAAGTAAGTAGAACAGAAATAGTAAATAGACATGTGAGTAAACAAAAAGTAGAAATGCCGTAGAGAAAATTGCATGTAAACTATTATTTAAAAAAAAAATTGATAAAAGGTCAAGATATATTATGGACCTCAGAGTAGTAATTAATGAAAAAAAGAAAAAAATAATTAAAAAAATTATGATACAAAAAACATATAATCAAATTATAATATTGAGTGTGTAGAATAGAAATAGTAAATATACATTGTATCAAGAAGCGGCAAACTGGGCTATCAAATTCTAAATTTTAAAGAAAGAACATGATTAATAAAGTCAGTAGAAAATTTCGAACACTCTCATTGAACTCGTGCGTTAATTCATTCACCAATAGTTTAAGAAACAAAATAAATGAAAATAAAAATAATAATAATAGAGTTAAAATAATATTGATAAATAAATAAATAAACAACTGCAAGAGACAAATAGCACGACGTGAACAAATTCAGGTCAAAGTGACGGCCGAATAAAACAGTGAAAGAGAGAAGTATAAGCTAGAGGAACCGAGTTCAATACTAATAACGGGTCTAGCCTATTAAGAGTATCAAAATTGCCCCCACCGAAATCTGAAAAAATAAAAATGCTATCTTTTTCTACATTAGAAAATACCCACACAAAAAAAATTTTTAGCTCTTTTTAATGGATCATAACCTCAAAATTAATTGAAACGTGTTTTTTAGTTTTTTGGCGATATCTCGGTTTCTAGTGGACGAAAAATACGTTTTTTTTTTAAATTGTAAGTTTTTGAAAGCCCTACAACTTGACGTAGGTAAAAAATAGTTTTGGCGCAAAATTCAAATTGTATAAGCATTTGAAATTTTTAAAGTCAATTAAAAAAAAACTAAGACAACAGAAATAACAAAAAGAAAATATGTTGTTTTCCAACCAAAAAACTATAACCATGAATTTTTTCAGATTTCCAGAAATGGTGCAATGGCCTACAGGAACAAAAAACATCTTTTAGTTCGATTTTTGGACATTTTTACCTATCTTCCGTACACTAATTGTGATTATAATATCTCACATACCCCGGAATTATTTCCTATACATAATCATTGAAAATTAGGTGAAAAAAAACCTTCAATTTCAGTCTTGAAAAAGTCTGATAAATACCCTAAAATGAAGGGATGCTCATTCACAGTTACAAATATGAAGTATCAAATTAGTGAATCGTTAATAGTATGCATTTGAAGTATTAAATTCAAGTAAGCATAATTTGGTTTTCTTATTGAATCTATTTTTGATTGAATCGGAAGATACTCACGTTGTGTTTAGTAGGATCATCAGGGTCAAAGATTAAATGCATCAATAGCGATATCTGGAACTAATTTTTGTGAATTCTAATCTTGGAAAATGTTCCATTGTTTAATTCATTATTTTGTAATCGAATTCTTTTACAATTTCAAAAAGATGAATCAGTTATCAACATATATTAATATATTTAATTTTTTTAACAAAAATGATACTGTAGTAGAATAATGTGAAATTGAAATAATTGTTCATAAAGTAATAAGTGAACAAAATAAATACGCTTACTTTCGCTTTTGAACAATTAAATAAGTTTTTTCTTAAATATCTCTGAGTATTTTACATGAATCTAATTATCAAAATAAAATTTAAAAATTCCATAAAGATAGTATTATTAATTTTCAAAAATGAATAATTAACCATTCTTAGAAATGTATTTTCAAGTAATATTCTGGAAAAATGAATTTAATTACTAATAAAATTTTATCTTATTTCGTTTGTACACTAACACCTATAAAATAAAAAATCTTTTAATCGTAGTTTGATTGATATGAAAATTAATAAACAAGAATGTTTTTCAAGAAATTGAAAAAACTTTTTCTCTTATTGCATAGTTATTGTTTAGTCATCATCATTATCTACCTCGATAACTGGTACAAAACCTTCGGTTCCAAAAATTTTGCTTAATTTTGCAGCTGGTCTTATTTTTTTAGAAATATATCTACCATCCTTCTTAAAAAAATGATGAGCCGCCATGTTGAAGCATCTAAAGATCGAATCCTGATTGGTCGATATAGAATAGGCGCCAAAAATTAAATTTTAAAGAGTTTAGATTTTTTAAATAAATAAAAATTAATTTCTAGGCATTGTTTTTTAAATATAATAGAAGTAACTCAATTAAAATAGAATAAGAATATTTTATTTTAAACCAAGCAATATTATTTATGTATATAACCAATGTATAGTTTAATGATAAAATATATAACTATGAGCACAAGCAAGGTGACTACCTTTTATTTAAAAATTCCAGTAAAATTGTAAAGACATCAAATAATATAACAAATTCAGATAAGTAATTTATTCCTTTATTGCATAAGTATTGCTTAATGCAGGTACAATATGTATATATTTTTAATTGTTTTTCATCTAAAAATAAGTATAGTAACAGCAATTAATGAAGGTTTGAGGTTATGAAGGTTTGAGGTTATGAAAGTTTTATTATTTTATATTTCTATTACTCAGATTAAAAATCATCAAAGTACCAAAAAAAAGTAATATATTTAAGTAATGTTTTAAAGATAAATTTGTGCACATTTTAATAAAAAAAATAAGGTTAGAATGAATCAAGATCAAAATTTACTGATAACAATGGATGATACAATTGACGAACAAACTGTATGTCTATTTTTAATGAAAATTTAAAGAATCTACTTATACGAGTGTGCTATTTCATAATATACAATACTATTTAGTTAAACTTATTATATTAAATATTAATACATAAATAAATAGAGGTATAAAATGTGTGTTTTCAGTAAATGTAGTTTGAAAATAATTTGCACACTGATAAAAGTATGACTACGATAGGCAGCTTTGTTATAGATTAACATAAAATTTGTGTTACAGTTGACGAACAAGCTATATGTCTATTTTTAATGAAAATTTGAATAATTTACTTATTCATTTTATATAAGTGTGCTATTTTATGATATACGATGAATTAATATTTAATATAATGTATTTAACTGAATAGTTTGCTTATACGAGTGAGTTATTTTATTATATACATTACTATTTAACTAAATATTAATACATGAAATTAAAAAATAGAAAAACAATTTATGTTTTAATGAATAAAGCTTAAAAATAATTAACATGCTGATAAAATTATAACTATAGTAAGCATCCTTTTTATATATTTGTATATATAAAATTTGCATTACAGTTGACAAACAAGCCATATGACTATATTTTCAATAAAAATTTGAATATTTACTAATATAGATGTGTTATATTTTATAATATAAAATGAATCAATATTTAATATAATATATTTAACTGATTACTTTACTTATACAGATGGGTTATTTTATAATATACAGACATAAGCTGAAATAACTTGGGCGCCTATGCACTTTCTACTCAACTGTAGTTATTTGAGCTATCAGGCCTGAGTTTCAGTCTGAAAAAAAATCAGATTTAAATGTAATTGATAATTTTTTGTTATTATAATATTAACTAATAAAACTTCTTTTTAGCTTAAATATACATTAAATAAAAAAGTTTGATCCATGAATAGTTTTAAAAACCCTTATCTGATGCTTAAAATTCTTTTGATTAGTTAAAAACTTGATTTTGTTTATTTAATAACACTATTTAAAATGAAATAATGTTGTATGTGTATCATGTCTTAAGATTTATGAGTTATAAATTATTTTAATACACTTCTACTTTCTCATAAAGAAAACATTGTATCAATAAAAAAATTTGTTCTATTTTTTTATTAATTTGTACATATTCAGACTCGTGGAAAGAAGTGGTTTCCACCCTGTTAAAAAAAATCAGGCGAGAAATCATCTGATTTCTTAGGTGATTTATCATGCCAAAATCTCATGTAATGATCTCTCACCTGATTTTTTTTTTGTAGGGCAGAAAATGTCTGTATGTATGTGTGTGTGTATGTACTCATTACGTCAATTAGATCTCGAAAAGTACTCGACAGATTTCCTTCAAATTTTGCATACAATTTATTTTTTTGTCTAACTGGTACGGAAGCTATTGAAAACTGGTTTTCTTGGCATAGTTTTAATTTTAGAACAATTCAAAACATTTTTTTTCAATTCTAATTTTTAATTTTTTTTTGTATTTTACTTTAAGTACTCGATGGATTTGCTCTAAAATTTGCTTGAAAATTATTTGAGACTACCAAAAGAAAAACTTCTGAAAACTGATGGGTGGGGTTCGAACATTAGAATGTTTTTTATTTAATTAACATTTATTTAGAAGTTCATATAAATTATGTGCATATCGAGACTCTTCATTTATTCATTTTAGAAGTTTTAATTTTAGATAATTTTGTAAAATTTGAAGAAAAAAAATTCATTTTTCTTTTATTTTACGTAAATTACTCTATAGATTTGCCCCAAAATGCGCATGCAAGTTATCCGCTATTGTCGGAAGAAAAAAATTTTTTAAAACTAATTTTTTTTAGCGCAGTTTTAATTTTAGAGCATTGTGAAAATTTTGAAAAAATTTTTATTTGAAACCACTTTTTTCGACTCCCGGAGTCTAAATATGTACAAATTAACGAAAAAATAGAAAAAATTTTTTCACCGATACAATAATTTTTCTTTGAAAAAGCAAAATGAAATCAAAATACTCTAACACAATGAGCTCTATGAGAAAGCATTACACCAAAGCACTTGGCAGCATTTTTGTAAATGCTTAAGTTCAAATAAATGTAATAGATATATTTATTATTACCTATAATGCGGTTATGAAGTAGCTAAGTAAAGTCATTTATTTAATAGTCATTAAATATATAAAGATGAAAAAGATGCTTTTGTAATTTTAAATAATGAGGGATTTTTAAACTCTTATTACCAATAATAGTATTTAAAAATTTAATTTACTGCAATATTTAATTTAATTTAATGCTATCCAAACTAAAGATGTAACGCATATAATAATTAGTGAAAACAATTTTATATGAATGAGTTGAAACAAAATTTAATGCAAGTAAAAAATAAAATGTTTTTTTTGTGAAAAACTTTTTGATCCTTTATTGCAAAATTTATATTATTTTCATACATTATTTTAAAACTCGGAAATTGATAGTGATGAAAATCATTAATGAATCAGATGAAATGTTTCTTCTAGAATATTTAAATTCTTTTAATCCTTCCAGTAAATTACATTTAGGAGAAAAATTTATTGTAATGCTTATAAGAAATATAAGTATTAATAAAGGTTCATGCAATAGTGCGAGATTGCAAATTTTAGAATTTTCTAATCATTTATTAAAATGTAAAATTTTGACGGGTGGTATGAGATAATATTTTTCCAAACCGTAGTAGATTATATTGTGAAAATGAATATTCCTTTTAAATTTAAAAGAACGTAATTTTCATGTGAATTATCTTTTGCTATGACGATTAATAAATTACGTGGACAAACGTTTGATAATATAATTATTGTTTTAAGGAACTGAACACGGTTAAAAACAATTGTGTAGTCTGTTAACTTTTATTTTCTGTTACTTAATTGTCTGTTAAAGTAACAAACAAGGATGTGACGATTTAACAGACTTTATGTCAGTTGATTCTGAAAATGTCCGTAACAAACGACTAAAACAGATAGTCCAGGGGCAAACTACATAAGTCTTGGTCGATCGAGGTCCTCGATTCTACCCAGGTTTTTTTTTACGTATTTTTGACCTGCTGAATCCGAATTTTTCGGGTAGAATGTCTGAAAATGGCGCATTTAATAATTATTAACAATTTTCATAAACAAATTATAAAAATGCACTTAAAAAAAAAATTTTATCATATTTTTTTAGTTCATTTTGAGTAAAAAAGGTTCTCATGAACATATGTCTAAAATGCACTGAATCGGCAGAAAACAAATTGCAAAGCTTGAAAAAACGCGAGTTTTTATAAATACGGTCGCTAACTACTGTAATCTTTAAGTTTATATTTTAACAAACAATTTAAGCTATTGTGAGTTAAAATGAAATCAGTAGAAGCTGAGCTATAGGCTGTCAAAGTTTTGAAAAATCGCATTTTTTCAAACATCTTTTTGAAATTGTAAAAGAATTCGATTACAAAATAATGAATTAAACAATGGAACATTTTCCAAGATTAGAATTCACAAAAATTAGTTCCAGATATCGCTATTGATGCATTTAATCTTTGACCCTGATGATCCTACTAAACACAACGTAAGTATCTTCCGATTCAATCGAAAATAGATTCAATAAGAAAACCAAATTATGCTTACTTGAATTTAATACTGCAAATGCATACTATTAACGATTCACTAATTTGATACTTCATATTTGTAACTGTGAATGAGCATCCCTTCGTTTTAGGGTATTTATCAGACTTTTTCAAGACTGAAATTGAAGGTTTTTTTTCACCTAATTTTCAATGATTATGTATAGGAAATAATTCCGGGGTATGTGAGATATTATAATCACAATTAGTGTACGGAAGATAGGTAAAAATGTCCAAAAATCGAACTAAAAGATGTTTTTTGTTTCTGTAGGCCATTGCACCATTTCTGGAAATCTGAAAAAATTCATGGTTATAGTTTTTTGGTTGGAAAACAACATATTTTCTTTTTGTTATTTCTGTTGTCTTAGTTTTTTTTAATTGACTTTAAAAATTTCAAATGCTTATACAATTTGAATTTTGCGCCAAAACTATTTTTTACCTACGTCAAGTTGTAGGGCTTTCAAAAACTTACAATTTAAAAAAAAAACGTATTTTTCGTCCACTAGAAACCGAGATATCGCCAAAAAACTAAAAAACACGTTTCAATTAATTTTGAGGTTATGATTCATTAAAAAGAGCTAAAAATTTTTTTGTGTGGGTATTTTCTAATGTAGAAAAAGATAGCATTTTTATTTTTTCAGATTTCGGCGGGGACAATTTTGATACTCTTAATAGGCTAGACCCGTTATTAGTATTGAACTCGGTTCCTCTAGCTTATACTTCTCTCTTTCACTGTTTTATTCGGCCGTCACTTTGACCTGAATTTGTTTACGTCGTGCTATTTGTCTCTTGCAGTTATTTATTTATTTATTTATCAATATTATTTCAACTCTATTATTATTATTTTTATTTTCATTTATTTTGTTTCTTAAACTATTGGTGAATGAATTAACGCACGAGTTCAATGAGAGTGTTCGAAATTTTCTACTGACTTTATCAATCATGTTCTTTCTTTAAAATTTAGAATTTGATAGCCCAGTTTGCCGCTTCTTGATACAATGTATATTTACTATTTCTATTCTACACACTCAATATTATAATTTGATTATATGTTTTTTGTATCATAATTTTTTTAATTATTTTTTTCTTTTTTTCATTAATTACTACTCTGAGGTCCATAATATATCTTGACCTTTTATCAAATTTCTTTTAAAATAATATTTTGTAAGCAAATTTCTTCTACGGAATTATTACTCTTCATTTCCCTTCTGTTGCCTGTTCTATTCATTCCTTTGGTGCTTACATATTTTATTCACTTTGGTGTTTACATATTTTATTCACTTTCTAAATCTCGTTTGTCGAATCTTAAAACTTAAGGTCTTTGTTTACTACATTTTTAGTAATGTTTTACAATTGAGTTAATGACAGAAATTATGGGTGCATTACTTGCTTACATAAAAAAAAATTATTTCTCTTATTTACTACATTGTCAAACAATAATGACGCTTGTGTGTGGATGAAGAGACATATGTAGAAATATCTCTCAACTTTTTATCTTATTAAACTTCTCTTAAAAGCGTCATTATTCTTCAACGTATACATCTCGGTTACAGCTTTTGTATACTCAACGGTTCTAATCTAGTTCAAGGTGTTATTTTTTTTATCAATTTGCCTTTGCTGGCGTCATTTTCATGCTTTCATACAGTATGTTCAAGAATACTTAATTTTACAAAATTATATTAACGGGATATCGGAGCTGTAGCAATCGAGTTTTGCTTTTTTTATTTTATCAATATCTTTTTAAATTCATAAATTAAACAAATATAATGACTTGTCCGCACTAAAGCTATATTAATACAATAATTTTTGTTAAAATAAAAAATCATTTGGACTTGTTATTTTTTTATGAGCTTGGATTGGAAATTAGATATCAAACTCGACAAAGCTAACCTTAAAATACGATACATTGAAAGTTTTTATTATAACTTTGTAAGTATAATATTTTGGTGGATTTCTTGAGTTGTCCGCACTAGAGTTTAATCTTAGAAATTTTTTACTATTAAACACATCGTTTATTCATAAGTTAAGATTGGAAATATTATTAGAAGGCAGGCAGCTTCGTCATGCTCTTAAAGTTCATTCATTACTACTTATCTTAAATCTATTCCCCTTTTTTTCTCTCTTTTTTTTAACTTGTTTTACCTATATTTTAATACCTTGTAATAATAATATGGTTTAATTATGTAAATTGAATCAATAACATTTGTTTATTGATTGTGTATATACTTAATCGTAATATAACATTTATAAGAATAACAAAAAATAGTACATTATGTAACGGGTATGGAAAGGCTTTATTTACGAAACGAGAAGTTTACGGCCTGAACCGAAGGTGAGGGTCGTAACGAGTTTCGTAAGAAAGCCTTTCGATACTAGTTGCGTAGTGTATTTTTCGCCATGAGAACTAAAAAAAAACAACGAAATTGCGATATTAGGGTTAGAATGGCGAAATTTTTTTTTTTTACTATTATTATTCCATTCTTATCTTATTTCTATTTTACAGCTACAGTAGTTAATAACTCAGTTAATAACTTAAGGAGATGTAAAACGGACACTACACCTGTACTTATAGATATTAGCTTCCTTTCCATTTTATTGCTAAATTTCCAGAAAAGAAATGCATTAGCTTGTAGTATGTACCATGATGATTATTTGGATAAATTTTCAAATAAATTCATTCATCAGTTTTTAAGATATTTGGATTCCTGTACAAAATTGAAAAATGTTAATAAATAATTTTGGAACCCAAAATTCTCAATATCTAATGAATGAATTTATTTTAAAATTTAACCGAATAATCTTCATGGTACATACTACAAGCTAATGCATTTTTTTATTGAAAATTTTGCAATAAAATGTAAAGATAGTGAATATTTATGAGTACAGGTGTAGTGTCCATTTTACATCCCCTTAAAGAGTTGCGCCCAGCTTCCATGCGGTTAAGAAAAAATTGAATCTTTCTACTAATGCATTATACTTTGTTTTAAAATTATTGATCTCTATGAAATTTCATATTGACCTTACATTAAAATCACTCTTTTTATTGAACAGTTTGAATGCTAGTTTCCTATTTTAGATTAATTTTAATTTTAACCTTATTTTGACCGTGAAACTCATTCATGGATATATCGAGATTTTTTTTAAAAAAGTGTAATGGCCGTGGGGCTCAGGTGGCCGCACAAATAATGCTAAATGTATAGCTAGAAAAAAATTGATAAATACAATATGAATTACATAAAAAAATAAATAAGCTGAAACATAAGGAATTTATAGATTTTATTGAACTGTCTAATGCCACGCACGTTATGCTTTACCCACTCACGCTAAAATTTCTACTCCTTCACACACACAAAAACGTAATAGGAAAAGGGCTTTGCTTTTTGTAACACTGCTACGCAGTTCGGGTACAATCAACGTCGACTAACTTGGAGGCTAGTGGCAGAAGGAACGGAGATCTCAAGATGGAAGTTCTTCTTCCTTCAAGCTACCTTATGCTCTTAATTTTTCAGTCTACTTGACTGCTAGAGTCATACTATACATATACTAGATACGTTGACTAAGTTTGGCTGTGCTGTATATTAATTGTATGGTTATGTGCTGTGCGCGCGTGTATAGTCGGTGGCTGGGGTTTGGCTTTAGGTTGACTTGCGTTGTCTCTCTCTTAAGAGCAGGTCGTATATCTCTGTCCTTTTCTAATCAAAGGATTAATTTTTTTGCAAAAACTAATAATTGTAGCAAAAAATAAGGAGATAGCCCCATCTCGTATAATAAAAAGCAATATTATCTTTGATGAGAGAAAATTATTTTTATCCATTCATTTTGAAGAAAACCTTGAAAAACTTCAAAAATAGAGGTTAGGATGGACAATTCAGTTTTTCAAAGTTTTCTTAAAAACGAAGCGATAAAAATAATTTTTCCTCATAAAAGAGAATCTTGCTTTTTATTATACGAGATGGAGCTTTCTTCTTATTTTAAGCTACAATTATTAATTTTTGTGAAAAAATCAATTCTTTGATTAGAAAAGGACAGATATACTCGACCTCCTCTTAACTACGCGCGAATTCAATGACTTTCTTCTGCTGTATATACTATCATACATTATAAGAGTAAGCTTTAAGTAATATGGCTAATTTGCTATGTTACAATCCCCCCCCCCCACCACACCGTAAAACCGAATACTTTCGTAAAAGAAACGCAAAAAGTTAAAAGCTAAATTAGAAAGAGGGATACTCAACCGGTGTTATCTACATCGGTGTGTAGTATACCAAGTGTTAAAAAAAATTTTAATCATTCTTTTCTTGCTTTCGATAATTATCTTGAAATAATAATCAAGTTATAAATGTACCACGCTGTACGTGTGGGAGCTAAATTATTGTCACTGCAACTGGCTTACCCAAATTTATTTTTACAATAAGGAAAAATCTTAATTCTATGCTATTAAAAAAACACTCATAACCCGCTCTTACATTATATCTCACTCATAATATAAAAAATTATTATAATTTTATGTTGAAAATTATTGAATTAAGTGAAAAACTGATTACTCGCTGGAAGATGACGCTCTGGTGCCGCTATTCCAATGCATGCTTTGATTTTACTATAAATGAACTTTGCAGCAATTTTTCTTATATTAATAAATTCTTAATGAAAAAATTATATTGAATGAAATATAATAATAACATATCAATTAATTATATTTTTGAATGAAAGAAAAGTTCTATGAATGCTAGCAAGGTTAGTAAAATGAGTATGACACTCTTAATATATCTGGTTGATAACATTTAGGCATTTAATATTTCTAAGGGGTCGTGGGCAGTATGGTCAAGGTATTAATAACTGGTACTATTATTTCATCATTAAGAGGAGGTCACGTATCTCTGTCCTTTTTTAATCAAAGAATTGGGTTTTTTACAAAAACTAATAACTTTATCAAAAAATAAAGAGAAAGCCGCATCTTGTATCAAAAAAAGCAATATTTTCTTTGATGAGAAAAAATTAATTTTATTGCTTCGTTTTCAAGAAAACCTTGAAAAACCAAATTGTCCACCATAACCAATATGATTTAAGTTTTTCAAGGTTTTCTTGAAAACGAAGCAATAAAATCAGTTCTTTCTTATCAAAGAAAATATTGCTTTTTTTGATACGAGATGCGGCCTTCTCTTCATTTTTTGCTAAAGTTATTAGTTTCTGTGAAAAACTCAATTCTTTGATTAGAAAAGGACAGAGATACGTGACCTCCTCTTAAATGGGCGGCCTTAACGACGTTCATTCACATAGTTTAAATAACCATTTGGGCATGAAGGTTTAGTACGAGTGGCCACAGCTGAGGCAGAAAGTTTTCTTCATAGTTAGCAATTTGCCATTGCTCTCCAATTTACGGCCATTTCTATCCTATTTGCCATTGCTCTCCAGTTTATGGCTATTTCTATCCAATTTGCTATTGCTCTATTCCTTCCGTCATTGTACGTTATCTGCTGAACTTTTAAGGATGTTCTATGATGCCAAATAGAGGGAAGCGAGGACAGGAGAGACATGGGTTAAAAGCATTGAAAGATGTAGAGTTACCAATCTTAAAAAAAAAATAGTCTAATTATATAATATAAAAATAAATTTAATACCATGAAATATCATTAAATATTAACTTTTTTAGTTTTATTATAAACATTTAATATAAACATATAATAAAGATCTAATAAAACATATAATAAAGATCTGAAATGGCAAAAATATGTTAGAAAATCGCAGAAAGAAAAAAGAATTGAATGAACCTGACAAGGAATCAGCCTGTTCAGTCAAAGACAATAGAATTGTTGATTTAAAGTTTAAGTCCAAGAATATATTTTGCTCAGAACGTCATGAACGTTTATACATTCATAATATTGAAAAAGAAACTATATTCGATCTTGGATAAATATTTCATATTAGATGTCACAATTTCCTATTCATTTCCACAGTTAAATCTGGAGAGGAATATGTTAATCCATCTACTGGCAAGAATACATTTGCTGCAAACAGAAAAGCAGTTTTAGGTCAGGACATTTATTATTAATAAATTTATATTTTCATTTGAAACTAAAATAATTTTAATGTTTAATTTAGGTGCTTTACACTTAGGAATTGAACAAACAGACATGTTGCAAAAGAAATATGCGAAGAGGCAGTAGCTTTAGAAGGAGTCATGACCAAAGAAAATGTAGAAACTTTGAAGCAGTTGTTGTGAGTTGTATAAGACCATATCATAAAAAGATATTTTTACATATTTATTATAAATTGTAAATAATAATTTTTATTTTTAACATTGAATCACTAATCGTTTATATGCAATTAATCAGTTATACGATTATCAAAAAACAATGAAATAATTTTAATTATATGCAAGTGACTATAAACTCAAAAAATATTTGTCTAACGATTTTAGTTAATTCTAATGTTCTAATATAATAAATATACTATTCATAATAATAATAAATTCAACCGATTCACTGGTACGGCTTTATTTAGCTTTCGTCCCAATACTGGTAGACCATTTTTTTTTGACGAAAATGCACAATATTTGGCCTATTATACAAAGTTTGGATTCAAACCGCTGTCAAAATCAGACAAAAATCTAATTTGTACATATATGATACATTACCAGTATTGGGACGAAAATATTTTGTACATATCTGATACAATACCAGTGAAACGGTTAATATTTATAACAATAATAATAAATATTATTTTTAAATTTATTATTATGAATAAAATTAACATTTAGTTACATTAATTGTAACTACAAATAAAATTAAAATGTTTTTTTTATAGTAATGATTAATGAAACTTATTTTCTATTCAACAATTATATTGTTGTGTTGAGTTTCTAAATCTGATTTTTCAGACCTTCAGATATGCAAGATGGATTTTTAGTAGTAAATTTAGATTCAACGCTGAATGATAAACCAATCATAAAAATTTTTGCTTCTTATGATATGGGCTGGAGTCAGCTGGGAAATATGAATGGTCATATGTATGATAGTTTCAATGGGTACTGCGCGCATTAATTGGTCTAAGGACAGGCAAAGTCTTAGATTTCTGTACAAGAAACAGAAAGTGTAAAATTTACGACAGAGAAAAGCATACAGGATCAAAAAAACCTCATGATTGTATATTTAACTTCGATGGTATTGCAAAAGCCATGGAAGCAGATGGAACAGTTGAGTTAGTCACCAACAGCAAAATTTTAAAAGATGCTAGAGTTAAAGTAGGAGTATTCATTGGTGATCATGATAGTTGCTCCATATCAGCAATCCAAAATACTAGTCAACATAAAATTATCAAACAGACAGGTATGAACCATTCGACTAAAGGTGTAAGCAATTTTTTATATGAATTGCATAAAGTTTCAGCATCAAATCCTATTAAAGAGTTAATCAATGATGTGATAAAACATATCAAGCGATGCTTCACTTTTGATGTGCACCAAAATATAGGGAATGTGCCAAAAATTAAAGCTGCGTTAGAAAACATTCCACATCATTTGTTCGACAATTATGATAATTGTGGCTCTTGGTGCAAAGATGATGTTGAAAATTCATGTCATATCAGACTCATTCATCCAGCTTTATGTAAAGCACTCAAGAAATTATTTGTGAAATTAGGAGTTAGTTCAGAAAAATTTTATAGTGCTGCTACCAGTCAAGCCAACGAGTCTTTAAACCATTCAATGTGCTGTAAAGCTCCCAAAGGATTATCATACAGCACATCGGAGTCAAGAGATTTCAGATATCCTGCTACTATGGCTAAAAAAAATAGTGGATTGAATTATCTTTAGCGTTCTATAGATTATCTAACAATTCCTTATAATAAGAACCAAATTGAAAAACAAATAGATTCACATGACAAAAACCAGTGAAAATAAATAAAAAAATCAACAAGCCTACTTTCAAAAAACGAAGATTAGATTTAAAAAAGCAAGAAGATCTCAACTGAGATATAGAAGTGAAAGATCCGAAGGTACCACTTATCAAAGTGATATGTCATCAGTGGCGGATCCACGGGGGGATCCATGGAAGCAATCCCCCCCCCCCCCAAAGATCCGAAATTGAATGAAATTTTATTAAAATAACAATATAATAAAATTAAATTGAATAATAAAATTAATTATTTTAAAATATTAATTAATTAATAAAATTAAATTAAAAAATTATCTAAGTGTGCAACCCTGGGAAAATTTATCATAATTATAAGCATAATTGATGGTCAACGGATGTTAAAATGACACTTATCTGAAAATTCTAGAAATGCTTTAAAAAAATTTTTAGATGTGTGTCATTTTAACATCCGTTGACCATCAATTATGCTTATAATTATGATCAATTTTCTACCAGGAAAAAAATACAATATATGGGTCAATCTAAAAATTTTTAATTTGAAATTGAAGAATTTTTTTTACTTACTTTTGAAAATTTTTAAATAATATATTTTCTCTTTTTTGTATGTAAAAATCAAACCTATCTTTATTTTAAGATAAATATTGTGGTATTTTTTAAATAGCAAGCGATAAGCGAAGTAAAGATAAATTCTTATTATTTTTAGAAATATCAATAAAATTTATGACTAAAATTAATTTATTGTTTTACTATATTCTAGTAAATAGTGTCATATCGCGCTAAAAATTTTTCATATTTTTCCTATTCTTCTTTTTTCTTAAAAAGGAACTCTTTTTTTTCTTTTATTTTTCCTATCATAAAAATTTTGTCGCCACTCAAAAATTTTCCCTTAACCTTTCTCACATTCTTTTTCAATTTTTTTTCCTACAAAATATTTTTCCTTCAACTTTCTCTAACATTTTCTCACGTTTCAAAATAATTTTATATCTTTCAAAACTTTCCATACATAAAAGATAATTTTTTTTATATACTTCCATATCCCTCTTTGCCTGAAAAAATTTTGTAGTCCTGTAAAACTTTGTTTGCGTCACCAGCTAATCCGTCTGCCAGACTTGTACACAATAGGGCAATAAAAAGATTAAAGCAACCTTTTGCACATTTAGGAAATTTCTAATTGTTAGATACCATTATGTTTCGAATAAAGTTTTGTAAATTCAATATTCAATTATTATTAAAATCATTTATGCTTTAATAATTATTTATCTATTCTGTATGATTCTTATTAATGAAATTTTATTAAGGTTGTTTACCGAAGTGGGAACGAAAAGTAACGTTTCAATAAATATTTGTCATAAAAATAATTTTAAGCATTTTTATTTAAATTTAAGTTTATTATGCGCTAATCTTAAGAGGCGGTCGGAACCAAATCGGTGACTTGCGGTATATATCAAGTCAGCATTTTTCGCTTTACGATAATATTTTGTATATTTTTATGGCTTAAACTATTTCAAATTATTCTTTATATACATGACTAGAGGAAATGACTATATTTTTACCATATGAATAAGTAAATAAATTATTATAAGCATTTATTGCAAATATCAAACTGACTTGACATATACCACATGCAAAAAACTGTCGTGTCGATTATTGGGTAGCATTTTTCGCTTTATAACAATATTTTGTATATTTTTGTGGCTTTAACTATTTTAAATTATTCTTTATATACATGACTAGAGGAAATGCCTATATTTTTACCATATTAATAAATGAATAAATTATTATAAGCATTTATTACAAGAACCGAACTAAGTCACCGATTTGGTTCCGACCGCCTCTTAAGAACTGTAAATAAATAAATAAAAAAAAATAAATAAAAAATTTTCAAAACAACATACATGTATGTTAAACAAAAAATTTTATAGAAAATATATTATAAGAAAATTTTAATATTAAGTAAGAATCATAAAATCGAATCTATGTGCCGACGTATGTGTGTATATATATATATATATATATATATATATATATATATATATATATATATATTTCCATGTATATGTTATTTATTATTTTTATTATATTTTTCTTTTATTCAATTAAAATAAAACAATTAATTAAAAAGATATATATATACACAAATATGCACACCCACGCATGGACATGTCAGTGCGTTCAATTAGGATAAGATTATATTTTACATGTTATTTTTATTTTAATGGATAAGTTCCTATATTACTCATCACTTTGTTATTAAATATTACTACCAATTATAAAATAAGTTACTAATAACATTTATAAAATTTACTAATTGATTCTATTTACTATTAAGAGTTATTATCAGTCTATCTTTTAGTAATAACATTATTCATTTAATTTTATTGCGTTCATTTGTTAACAAATAATTAGATTAAGTTACTACTTTTATTAATTAATTTAGTTATCTTATAAATTAAGTTAATCTTAAATGTTTATTAAATTAATATGCGCTCATTTTACATCTCTTTATTCTTATTTTAGTTTAAGAGGAGGTCACGTATCTCTGTCCTTTTTTAATCAAAGAATTGGGTTTTTTACAAAAACTAATAACTTTAGCAAAAAATGAAAAGAAAGCTGCATCTCGTAATAAAAAAAGCAATATTTCCTCTGATGAGAAAGAATTAATTTTATTGCTTCGTTTTCAAGAAAACCTTGAAAAACTTAAATCATAGAGGTTAGGGTGGACAATTTGGTTTTTCAAGGTTTTCTTGAGAACGAAGCAATAAAATTAATTTTTTCTTATCAAAGAAAATATTGCTTTTTTTGATACAAGATGCGGCTTTCTCTTCATTTTTTGATAAAGTTATTAGTTTTTGTGAAAAAATCATTTCTTTGATTAGAAAAGGACAGAGATACGTGACCTCCTCCTAAGTTATGTTTTTTATATACTTTTATTGTGCTTTATTTTTATTATAATGTTTTAGCCTAATTAATTTAGTCACTATTATTTTAACCAGTTTTTACTACTATTATTCTTAATAGAATGCGCTTATTTTTAATTAAATATATTAGACGCTATATTAATTTTAAGATATCTTTTAACACATTTTAGTACGCTAGTTTTAAGATAATTATATAATTTATACTTTTATTAATAATCATTTTTCATGTTACTTCTTCAAATCTTATGCTATTATATTTTTCCACGATTACTTTGATTAATGCATCAACTAGTTAATAAATTTAAACAAAATTACACTGTATATTTCAAAATATAACTTCCTTTAATCATTTTTGTTCGGATATACTAACGATGTTTAAAAATTTTTCTTTTAAGGAGTCTCATATGTCAGCTATAGTTTGTTGTTCATAAAAATTAAAAGTTTAAAGAACTCTTCAAAATTTTGATAAAAATTAATTTATACCTAGAAAAAAATTTCTGCAAATTTTCAAGTAGTCTTATCAACTAATTTTTTTATGTGTGCTCACTCGAAGTCCGCGTGTTTTGGATCTCATAGTAGTAAAAAGATAATTTTTAAGTGAGCATGAATAATAAAATCAGTCTATAAGGCTAACTAAAAAATTGCAGAGATTTTTTTCCAGGTATAAATTAACGTTTTTCAAAATATTGAAGAATTTTTTAAACTTTTGATTTTTATGAACAACAAACTATAGCAAACTATAGCTAGCATATGAAACTCCTTAACAAATTAAAGTTATATGCTAAAATATCTTGAAAGATACAATGTGATCATAGCGTATAGTTTATAAAACATATTTTCGTTTTTCTCTCTCTTTATATTTTTATTATTATTATTACTAATTGAGTAAAAATTTACATAAATGTAAACATAAAGAAATTAGCAATAAGTATTCAAAACAATTGTAAGAGAGATAGCTATACATATGAGAGGGATAGACAACGATGACGCTTAAACGTTCTTGAAAACATCAGATTTTACCAAAGACCTTTATTTTTGGGCCTGTTTCCAACAAAACGCACAATGTCAACCGACCAATACTCAATTACTAATTGTTTTAATCCCTTAAGACAACACCCCCAAGTTCCCTTGGGAAGGAAAACAATACCTATGTGTCTCAAGAAGAGACAAAACAAATTCAGTCTCTTTCTCGAGCTCAACAAGCTCACTTCAAAGATCTTCAAACATTCTTCAAGTCTTCAATTATCAAATTCTAAAGATTTTTCCAAAGGTATCTTCACATCTTTTACTATTTTCTTTTCTATTTTCTAAAATCTTTTCAAATTCAAAAAATTTTAAGTCTTTTCTTTTAATTAAAATCTCAAATCTTTTCTTTCTATTCAAAATTCAAAATCTAAACTTTCAAACTCAAAACAATTCAAATCTTTATCTTTCTACAAAATTCAAATATTTTAAAAATCTCTTAATAAATTAAAACTCTAATAATTAAAAATTGATAATTAAAAATTTAAATCAATTCAAATTTTTCCAATTCATAATTCACATTAAATCTCTAAATCTTTTGTCAAGAAGATTTTTGTTCTTCGTCTCTCTCTTTCTTTTTACTACCGAACAATAAGAGATAATTTGGATACCAGCCGAATTTACTGAGGTCGACACAGTCATATTTCTATCTCTCTCATCAACGAAAAGTAAGTAGCCGTCTCTCAAATTTTTCTTTTAAATTTTTTTTTTTAAATTAACTATTATTATTATTAAATTAATTTTCCGATTGTAAAATTTCTACTTAATCTTAAATAAAATTAGAGTTTAATTTCAAATTTTGCTTATTATTTTCATTTATAATTAATGCATGCACCTTTTTCTTTATTTTTAAAATAATAATTTTTTTAATTATACAAATTTATAAAATTTCTCATAAATAATATTAATATCTCTATTAATAAAAGCACTGCCAATAAGGTCCTCTAAGGGAGGAAACTGACTTTATTTTAACTTAAGTCTCTCTTTTGGGGCTCGGGTTAGAATAAAACTCACAAATAACACAATAGGTACACAAACACCCGCGTACTAACACGATAATTAATTGATAAAATTTTCGCCTCTTTCAAATTTTCCCGTGATAATTAGAAAGAATCACCACCAAGCATACGTGCGCCAACGCCAAGAAATTCATGGTACACTGAAAAAAAAACCCGAAGCCAGCGCTGCGAAGTTAATCTGAGCGGTTGCATGTGAACAACATTCGAAGCGAGTGATTACAGAAAATCGTAATGTATGAATGCGTAACCATGTCGCTGTAAATAATTACGACTTTCTGTGTAAACGATTACGCTAATCCGAGCAGAGCGCCACAACTGTGTTGCGAGCACGCTTGCTCCGACTCTCCGGCATCGCGGGTGCAGAAAACCGAAACCATGCACTGCGGCAGAGCTGCGAGCTTGCTTTTTCCTACTCTCTGGCATCGCGCGTGCAGAAAGCCGAGACCAAGCACAACGACAGAGCTGCAAGCACGCTCTCTTTGACTCTGCGGCATTTCTCATACAGAAAGCCGAGACCAAGGGTAACGACAGAGTTACAGGCTCGCTCACTTTGAATTTCTGAACATTGACGTGCCAAAAGCGAGGCCAAGCACTCTAAACGTTAAAAATTTACATTTAAAAAAGCAAAATTTCATTTTCTTTTTTTTTTGTAAGTTTTAACACTTTATGTGAAGTATAATTTATTTAAGTAAAATTCTATAATATTATAAAAATTAAATTTTATTTCATAAAATTTTGTTTAAAATGTTTCTTAACTTAAAAATTGATGTGATATTTTACTTTTACCATTATTCGCCTGAGTATATTAATGTAATAATGTAAATTTATAATTTTGATTTATTTTTAATACCTTATTTGTGCGATTATTAGTGCTTTTATACCTTTGAATTGATGTTTACTTTATTTTAATCATTCGTATTATTATAAATTCGTATTTTTATAAAGCTGATGATAAATAAAATGTACTCGTCAAGCGTAACGATTTTAGTTTTTCTTATAGATGGTAAAGTTACAATTCCAATAATTATAAAATTAAACTTAGATAATTCAAAGTAATTTACAAAAAATTTGTCTAGATATTTATAAGTACCCTGGTAACACAATCTGTTGCAAGCACGATTGCGCAGAACTTGCGTGGTCTGTTTCCACATTTTAATGCATATCTGCTAAAATTTAATTGCGACTGAAACGTGCGTCAGATTTGTAACAGATTTCCAATCGAAACGTGCGATTCTAAAATAAGAATAAACACGCAAACTTGCAGCAGAATCGAAGCAGTCTTCCGTAAGAATCTTGCAGCAGTACTTTACCCCAGAATTACATAAGAATGACATAAGTTGAGCACAATTATATGACGAGAATAAACACGCAAACTTGCAGCAGAATCGAAGCAGTCTTCCGTAAGAATCTTGCAGCAGCACTTAACTCCAGAATTACATAAGAATGACATAAGTTGAGCGCAATTATATGACGAGAATAAACACGTAAACTTGTAGCAGAATCAAAGCAGTCTTCAGTAAGAATCTTGCAGCAGCACAGTTTATAGAATTTCAAAGTTAATTAATAGTTCAAAATTGAAGTCACTTTATAGAATAAAGATAATACATTGTATTTTAATAAAAAATTTTCATTGTGAATATTATTAACATTTAACTAACGAAAACATGTTCATGAGAGTTGTTGACAGATTTTAAGAAAGCAAATGTTGAATTTAAAAATTATAATTTATAATTTAATGAAAATATAATAATTTATAATTGTGATTCATTTAATGCATTTCTTCAAATTTTACGTGTTCTTACTACCAATGCCTACACCTATAGGCACATATTGACTAAAAGAAAAAAGAAGAAACACAAAAAACAATCAACATATATACACAAAGGGGTGGGCGCTGATGTTATAGTATAAAATTATATACATGTAGACATTGGGAAGAAGAGAGGAGACCATTGCAGCCAACTGTCAAATATAAAAAACGTAGATAAGAAATTTTTATAATATCTAAGAAAAGTTTTAAATAAATTTCTATCAATAAAAGATGATAAATATTTTGGTTCTACATTTATACGTAATTCTATAGTAAAGTTTTGTCGCAAGATTCTTATGCGAAATAGCTTCAAGTATGCTGCATACTCACGTGATTATTCTTATGATAAGATTGCATTTAACTTTTGTCCTTCCGATGTAATTTTAGCGCAAATCTGCTGCATGATTCTCACATAAAACTGCTTCAATTCTGCTGTACATTTACGTCTTTATTCTCATCAATAAATTACACTTAACTTTTGTCATATTTATGTGATTCGGGGGTAAAGTGCTGCTGCAAGATTCTTACGGAAGACTGCTTCGATTCTGCTGTAAGTTTACGTGTTTATTTTCGTAACATAATTGCACTTAACTTGTTTCATTCTTATGTAATTCTGGGGTAAAGTGCTGCTGCAAGATTCTTACGGAAGACTGCTTTGATTCTGCTGCAAGTTTGCATCTTTATTTGCGTCATATAATTGCACTTACTTTTGTCATTCTTATGTAAATCTGAGGTAAAGTGCTGCTGCAAGTTTCTGATGCAAGACTGTTTCGATTCTGTTATATGCTTGTGTACTAATTACGATTCGCAGAACAGCACTTGACAATTTGCAATTCTTACGTAATTGTGCTGCAAAACTTTGTCGAGAATCATTTACTCAATTTTTTTGCTAGTGTCTGTAATAAGTTTTTTCTGCAAGTTTACTGCAAAATATCTTCAAGATTCTGCGCATTCTTTCCGTTCCGTAGATTGCACTTTCTCTCTGCCAGAAACGTGCAATTCTGTTGCACTTATCTGCTGTAATTTCTTTTCATAAAAAACCCTATGAAATGCAGAAATAGACAGCACATGTTCTGCTGCAAGTTTTTGATTTTAAAAAAAATTGCAGCAAAATTGCGTTGACCATGTTACCAGGGTAGTCATTTATTAAGTTATTCTTTATAAACTATGATTGTATTGTTACAAATTTCGTATACGAATGTAGTTCTCTTGGTGTATGAGGGAAGATATGATATTTACAATTGATTTTTATGTCGTCTAATGGTATTATTATTATTATTATTACATATATATATATATATATATATATATATATATATATATTAATAGATATCATGTATATATATATATATATATATATATAAGATATCTGATAAAATATTTATTACTTTTTCTTCAAAATTTAATACATTTGGAGAAAAAATTATTATGATTGATTATAAAATGACTATTTTTCATACTTTTTTATGAATTAAGAAGTTTTCAGTTATTTCCTCGTTGTCGCTAAGATTTAATTATTCTTTAAAAATAAAAAAAAATTAGTTAAGTCGTTAAATAATAAAATAACTTGGGCAGTTATAGCGTATATTGAATAGTAATTTTTCACTAATCAAGTAAGCTAAAAAATCTACATATTGTAATTTCCAAAAATTCAATTACATTCTAGATATTTCTAACAAAGATGTTTCTATTAAATTTTTATTTTGGTTTGATAGTTTTGAATAAAAAATTCATTAAATTATTAATTTTAAAAAAACTTTAAACAATAAAAACCTTTCTGTTAAGAAATTTAAGAAAGTTAAAATTTTTATGTTAACATTTAAACTCTGAAAATTACATAAAAAAAATTTGTTTTATTTGTAACACTTATGTGTGTTAAAATTACAATTTTTTTCCACTGTGTACTTTATTTTTTTTAATTTTCAACATAAAATGGTTATTGCAACAAAATAATTCATTCAATTGAGTAAATATTTTATAAAATAATAATTTATTACTTTTAAATACAAGAATTTCAAAAAATATACACAAATTATAATCTGCCGTCAAGAAGGGGCCGAACTATCTGTCTTTGTCTAATAGTGTTTTTCATCAATTATGTAAACACTATCCGATATAACAAGAAAAAAATAGCAGCCCCCGCTAGATATTAGCATAATTAGTAAATTTTGTAATAACAACCAAATTTTTTACTGCATAGTTTTCGACTAATTAGAGACCTACTAGCAATCTAGAATATAACCTATCTTTTTTTGGTAGGTCTCTAATTATTCAAAAACTACGCAGTGAAAAAATTTAGTTGTTATTACAAAATTTACTTATTATACTAATATCTAGCGGGGGCTGCTATTTTTTTCTTATTATACCGGATAGTGTTTACATAAATGATGAAAAACGCTATTAGACAAAGACAGATAGTTCGGCCCCTTCTTAAGTATTAATATCATTCTTTGTGGTCCCTTACATGACATTAAATTAGCGTATGTAGTAATAGGATCTCAATGTCGTTATCGTGTAGAAGGTAAGGACATTGTTTTAAATGCACTGACGCTTGCTCATAAAATAGCTACAGCATTGGAGATAAACTTGCCAGAGGCTGCAAAAGCTGTATGGCAGTTTATAAAAAAATATATTTTTAAACTGGATTCTCAAATGACAATTCTCTCAAGTGTAGTGACATTAATAGAGAAATTGGATGATCCTATCAATTTCGTGAAAGCAAAAAGGCGTTGCTTACATAAAAATGATTAAGACGACCCTGGTAGAAAGTTTAGCATAAAATATGACGTGTCGTATGTATAGTGTAACAAGTTTTATTATAATTGTGAATTTTCTCTACTCTTCTTTATCATTTTTTATTCACTATTCTTGAGATTTTAATTAAAAATGAATATTTTTATTATAAGTTAGTAAGCGCTTTTAGATTTGATTTAGTATATGACTAATTTCTTACACTACTTAGTAAATACAAATTTAGTACGAATTAAACCAAATTTTTCAGCATCGCTTATTACGAAAAATCAATGAACACATAAACATTTTAATATTTCTTGCATCAATTAATGTTTGGCAACAACTGGTCAGTTTTAAAAAGTTTGTGAAAAATTAATCAAACATTAATTCGTTAAACAAGTAATATTTAAAATATTAACGTTTCATCAATATCACAAAATGGAGATGAGTGCATACATTAAATTTTAGAAAATTAATTGAAATAATTATGTAAAAGAAGCGGTATCTTACGCACAATATATAAATATTAAAATTAAAGATATATAATAATATTTATAAAAGATAAAAGAAATAACGCCACTACTTTTTTGAAATTATTGAATTTAAAATTGGAACTACGACCCAAAAATCAATAGTAAATATCTTCCCTCTAACGCCAAGCAAACTCCATTCGTATACGAAATTTGTAACAATACAATAATATAGTTTATAAAGAATAAGTCAATGACTACTTATAAATACCTAAAGAATTTTTTTTTAAATTACTTTGAACTTTCTGAGTTTCAATATGTTCTAATAAATCTATAAATATAAAAAAAAAATAAGAAGGATTAAAATAAAGTTAACATCAATTCAAAGGTATAAAAGCACTAATAATCGCACAAATAAGGTATTAAAAATAAATCAAAATTATAAATTTACATTATTACATTAATATACTCAGGCGAATAATGGTAAAAGTAAAATATCACATCAATTTTTAAGTTAAGAAACATTTTAAATAAAATTTTATGAAATAAAATTTAATTTTTATAATATTATAGAATTTTACTTAAATAAATTATACTTCACATAAAGTGTTAAAACTTAAAAAAAAAAAAAGAAAATGAAATTTTGCTTTTTTAAATGTAAATTTTTAACGTTTAGAGTGCTTGGCCTCGCTTTTGGCACGTCAATGTTCAGAAATTCAAAGTGAGCGAGCCTGTAACTCTGTCGTTACCCTTGGTCTCGGCTTTCTGTATGAGAAATGCCGCAGAGTCAAAGAAAGCGTGCTCGCAGCTCTGCCGTTGTGCTTGGTCTCGGCTTTCTGCACGCGCGATGCCGGAGAGTCGGAAAAAGCAGGCTCGCAGCTCTGCCGCAGTGCATGGTTTCGGCTTTCTGCACCCGCGATGCCGGAGAGTCAGAGCAAGCGTGCTCGCAACACAGTTGTGGCGCTCTGCTCGGATTAGCGTAATCGTTTACACAGAAAGTCGTAATTATTTACAGCGACATGGTTACGCATTCATACATTACGATTTTCTGTAATCACTCGCTTCGAATGTTGTTCGCATGCAACCGCTCAGATTAACTTCGCAGCGCTGGCTTCGGGTTTTTTTTTTCAGTGTAGAATAACGCTATTATTCTATTGTAAATTTTGCCGACGTAACATACGTATCATTTTTGGAGTCCCCATAAGGGATAGTTAACGGGAAAAAAGAGTTAAATTAATGTAAAATCGTCAAACTCTCCAAGTTATTCGAGTTCGAAAAATTTTTCAAAAAAAAACGTTATTGATGTCGCATTTTTTTTTCTTTTCCAATTAGAACTTTTGCGTTATATAAAATTGCACTGTAAGTTGGTATAAGAAAAAACGGATTAGTTAACAAATATCGAAAAGGAGAAGTGAAGAGACGCCAAGCTAGCTCGCATGGTAAATGCAGAATTACCATAAGCGAAGTACTAGCAAAAGCGTACAATCGATAAAGTAGGTTGAGTAGCCGGTAAATGCCCAATAGTAATTTTTCTAACTGTCGGTAAAGGCTCTCAACCAGTACAACAATCATCACTCTATCGGTAAAAATAAGTTTCCGAAGCTAAAAATAAATTTCGAGCGGTAGAATTTTTTTTTGTACTTTTGTTTTACTTTACGCAAATTTAAAGGAGGTCCCTAAATAATAAGATTCGTAACCTAGCGCGAATAAAACTAAGAACTAGGCGAGAAAGAGTAAAGATCAACTCTTTCCTTTCAATAAATTTATTAATAAAAGAAATCTCTAGCATTTTAACAATTTATAATAAAATACTTTGCTCTGAATTTTCTCTTAATCTAAAATTTTATTATAAAAATATAAGTTTCTAATAAATATAACGTTTTCTTTCTAATATAATTATTCTTTTTCTTCCTTTTATTTTTTCTTTTTAATTATTTGAGGTAGTTTTCCACGGAATTCAATTACTGGACAGAGTTTGAAAAAAAATATATATATATACGCAAAACTCTTTGAGCTTCAAAGAATACGTTACAACTTTTGAGTATAGATAACCAAATTAACAAAATATTCGCTGTAAAAAAAAATTTTTTACGATTACATAACTACTTACATGCCATCCGTAAATGTGGCAACCTCGTATTTTCTACTTGTGTTCGCAATTCCAGCATGCAATTTCCAATCATATAATTTTATCATTACAACTTAATAAAATTATTTGTAATAGTAATAATAAATAGGCATAAAGAAAAATAAAATTAATATTATTTTTAATATTATTATCATTATTATTCTTATTAAAAAAATAAATTAATTGCATTAATAAATGTATAAAATAGATTACAAAAACTTTTATAATAACTTTTATAAGAACTAATTTTTATTTGAAAATAATTCGTACATTACAATTGCTTGCCCAAGATAGATAAATCAACGTGTCTATTCATTTCCACATGATTTTTATATAATTCACTATCGTATCTTGTTTCCTGTGATTTCTTAGTAAAAAAATAAATTATAATTTACTTTATAATAAAAGTATAATAAGTCTGAATCTCATAAAAAGGATGAATAGGAAATAAATATTAGTTTTAAAAACATTTAGAAGCTTATTTTGTCTACTTTACGCCACACTTTGTAATAATTTTTCTCTCGCTTGCGCAACTTTTATTTTTGCAAAATGCCCTTTCTTTTTTCTTGAGTTCTTCTCACTGTGTGGTTTGATTTTGGAGATATTTAAGGTATTTCTACCGAGATGAGAGAGAGCGCTAAATTCGTGCGAGTGAGATAGAAGTTAAAGATTCGTATAATTAAAAACGTGGCAACAGTGTAGCACTCGATAGTAAACATTTAAATGTCGTATTGTTTTGAATCTTTGTTCATGAATTTATTTCCTTTATTCATAAATTTATGAATTATTAAAGTTTTGCCGTTTTGTTATATAGTAAAATTGTTGAAACATTAAAAAATTTTTTTTTTTTTTTTTCAACTAATAAATATAAATTAAAATATTTAAATGTAATTTTTAATATAAAATAATAGTCGAAATTTATTAATTTATTTTTAATTTTACTAATTTTTCATTAGTTTATTTCAATATTTATTTAAATTCATTATAAGATTTTAAAATTTTATGCAGTGCTTATTGTTTGTCAGTAGTTTATTTTCAAATGCTAAAACAACTAAAATTTCAAAGTATCAAAATTTTCGTCAAATAATCTTCTTTTAATAAATGAAAAATTAAGTAATTCTAACATACGGTTATAAAATGGTCATCATAAACAACTTCAAAAAGATCGCATAACGATAAGTGCCCTGTTTCTCCGATGTTAAAAATCGAAACTTTAAAGTGCGATAAAAATCAAATCACACACAAGAAATGACTGAAATTTTCACAGAAGATAGATAAAGACATTATAAAAAAATTTGAAACAAAACTGACATGAACTGTTTACGCGATGAAAATACTTTAAGAAAATAATTATTAATAAAAGAGCGACTTATATAAAAATAATTTGTAAAGCAAATAGTCACGAAAACTTAGGTTACGCGATTATGTCGATACTATAATTACCAGCTAGTGGCAATAAAAGATGCAGTCGAAGTAGTACCTTACTCGATGGAAAAAACATTTCTTTGGTGCAATTCTTACAAGGATGCAACGAAGCCAAAGCAATGATAGATCCCTCTGCCGAATTTGTCACGTTTAGTTCGAGGACGATTGCAAGGCGAAGCGCGCAATGCAATCAATGAACAAACGTTTAAGGACATTACTGAATTACAAACGTTCATTAGGAAAATCTATGCTCCAGCCAGATCCATGCACCAGTTCTTAGGAGAACTGGTTAACGAATATCAGCGAGATAAAGAAACCGTTATCGCGTTTGCAAATCGTATACGTGAACTAGGTCGTAAAATCCTTGAAGCGGAAGAAATAGCTGCAAAGGGTGAAATATCTGATGCTGCTAAAACTAGTTTAGAAACCAGCATTGTAGGTAGTTTCAAGCAAGGTTTAAGATCCGGTATAGAACAACGGGTAACCAAAGAAAAAATTGAAGAAGTTATTTATGAAGCGCTCGACATTGAGAAACACCTAGAAGCGATAAATTGATTAAGGGGAATTACTGCAGTAGAAAAATCTACTCATCGAAAAATAAACCTCTGTCAAATATGCAACACGGAATCGCATGAAACTGCCGATTGCTCTCAAAAGAAAACTCCGGATCAATGTACGTTCTGTAAAGGAACCGGTCATACAGAAGACCGATGTTTCAAGAAACTTGAAGGAGTTCCTGAATGTCAGCTTTGCGATAAAATGGGTCATGTCGCTCACGAGTGTCGCCTTATCGCAAAATGCCAAATTTTCAATAAAATTGATCATATAGCAAAAAATTGCAATCAAGCTTATTCGGCTATATGTCAATTGTGCGACAAAATCGGACATACAGCATCCGACTGCTCAAATAAAAAAACGGAAGAGACAAAATTTCAATCGGTGTGCCAAATTTGCACTAGATCAGTACATCCATCCAAGAACTGCCGCACAAACGGTCAAGAATCTTCAAGACCAATAGAATGCTCTTATTGTAAAAGGAAGGGACATCACATCTCTGAAAGTCGTAGAAGACAATTCAACCATCAAAAACAAATAAACACGGGAAACGAGAAGAGTCCAAGGAACATGGGTGCGATCCCACAGACTCAGAATCACGAGCATCCACAGACTCAAACAAACAACATTCTCTGCGAATTATTGCCGTGAGATTGTGATTCCCAGGAGAAACGATTTCATACATAAAAATACAAATACAAAGAAACGGTCCTCAATTAAAAAGAATCGATGCTATACACGACCACTCCTTCATAAAAAGAAATAAAATCTATAATTTAATCGGAATTGGTGCAAAGTCAGTTATAACCTTAGGAACTGTTAAACTAAACATACTAGGTCATGCAACAGAATTTCTTATCGTAGATAACAGAGTTTCTTTCTCGAGCTCAACAAGCTCACTTCAAAGATCTTCAAACAATCTTCAAGTCTTCAATTGTCAAATTCTAAAGATTTCTCCAAAGGTATCTTCACATCTCTTACTATTTCCTTTTCTATTTTCTAAAATCTTTTCTGATTCAAAAAATTTTAAGTTTTTTCTTTTAATTAAAATCTCAAATCTTTTCTTTTTATTCAAAATTCAAAATCTAAACTTTTAAACTCGAAACAATTCAAATCTTTATCTTTCTACAAAATTCAAATATTTCAAAAATCTCTTAATAAATTAAATCTCTAATAATCAAAAATTTTTAACTAAAAATTTAAATCAATTCAAATTTTTCCAATTCATAATTCACATTGAATCTCTAAATTTTTTCTCTTAAGAAGATTTTTCTTCTTCGTCTCTCTCTTTCTTTTTACTACCAAACAATAAGAGATAATTTGGATACCAGCCGAATTTACTGAGGTCGACACAGTCATATTTCTATCTCTCTCATCAACAAAAAGTAAGTAGCCGTCTCTCAAATTTTTCTTTAAAATTTTTTTTTTTTTAATTAACTATTATTATTATTAAATTAATTTTCCGATTGTAAAATTTCTACTTAATCTTAAATAAAATTAGAGTTTAATTTCAAATTTTGCTTATTATTTTCATTTATAATTAATGCATGCACCTTTTTCTTTATTTTTAAAATAATAATTTTTTTAATTATACAAATTTATAAAATTTCTCATTAATAATATTAATATCTCTATTAATAAAAGCACTGCCAATAAGGTCCTCTAAGGGAGGAAACTGACTTTATTTTAACTTAAGTCTCTCTTATGGAGCTCTTGGTTAGCATAAAACTCACAAATAACACAATAGGTACACAAACACCCGCGTACTAACACGATAATTAATTTATAAAATTTTCGCACCTTTTAAATTTTCCCGTGATAATTAGAAAGAATCGTCACTAAGCATACGCGCGCCAACACCAAGAAATTCATGGTAGAATAACGCTATTATTCTATTGTAAATTTCGCCGACGTAACAATAGTATATTTTTCACCTAGGAAGCAAAAGTAAAGAATGTCTTATTACATTAAAATTTACATACGATTTAAGGCACTCTTTTTTGCTTCCGTGGTGAAAATGCGATTATTTTTAACACCGGGCCGAAAATACTACTTTGTTTTTTAGAAGCTAATTAAAAAGTGGTACTTTCGGGCTAGGTGTTGAAAAAATATATTGTTTTAGTATACTAGCAATGTTAAGCGCGCTCCGTGCGCCCTGTTTTATTTATTAGTTAACATAATTCATTGTATCCTCAAACTTTATTTAATATTTTTTATAATGATATTAGATAAGATACAATAAAAAATTTAATATATAAGAAATTTTTTAAGCATTGAATAGATTGTAATATTGTTGGTTAATAATGCCTCGATTAGAACATGTTTGCATGCTTTATAAATTGCAGAAAACAATCATTTGTTAGAGATAAAATAATATCCTAATGCAAATTTTATAAATTTTGAGTAATTTAATTATAAAATGATTCATTTCAATATTATTACCATGATTCCCTTTGAAATAAATATATGATTCTAAATTTCAAATTTCTTCGTCATTTATTTTATTTTATCAATCCATACTGTCTTATTATAAAAACAAATTCTCGCTATCAATTTTTTAAGAAAGGACCATTTGTAGTAATAAATAAAAAGAGTAAATAATTGAAAAAAATTAATAAAAAACGCAGGCACCTGAAAAATTAATGCAGATGTAGAATTTCTCATTTACGTAACAGATGCGCATAATGCCAAAAGTGAAGTTATATTTTCCGCGGGCTACTCGCTATATACCAACATTCCGCTATTTAACCCTTTCAGAACCAATCTACATTACAATGTACATTGACATTTTTTGTTTTTTTTTTTTAAATTGTGCAAAAAAGGCTTCAAATTTTGTAAAAAAAATATGTGTATCAGATTTTTTTTTTTTTTTTTCTATTTTTAGAAAAAGATTAATATATAAAGGATATTGTTATCCTCTATATAATTAACCTTTTTTCTATGGAGATGTCGAGGGAGCCCAGCCCGGAACCATTTAACACATTACATCAGGCTAAACTGTCAGACACCGCCATACCGAAAACTTTGACTACCGATGGATGGTCAGCCACTTTTGTGACCAACAATCAACCGATACTCAATGAGGTCAGATTTCTTAAGAGTCGCGATATGGGTAGCACATACACTAATTTTCTTTCGAAAAAAAGTCAGAGGTGCCTGGCCAGGATTCGAACCCGTGCCCACCGCGTAGAAGGCAAGAGCTCTATCCGTTACGCCACCGCGCTCCTATATGTGTATTAGATTGAAGTAGACTGTTTTCGATCTTAAACTGAGGGCCTAAGTTATTATATCTTTGATAGAAACTGAGAAAACTTGAAAAGGAAAAAGTTGAAAATTTTTTTGACCCTCTGGGTGCAAAATTTGAATTTTCCACCTTTTAGATAAAAAAACAATATGTATAACACGGGCGCAAGGGGGTTCACGGCCCTCGTGCGAATTTAGCGCCCTCGCTTTGCTCTGGCGCTCATTCGCACTCTGGCCGGAATCCCCTATTTTGCGCCCTTGGTACACAATGTACTATTTTATCGCAAAAATTGCTTAATAAATGAACACTTATCGCTAAATGGTTATCAGAACTTTTCATGATGAAATAAAAAATCCATTCTGAAAGGGTTAAAGGAGATCGAATTTGCTATCCTTGTCTAATTGAGTTTTTTGTTATTTATATAAGTAATGTATCTGCCAATTGAGAGTTGAGCACAACAGATCTTATAATCATAAAAATTTATAGACAAGAAAAAAAATTTTTTTGCATTGTTTTTAGGTGAAATAAAAAATGCTGAAGTGAAAAGATATTTTTAAAAATATTTTCGCGTTCCTTACGTTTTTCAAAAACTATGCAATAGAATATTTTTTAGCACTTCGTAAGCAAAGCTTGTTTTTGCATTAGCATGCATAAAATGCGTGTTTAAAAACAAGCATTTGCACTTTGAACAAGAAAATTCTGTTCAACACTTAAGAGAAGGTCACGTATCTCTGTCCTTTTCTAATCAAAGAATTCATTTTTTGCAAAAACTAATAATTTTAACAAAAAATAAAGAGAAAGCCGCATCTAAAAAAATCTATATTAGTTGCTTATAACTGCAGTTTTGATTCCAGACATTTCATTCCAGCAATTAAAAAATTATTATTTATACAAGAATTTGATAACTTAATCTTTGGGTTTTGTGATACTTTACAACTTTTCAAATAAAAATTTCCAAACAAAATAACTGATCTTAAACTTACTACTTTGGCTGTTGAACTACTTAACCTTCAATGTGATCGAGCTCATGACGCACTTTTTGATATTTCACTTTCAGAAAAATTATGTGCAGCTAATTTTGATGAAAATGAGATAACTAATAGTACCAAAACAGAAATTTTATCAACTTTTAAAAATAATGAGAAAGTAAAACAATTATTGCCCTCGTATCAACCATTTAAGAATATTTTGAGTACTGCACTACAAAGTAGATAAACCCACTGTGGTAAAAACCGAAAAAATCTTAGATAAGGTTTTAAATTATTTCACTTCTTTACCGTAATGGTTTTTAGAGATAATAATAGATTCACTTAGGAATTTAAGATGAATTATTTATTTAAATATTAATAAGTTCAAAGTAGAAAAATAATTTATTTGCAAAATGTTATTAGTTATATAAATATTAATAAACTTTGTCTCAAAGTATTCATTTATTTTAAATAAAGATTTTTAAATATTATTTTTAACAATTTTACTGTTAACAATTATTTATTTGTCTTATTATTATAAATATAAGAAAAAATTTCACTTAAAAAAAAAATTAAAATAAATTATCTCAATAAAAAAAAGTCAATACATTTTCACTATCATAGAATGTTATTAGTTTTATAAATATTAATCAGCGTTGTCTCAAAGTATTTATTTCTTTTAAATAAAGATGTTTAAATGTTCTTTTTAACAATATTACTGTTAACAATTATTTATTTGCCTTATTACTATAAATATAAGAAAGAATTTCACTTAAAAAAAACACATTTAATAAATCATCTTAGTAAAAAGAAGTCAATACATTTTCATTATCATAAGTTTACATAATAATTTATTAATACAGTTTAAAATGATTTTAAATATCATTACATTGACAAATTTTATTAAGAGGCGGTCGGAACCAAATTGGTGACTTGCGGTATATGTCAAGTCAGCATTTTTCGCTTTACGATAGTATTTTGTATATTTTTATGGCTCCAACTATTTCAAATTATTCTTTATAAACATGACTAGAGGAAATGACTATATTTTTACTATATGAATAAGTAAATAAATTATTATAAGCATTTATTACAAATATCAAACTGACTTGACATATACCGCATGCAAAAAACTGTCGTGTCGATTGTTAGGTGCGATTTTTCGCTTTATAACAATATTTTGTATATTTTCGTGGCTTTCACTATTTTAAATTATTCTTCATATACATGACTAGAGGAAATGACTATATTTTTACCATATTAATAAATGAATAAATTATTATAAGCATTTATTACAAGCACCGAACTAAGTCACCGATTTGGTTCCGACCGCCTCTTAAGAGGCGCGGTAGCGTCTCGATGGCGAGTTAAGGTACGAATACGAAAACGTCGAGGCGCTCCTCTTATATTAAGAGGTGCGGTAGCTCCTCGACGGCGAGTTAAGGTACGAATACGAAAACGTCGAAGCGCTCCTCTTACACTTTCAAATAGAGTTTCAAAAATTTCAAAATCGAATCCCTTAAAATACATCGATATATACACATAAATACAATTAATAATATTTAAAGATTTTCATTATATTTAATTTAAAAAAAAATTGATTACAATCGGTTCACTCAATCACGAAAAAATGCAGTTTGAAATTTCAAAATGTCGTATTCTCGTTATCTTTTCTCTTCTTCGTCGTTTTCAGCCAGCATAAACTGCGCAACCGGAAATGCGCAGTATTAACGAATATAGAAGCTTTATAATATATTTTAATGTTCATGGTATATGCGCATTGATACATATGTTATGTATATATATATATATATATATATATATATACATGGTCCGTTTCATGTCAACTTGCACCCGTAGACCCGTATATTTTTTTGTTTATATATATGTATATACATACATACATACATACATACATACATGGGACATTTCATGTCGGCGAGCACGTACTCATAAGTACAGGTTTTCTATATATGTGGTACATTTCATGACAACGCACACACACCCATCCGAGTACCCTTAGGTTTATATATATGGGACATTTCATGTCTATTCGCATGCATGCACACAGCCTTTAATAAACATGGGATTTTCCACGTCAATTGGAACGCACGCACATACAGGTTTATATATGCGAGACATTTCATGCCAATGCAAAAGAACACACACAGGATTATATATATTTATATATATATATATATATATATATATATATATATATATACACATATGGGACATTTCATGTCAACTCGTACGTACTCATAATCACAGGCTTTTCTATATATGTGGGACATTTCATGTCGATTCGCATGCATGCACACGCACGTTAATATACATAGGATTTTTCACGTCAATTCGAACGCACACACATAGATTTATATATATATATATATATATATATATATATATATATATATATATATATATATATATATGGGACATTTCATGTCAATTCGCACGCATGCACACCGACTTTGAAAACATGAGATTTTTCACGTCAATTGAAACGCACGCACATACAGGTTTATATATATGAGATATTTCATGTCAATGGGCACGCACGCACACACAGGTTTATATATATATATGGGACAGTCCATGTCGTTGCGCATGCATGCACACACACGTTAATATGCATGGGATTTTTAATGTCAATTCGGACGCATACAAACACACAGGTTTATATGTATTGGACATTTCATGTCAATTCGCATGCATGCACACACATGTTAATAAACATGAAATTTTCCATGTCAATTCGAACGCACGCACAGACACAGCTTTATACATATGGGGCATTTCATATCGATTCGCGTGCATGCACACACATTAATATACATAGGATTTTTCACGTCAATTATAACCCACGCCTATACAGGTTTATATATATGGGACATTTCACGACAACTCTAACACACCTATCCGAGTGCCCTTAGGTTTACATATATGTGACGTATCATGTCAACACGCACGCACCGGTTTTCATATATTTGACATTCCTTGTCAACGCGAACGTGCAAACACATCTAAACATGTACTTGAGGTTTGTATTTATATATATGGGACCGTTTTGTCAATTCGCATACACGCACACACATGGGCTTATGAATATATATATATATATATATATATATATATATATATATATATACGTATATATACGTGTGTGTATATCTGTGTACACATATACATGGGATATTTAATTTTAAATCAAGTTTCATGTCAATTAATATGCATGACACACGTACTTGAGTTTATATATATTTTTCTTTATATATATACATATATGGGACTGTTCCTGTCAAGGCACATGCGCGCACACACATGGGCTTATGAATATATGTATATACATGGAATATTTTATGTCAATTCACACGCGCGCGCACACACACACACACACAGTTTTATATATATATATATATATATATATTCATAAGCCTATGTGTGTGCGTCCATGCGATTTGACATATTAATATACGTGGGGAAAATTGTCATAGAACGTCCTATATATATATATTCACATGCGCGCACACCTACATACACACACAGGTATACATATATATATATATATATATATATATATATATATATATATATCTATAGGACGTTTTATGACAATTTTTCCAATGTAGATTAATATTTATTAAGTAAGTTTTGAAATAAATCAAGCATTCGTCGAATACTTCTGTATTTAATTCATTCTTTTTAAAATAATATTAAATTCATTAAAATATGATTACACTATCTTTTAATTTTCGAATGTAATAAAATTTCTTCAAAGCTTTTGGATATTATGTCTGTTATTTTTTGTTTTAAGTCATTATTCAAACGGATGAATACTATTTTATTATGTTATTATTACTTTTAAAAAAGTATATTTTAGGTTAGAGTTTAGTTATTAAACAGTATAGTATTCTTTAGAACACATTTTCTAAATATTTATTTTTTTTTACTACGTACATCATATTTTTTCTTTCATTTCAGTTTTTGAGAGTACTGAAATGAATTGAGTAATTATTATTAAGTTTATACCTTTTACTAGATTTATCTATAGTTTTTGCTTAAGAAAGTTTTGAAATCAATCACGCAATCGTCGAGTACTTCTGTATTCAATTCATTCTTCTTAATAATATAAAATTCATGAAATATTTACAGTTTTGGCTAAAGGAAGTTTTGAAATCAATGAAGCAATCGTCGAGTACTTCTGTATTTAATTCTTACTTTTTAATAATATAAAATCTATAAAATGTTCAATTTATATTCTCTTTGATAGACAAATATTTGGAAAAACTTTGCCAAATAATTTTTGAAAAAAGGGATTATTGAGATGAAGATAGCGATGATAGTACACATCAAAAATGAAAAAAAAAATGATATATTAGATCAACTTATTATTTCATTTATGAGTGAATATTACTACTTAAATATTGATAAACTATACTTGATCTTAGTAATATCTATTTTATTTTATTCCTGATGAAAGATTCACTTAATAAAAAATTTCCAAAACGATTAACTTTAAAGTTTCGAAATAATTTTTTATTTAATATGCTACGGTTGAAGACCAAAATTGTGCAATTTTATTTCTAAGAACTTGGCGGAAGAGCCATTAGCTTCTAACAACTTATATTTGAGAATTTGCTGCCATCAACTTCAAAATTATTTATGCCTTTTTAAAACTTTCAGGGAAGATACCCATTTTAATTGTAATACTTTTAATAAAATAAAATTATGCATTCTCTATCTCATCACACTAGCTTTTTATTTTCAAGTGCTGTAAAATATATTGAATTTTACTAAATATCTACAAAAGAACTTGCCAGGCCCGTGGTTTAATATTTTATGGTGTAGTTAAAAATTGAAAGGTTTATATAGTGAAGATAAGTGAGAGAAAACTAAGAATTTTTTTCGTATTACATCGCATGCATTACAAAAAATAATTTTCGAGGTCAAAATAGAATTTTGTTCATTGTATTAGGATGTATCTTTGTTCTTTATCGTTGAGTATTAAATGAAATATTTTCTATCAATATAATACAGAAAAAAATCACACGCACTGTGATGTAAAAATGTATTGTACAATATTTGGAGCGGAATGTTAATGTTCTTAATAATATTCTTCGAATATAGAAAACTGCTATCCATCGAATGTAAATAATCATTGAAAGGAATATATATATACGTATATATATATATATATATATATATATATATATACAAAAATTAGTAGATCATGTTAACCATTACATAATAATAAATACGGATTGATTCTTAACGTTTGAGCTTTACTATATACAAGTTAGTATTTATCCTCTTTTATTTAAAAAAGTTAGAACATAGAAAATTGGAAAAGCATATTCTATAAGACTAAATCTTTTTACTTCTTTGCATTGACAATATATTGTGACAGATGAAAATTGTACATGTACACAATTAGTTTATAGATTTATATTTTTACTTATTATTCAACACACTCTAATTAGCTAACAATTCAATTATAAAGCAGTACTCACATACATTGAGCATTTCACCAACAAAATATTAAACCACGGGCCTGGCAAGTTCTTTTGTAGATATTTAGTAAAATTCAATATATTTTACAGCACTTCTGTAATCAGGGTATCTTCCCTGAAAGTTTTGAAAAGGCATAAATAATTTTGAAGTTGATGGCCGCAAATTCTCAAATATAAGTTGTTAGAAGCTAATGGCTTTTCCGCCAAGTTCTTAGAAATAAAATTGCACAATTTTGGTCTTCAACCGTAGCATATTAAATAAAAAATTATTTCGAAACTTTGAAGTTAATCGTTTTGGAAATTGTTTATTAAGTAAATCTTTCATCAGGAATAAAATAAAATAGATATTACTAAGATCAAGTATAGTTCATCAATGTTTAAGTAGTAATATTCACTCATAAATGAAATAATAAGTTGATCTGATATATCATTTTTTTTTTCAATTTTGATGTGTACTATCATCGCTATCTTTATCTCAATAATCCCTTTTTTTCAAAAATTATTTGGCAAAGTTTTTTCAAATATTCGTCTATCAAAGAGAATATAAATTGAACATTTTATGGATTTTATATTATTAAAAAGTAAGAATTGAATACAGAAGTACTCGACGATTGCTTCATTGATTTCAAAACTTTCTATAGCCGAAACTGTAAATATTTCATGAATTTTATATTATTAAAAAGAATGAATTGAATACAGAATTACTCGACGATTGCTTGATTGATTTCAAAACTTTCTTAAGCAAAAACTATAGATAAATCTAGTAAAAGGTATAAATTTAATAATAATTATTCAATTTATTTTAGTACTCTTAAAAACTGAAATTAAAGAAAAAATATGATGTATGTAGTAAAAAAAAGAAATGTTCAGAAAAAATGTTCTAAAGAATACTATACTGTTTAATAACTAAACTCGTCTAAAATATACTTTTTTAAAAGTAATAATAACATAATAAAATAGTTAGTAATAAACACTAAATTTTATTTTTCTTTTTCTTTTTAAACTGGTCTTATTTTTCTGCATATTAGCAGACTACATTCTATTATTGGTTAACAACTAACAAGGAGAGTGTTTCACCTTCGGGTCACCGAATTTGCTCAAATTTTGGGAATATTTTCTGGATGCAGAAATATAAAGAAAGCCAAAATTTTAGAGGCCAACGCTCAATATTTCCTTAATTACAGACAATTAAAGAAAATCACAAAAAAAGTTACTAGATTTTCAAACGCTTATAGTTTCTCAGCATTGTTAGCTAAAAGCTTATATTTTTTTTAAATGAAAGCTGAGCTCAAATCCTTTCGAAATAGTAGTTATAGCATATCGGAATATTATCTTTTCCCAAATTGATAGCATAATAAAGATTCGACCCAATTTCAGCTTTTATTATTAATTAATGTTTTAAACAGAACATTCAGGTGCAATCTTTATTACGCTCAAATTTTGGGAATAAATAATATTTTGAGATACTATAGGTGCTATTTTGAAAGGATTTAAGCTTAGCTTTCATTTAAAAAAGGTATAAGCTTCTAGCTAACAATGCTGAGAAACCGTAAGCGTTTGAAATCTAGTAATTTTTTTAGTGATTTTCTTCAATGGCCTGTAACTAGAGAAATATTGAGCGTTGGCCTTTAAAATTTTGGCTTCTTTCATGTTTCTGTATCCAGAAAAAATTCCCAAAATTTGAGCAAAATTCGTAACCTGAAGGTGAAACACTCTCCTTGTAAGTGTTTCAAATCAGCTGCTGCGAAGGTTATTTCATAAGTATATTTATATATACTTTGCAGCATTGCCAAATTTTTCATTCTATTACTATGGAGTTTTAGTAATGAATGAAAATATAAACTTTAAGTACATTTTTCTTTGCGAACTTTCTGATGAGGCATAAAAACCTATTCTTTCATAATATATGTTTTTTTTAAATTCTGTACATAGCATATATATAACAAATTCAAAATATAAGCAAGTATTGTTCCAGTCTTCCATGACATGTAAAAGCAATGTTATTTGGGACTATTTTCAAAATGGATTTTTAATAAAAAAACTTGCGATAAAAAATACTGAAAAAATTCTAGCTTGTTCTTTATATGTTAAATTATCATATTTTGAAGTTTTATGAATTTCTGTACATTTTCATATAATCATAGAACATCCTTAATTGAAAAGAGGACAGGGTGATTACTGTTAATGGGAGCTAACACTGGTGTTGGATCAAGATTCTGTATATCATCGTCAAAAGCAAGAGGAGAAATAAAAGAAGTCCTATTGAATCTAGGAATATTTATACTAATGCAAGCTGTAATAGGAAATAGGAGGGGGTCTGTATGCTTTTTCCTGAGCTGGTTGGGTCTCTTTCTTCTTGCCTAGCCTTGCGGTCCTCTGATGCTGTGGAACGGGTCTGGGTGAGCTCTCTTCTGTCCTCCGTGATATGTCGACGTAATAGTTGCAGGGGCGATATTTCTTAACATCATGCGATTAGGGAAACTCGATGTACTTATTAGGAGGGGACGTGTGGTAGTACTAAGAGTGGTGGTCACGATGGCTGTAGTACAATGATTAGTAAGCGACAGTGAATTTCTTTGATTAGTGGATAAATGGAGGAAAGATCTACCGTCGTCATGAGCGGCTGCTATGATCTGGATAGAGTCATGCTGCTCATCCTGCAACGTACTCTAGTTGCTTAGGGAAAGAGTGTGACATTCAAACGGCGATTTTTCTATCTTATCATCCTTCTTTGGCACCCAGGTAGCTGCAGTTGCGCCAAGATGTTGCCCAAGATCGTAACGATAGATACGGTTTACAATTTGATCAGTACTTCCTTTTCAGCTAATACCACGATTACCATAGTAAAAAATCTATTCCATGGACACCTCTTCTATTATTCTAACTAATTCAATCTTAATCCAAAAGGGGTCATTCTGACATACGTCATCCGGGAGTAAGAGGGATTCCATATTTAATTGCCGATCGACCATAATAAAAATGTCAAGGCTATTATACTGCACAAGGATTATATAAAAAACTATTGCTAACCTATCCTTATTAAACTAATAATCTGTGCTAAAATGAGATCCTATCTCAGGAGGTTCAAATAATATTTCTGCCTATCTCTGGAAAAAAAAACAAATTGTTCTTTAGATTTAAAAATTTAAAATAAATCCGTGACTTAAATTTAACAAAAAAGAATTTATTTAGCTCTCACGAACAAAAAAAAGTTTAAAAGAAATCGAGTTACCTAAATGTTTAGGTGTGAAATTCCTATGTGTAAATCTCTTTAGCGTGGGTGGGCCTACACACACCTTGCTATTAAGTTCCGGATTGAGACGTATATGAAAAAATTTTATTAAGTTTAACGTTAAAAAATTAAATTATTAGATAACGGAAACAAAGTTACCTCAAAGCAACTACAAAATTGTCTATGACCAATTCAAGAAATAGTTGTGTGAACCGAGAAACACACAAAAATTTTTATTCGTAAGGAAAAATAAACGTTAATAGTGAAGCTAAAGAAAATTTTCCTTGTTAAAATGAGCTATATAAGTCGACGGTTATTTCCAGTCAGTAAAGTCACCATGTTGCTGTGGGTATGAGAGAACGCACAGCTGATGGTAAGGGTTACTAACAAATTTTAATAAAATACTAGCAAACCAGCTTGCTTAAGATGGAGTCGCTTAAAGGAATAGTGCTGAATTGGTAAGGTGCTAGAAGGATATGAGCTGCAAGGGTATTCACAAAATTGGACTAACACAGACAAATATACAAGAATATGATATGAGATCATACTATGTAGTCGTGAGGCGATTGCTCTAAACTTACAAAAACTACTTAGTTATGGAAACCGCGTGTGAATTTAATGTCTTCTTTCTACCGTATATACTATCTTATTATAAGAGTAAGCTTTAAGAAATAAGGCCAATTAGGATGTTGCATGAAAATTTTTTTTTCAATCCATTATATCCTTCATTTAGAAAAAGAAAAAATAAAGGACATGTATTTTTTTTTTCATAAAAATAAAAACTCAAAGAGATTGAGTTGGTTAAAACTGTGTGACGTCAAGAAAGTATTTGCTTTCGTGACGTCGTTTTTTATGGCACTATATCTATATATATCAAAATTGTACTAACTTATAACGGCTATAATGTTTGCAATTTATCATATTTTGAAAAACAAAAAAATACGGGTCTTTTCTTTTTTCGTATTCTACCTGACGGATATAATACATTTTTCATGCAAAATGCTAATTTGTGATGTTACAAAAGAGTAACATCTTCACGAAATATGCTATTTGCCTTAATTTTATATAGAGAGTCTTTCTTTCCATCTCAAAGGAAATGAGGAAATATATGTGTCGGTTTTTGTTTTTATCTTTGAAAGACTTGACTATTTTCGGTTATCATTTGTAATTAATTCTTTCGTTTACATGTCCTTAACTTCGTCTAATTATCACTACTATAGTTGAATTTCTATCTTCCAGTCCTATCCTTTAGTATTAAAGTCGTGTGTGCTCTTGGTTTTTTCTACAGTTTACTTTTGACTGCTGATCTATTTCTTTTGGATCTGGATTTCTTTCGACATGGCTGGAACCAGTGTAAGTACCTTCTGCTTCTGTATTTATTTCCTGTTCTCTCTTTCTGTCTCTTTTTTTTCTTTTTCTCCTTCCTTTTATAATTTTTTCTTTTTGCAGAAACAATTATTTTCATTCTTTTTTGGTTGTGACACAGGAATGTCATCCCGCATCCGAGACGTGGTAATAAGTGTGAGTGTTTTTTTGTTTATTCTCCTTAATTTATTGCATGCATTCTCTTATCTTATTCTTGTTTATTTATCTGTTGTTTAGACTGCAGACCTTCTGGCTTCAACTTTGGAGTCCCTTATAGCGTCAATCCATTATCGCCTTGACCACATGTTAATGGCGATGGAGGGAGCTCTCTTTGCCTTACAGGCCGAAATGGATGTCGTGTTTCGCTTGCTGCGAACACATCCTATTTTAGCCACGTTTTTGGCTACCTGTCCCTGGGCCCAGCACTGTCAACTCTATTCCTCCGACAGAGCCTCCATTGGTTGACCTTACCGGGGACGATCACAATAATGTGCAAGTGGTCGATCGCGTTACGGGTCCTTCTGATTCCGATGAGTGTATGATTCTTGAATGACTACCTGTTTCTGTGAGATTAAGTGTTTATTTTTATTACGATGTTTTTATACTCAGTTGTGCTTTCTTTTTTCTTTAAAAAAATTTGTGTGCGTATCCTGTACGATAAATATTTTGAAAAAAAATCTTTTTATTTAATGAATAAAAAAAATTTTTGTTTCTATATATATCTAATTTTATTTATTAATTTTTCTTTCACCTACCCCTGTACTTTCTCTTTATAGTCAATTTAATTATTACTAGCTTAATTTGCCTCGTTCCTAACGTCGCTCGGTGGAATTTTCATATATTATATTATTATGTGTAAATTAGCGGATTTTAAAATGAAAAAGAATTGCCTCAAATTATGAATTTTGATATCGAAGTTTTGTGCTAAATTAAATTTTTATATTTTTATAAAAAAGGATTAATTAAAGTTACAATATGTATGAAAATTATTCAAATACAAATTATATCATGATGAATTAAGAATTTATTTTACTAATTTGCATTAAAATCGATAAAAAAATATAATAGGAATCCATTCTTTTTAATCACGTGTTTTAATCACGAACCATGAAATAATCAAGAACAGTATTTGACGTTTACTACAACTGCACAGAAAAAGGAAAGTACTATTAAAATAGGTACTAAATCTAGTATATCAATTAGTACTTAAGCTTGAAATTTAAAGACTTATATTAGTACTATTATATTATAAAGCGAGAGCATAGATTTTCGATGCTTAGTTTCTTTTTTTTGGTACTAAGACTGACATTTCACCAACTCGATTCAAGAGCAATATTTCGCAGAAAATGTAATCGTTAATCTCTTTTAGTGCAGCTTTTTTTGTTACTAAAATTAAAAAATGATAAAAACAGAATTATTTATAATATATAACACTTTTAAATTACTAATAATTAATTTTCTTATTCGTGATATTCAAGGAATAAAACGATACATGTTTATCTGCCGTACTTTGTTTTAAAATAGTTTGCTTCTGAGTTTAAAATTAATTATAAGTTATTTGAAATTGTTATATATTATACGATTTACATTATATTTATCAACTGTTAAAAATTGTTTTTCAATTTAATGGTTTTTACGTTATTAAGTATTAATTATATTGAAGTTTCATACTTGACAGCGCCACGGAAAAATTCGGTAGTATACCAAATAATTTTTGGGATAAGTCGCGTTAGAAGATATACTAACATAGATGGTCTTAATTTATATTCTGAATATCAATTAAAAAACGACTGGTAATGTTTTTTGACTACTGACTCAAGCTAGTACATTTTTTTAGATGTTTTCCTTTCTCTGTGTGAGCAAGTGAAAATTCAAGATAAAGGTTGGTAATCTCCAGTATTCACAAGATTGAGATTCGTCTATAAGGTTCGAATTCATGAATGTGATTTCAGTATTAAGTATAACTTGGTATTCAAGTATCTTTACTTGGGTATTACCAGTCATTTTTGTTGGGTGTGATTTAGAGTTGAAAAAAGATAGAATATGGGTGGAAAATGAGTAGAAAATAGGTATTATTAAATAATAAGGTGGAAAATAAGAGTTTTATGGGTAAGATATGTAGGGTCAACAACTAATTTTTTTTTAAAACTATATTGTATGAAAAGATCTATAACTCTTTATACTATAAAAAGATTTCGCCGACGTCATCGACGCTGCCGCCGTGTATAAGAATTAATCGTGGTCCCAGTTAGCTATAATGTAGCTAAAATTAATTATAATTCAGCTAAAATTTAGTTAAAATAGAAGCTACAAGTTATCTAAAAGTTGTATAAAAGTTAGCTAAAAGTTAGTTAAAACTAAGCGGAAGTAGGATAGATTTACCTGAAAATTAGCTCAATTTATCCATAAAGTTAGTTCAATTATACAAAATTAAGATGAAAATTGACACAACGTCAGTCAAAAATTAGCTGATTCAATTAAATTTAACTGCATTTAGAGATGCGTTGTCAACAAAAAATGTTCTCTTTTGTCTAGAAGCTAGTCAAATGTAGACTCTAATATTATATTATAATTGAAGTCTATACTTTCAAAAAAAAAAAAAAAATTAAGAAGGGTAGCCGAAGATGGAGTGGGTAAAAGAAAAATGAAAGAAGAAAAAATAAAGAGCGAAAAAAAGATAATAAAACCATGTATAGTGAAACATAAATGAAGAGAGAAATTCATATACTAAAGCCCAAATAAGACCCGAAAATGTGGCCCTAAAAAAGTGCTTGTATATGATAACTACTTATTATATAGGACTTAATAAAAATTGCTATTCTTATTACAAAAAAATGCGCAGATTCGTAGGAACCAAAAACTATAGAAAAAGGTAGTTTCACTTTAATATATAATAACTACTAAGTATATAGGAACCAATAGAAAAATCAAATTTTATTACAAGAAAAATTGCACATACCCTTAGAGCATATAAACTATGGAGGAAGCATGCCGTATTAAAAAGTGGTGGCAACATTAGGTAGAGAAAAAGAAAATATTAATTTACATCCTATCTCTCTCGCGTAATGCTCCCATAAGCGCTGCACCAGAGAGACAGTATGTAAGTAGTTATTTTCTTTCTCTCTCACACTATCGTTAAAATAACTACTACTTTTCCATATAACATGCTGCCTCCTATATATATATATATATATATATATATATATATATATATATATGTTCGAAGCACATACCTAAAAAATGCACGAATCTAAAGTACCAGAGATTTGTAGAAAAGGGTAGTAAATATTTTAAATACAATAATATTTAAAATTCACTGAAGAGTAAATTAACTTTTGAATATTGAATTTAAATATACGTTATTATATATTTAAACAAATATTAAAGAAAAGCTTAAGTTTATCACACATACACTATAAGGCTAAGTATAAATATGTCATATATGGAATGTCATGTAGTTCTGTTCGATTACATATATACAAGGTGGGCCAAAAGTACCGGAACGGCGAAATGACTCTGCGGGATTGTATTTTAGGAGAAAAAGCTTAAAACAAAAGATAGAGGATGTTTTCTTGGCTATTCGACGGTGATAATGACCATGACCTTGACCATAACCTTGAATGTCATTTCAAGGTCAAGTTAATTTCTTTAAATGGAAACCCATAATTTTTACCTCAGAAATGGAAAGAGCGAAAAACTTTACGTCCAAATATGTATTTACGTAAAATTTTGGCCCACCCTGTATATAATTAACTTTACCGATTTTCAATAAAGAGCAAATAATATATGTAGTTTAATATTTGAAATAAAAGTAGCAAAAACAACAACAAAAAATAAATTTTAAACATAGATTTACTTAATACTAAAAATCAGTGAAACTAAATAGTATAAAGTAATGGAATAGAACCGGGTACATTAGTAAAATAGAAAACTTAAGCTTTGTTTCCAAGAATATTTCACTCTAAATAGTATATTTTTCACCTAAAAAATGTTAAGAATGTCCTAAATTGTGTGTAAATTGTAAGGCAAAATTCACAAAAGTAAAAAATTAAGCGCGACTTCATAGGTTTTTTAGATTAGATATCGTTTTTATTTGTATATCATAATACAAAAGGCACGTAATACAATTTATAAATATAATAATAATATTGGACATAAAACAATGTATGAATATAAAAATATTGCACATAAAACAATGTATAAATATAAAAATATTGCACATAAAACAATGAATAAATATAAAAATATTGCAATTGATATCACAGTCAATTACTAAACCTAATAATATTGAACAAGCAAGTCACAACAAAAGCAGTGATATCACAGATACAAAAAATAGTAAAATATATGCAACAATCCTATGAATTTAAAGTCAGTCACACAATATGTATCAGTCATAGTATTAAGAAAATTTTTTTAAAAACAAAATCAAAATAATAAATAAAGCAATAAAATAATAAGTGCATGCAGTAGCACAAAACGCAGTCAAAAGAATAAGAACAAGTAAAGCATTCACTCTCTAACCATTCAAGCCAATAAATACAATCATACCTTAAGCCTATATGACCTTGGGAGGTACTTGCTCGACCTCGAATATACTTAATTTTATTTTTTATTTATATGTTAATTTATTATAATCACATTATAATAAATTAACATATAAATAAAAAATAAAATTAAGTATATTCGAGGTCGAGCAAGTACCTCCCAAGAGCCGACTTAAACCTGCTGAGAGATGGAAGATTCTTTATGTCAGCAGGCAAGGAGTTCCAAAAATGCGCACCTTGAACTTGAAAGGAATTTGTTCCATTCTCAGTACGCGTGCAGGGCACCGTGAAATCCTTAATCTCTCCCCTAGTGGCTACCCTGGGTACATATCTAGTAAAGACACCCACAAGATACTCGGGAGTATTCATGCGCTCGATTTTGTACATTAGCACAGCCATAAAATACTGTCTCCTTGAATCAATGCGCAGCCAACCCAGCGCAGCTCTATGAAGAGAGATATAATCACCCGTTCTCATGCCTAATACATATCCCACACAAGAATTTTGTAGTCTTTGTAATCGTCTCCTCAACTCCTGTGAAGCATCAAGCAGAACTACTAAGCAGTAATCTAGATGTGGAAACAGCAGGGCGGTTGTGAATTGTTTGCGCAGAGCCTCAGTGGTATACCGACGAAAAAACCGTAAGCCGTACATAGTCCTAATAAATTTTTTAGTCAACATTTTAAGCTTAATCGTTCTTGACTCACCAGCATAAAAGTCATTAATAAATCGACTATTGCCAAAAACGATTGCCTTAGTTTTGCTTGCATTTAATGTGAGAGAAGCATCGACAGCCCACTCCGACACCGCCCGTGCCGCCCTCTGTAGAACACTGTAGAACTCTGTAAGAGATCTGCGTATAAATTTGCAGGTCATCCGCATATAGTAGGTGCCCGACGCAACCAGAGTCGAGTGTGTCACGTATGTTATTATTGTAAAGGCAAAACAACAGAGGCCCCAGCACTGAACTCCGTGGAACTCCTAAATTGGTTGTTAGTGAATTCGATTCCTCTTTTAGATGCGTGGAAACCATTTGTTTCGTACCTGAGAAAAAGGAGCTAATCCACTCGAGTGCAGCCCTGGAAAACCCCATCGATCTATGCTTTGCAAGTAGTTTGGAATGCGAGATCGTGTCGAATGCTTTACTGAATTTAAATAGAAGAAGTAATGTGACAAGTTCCTTATCAAGACCCGATCTTATGTCATCTGTAAGTTTAAGTACTGCAGTTTGCGTTGAGTTATGCTTTCGAAAGCCAGTCTGCATAGGGTCAAGTGTATTATGTGTCGTAAGGTACTCTTGCAATTGGTCATGGGCAATCTTCTCAAGGACCTTTGAAAGAAAACATAAGATTGCTATGGGACTAAAATCTTGAGGCGATGGAGGTGCAGGACACTTCTTTAACGGTACAATGCGTGCATGCTTTCAAAGGCAAGGGAAGACCCCCCGAGCAAAAAAGGAATTGAACAGTGTCACAAGATGTCCTCCGATAAACGGTAAAGCTTTGAGTATCACGCTGTGCGGGATGCCATCCTCGCCACAAGCCTGTGGCCGTATTCAGTAACTGTCTCGCGAATGAGATAGACCTAAAGAAGCTCTCTGATTGGTAAATACAGCTCGTGTCGCTTATGAGATACTTACAGAATAACTCCCCTGTGATGAAAAATGCGATATTGCAAAGACTGCATCATCAACATTAATTGGCTTGAAGAAAAAGCCACTTCTACTACATTGAGGAAGAATTCTCTTACATTCCTCATCATAATCATGTGGCGAGACTGACACCCCCGCAAAGTGTGCATTAAGCTCATCTGGATTGAATCTATTCAAGTCTTCTTAAGGTCCAGACAGGAGTCCCAGGTTTTTTAACTCCTTCCAGACATTACCTGTGGCAAGAGCTTCGAATAGTCTATTATGATAGTAAGTATTATAGTAAGTCTTAGCTTATTCTGTCTGTTCGTCTATTGTTTTACGAAGTTGCAGAAATTCCAAGAGATATCTTCCGTCTTTCCTCTGTTTGTATCTTCGATATGTAGCCTCTTTCTTGCACCGCATCTGCGACAATCCCCTATCTATCCATAGGAATTTGTCTTCACTAAATTTGAGTATTTTTAATGGCACCAGATTTTGTAGTGCTGTCGTAAAATTCTCACAGAGGCAGTCAAGTGCAGATTCCTGATCAAATATACCTACTGTGAATGGTGTCTAATCACAGTCAGCTAAACTCTGTACCAATAATGTTGAAAATTTATAATTTCTTTATAATTTCTATACTCAATTGCCTTTTGATCTGTTACGACATGATCACAACAAATACATAAATCAATTAAGTTATGCCGATTGTGAATATTAGCCGGTGAGTTTCGTGCGTTAAGTACTGTGTCGTCGTCGTCGCCAAGAATCAGGTCAATCCACGTGTGAGATATCGGAGTGTGATGCGTGGCACCGTGCTAGACCAACTGTAGCTAAAGCTCAGCCGACAATTTATTAATAAATTTAGCATCACTGCTCTCACGCATATATATATATATATATATATATATATATATATATATATATATATATATACACACACATTATATTATTATTATTAACATAAATACATATATTGAATATAAAACTTTGACACATGAATAATTTTTAAAAATCTCAATCAATACTTTAAATTTTTTTGAGTAGTCGAAAACTTGATTTTCTAAATCTTGGTACTTGCCACAAGCCTTCTCAGCCAATTTTCAACCAATTGACCTCAAAATTACCAGAGATCTCCAGTTTATGTAACTTCACAAAATAATAGTGTCAGTTGAAAAAAAAATTTTAATTTAGTTTAAAAAGTTGATAAAAATACATATTTTTATGAATTTTATATAAGTAATTTAATTTAACATTTACTTTAACTTATCTTATCAAAATTCCAGAATTGTTATTCTGTGAAGATATATATACTTAAGATCTCTGCAAATTTTGAAGTTAATTAGTTAAGAATTAGCTAAGAAAGTCCATGGCGAGGGGCTATTCACTCCTTGAAATCAGTGACCACCCCGTTTTGAAGTTGATTTTGAATCACATGAAATCGAGTGGAATAACTGCGATATTATAAAGTTAAATTAATCCATTTTAAAATTGACGAAAATTCAACGATGAGTAAAAATTATTACAATCATTAAAAATAAAAGAAATAAATAAAAATTATGAAATCAAAAGGAATCAGTTTTTTTTATTATTGACTCTCAGTTTAGAGATTAAGAAGCATCACGCAAAAGAAAAAGTGTCAATTTGCTTTGTTTTGTTGTTTTGATTTGTTATAACTATAGTCAAAACCTAAGGATAAGCATATTGTACTAACTACTAATTGTACTACTATTGTACTAACTATAAAAGTAGAATTAATTCAACGACACAGATTTAAAAAAAAAATAAGATGCAATTCATGTCAAAAACTGGTGTATATCTAGTAATGTCCATAAAAAGTACACTATTTAGGACATATACTAAGCTTTTGTTATGTAGCTGGTGCAACTAATAAAAGTTTAGAGTACTTCAGTAATTATTACTACTATTATATTAAAGCGAAGAATTAAGACTTTTTTTTTCTTACGTGAATATCTTTTGCATTATTGTCACATACATACATACACATACACACGTGCAGCATTAACATATACTTACACACATACACATACATACATACACATTCACACATATACACATATCCAAACACATACACATACATACATACACATTCACACATATACACATATCCAAACACATACGCATACTCATAGACTCTCCGTCTCCGTCTTTCCATCTTCATCTCTCCGTCTCCATCTCTCTCTCTCTCTCTCTCTGTCTGTGAGTATATCAACGTGTGTTCTGTTTAGCTCTTATTGTTTTGTGGCCTTGTACTCTGCTTCTGCTGTCTTCGGGCATTTTGTTTTAGGTAACTGCAAGCGCATTTTGCAGAGCACTGATTGACCTAATAGACTGCATTTTTGGTGAGCTCTGCAACTATAAAACATTTAAAATTATCTGGCGGTGCCGACATTTTGAGGTTAGGAACATCCACCAATTTTGAGGTTAGTTTTAACAAGTCTTCAGCTAGTAACTACCTCTGAAACCAGGTGCGCTGTAAACCATTACCATAGGAGCGCTGTTCTCTACTTCATCGACTGTTGCTGTACTTTAACGCTACCGATTGTGAGTACTGTCTGTTTAGCATTTATACTTTGAGTTTTAACTGGGAGGTGACTTTCTGTGCACGATCTGTCTCTTTGCTGCGTTTATCGAGTATGGTAATTTGTTCTTTCTGTGAAGCAGCTATCCTTCACACCGACTCTTCACGTCTTTGTATTAATTGTTCAGCAATATATCACTTGCATTGCTGTGATAATTCTTGGTTTGGACCTAATAATACTCTCGCTTGTTGCGAAAAACGCAAAACCTCAAGAATTATCTCTACGAGTGGTGCTTCGGGTGTGGTTTCCCCTAATAAATTACTTTCTACTTCCCCAGGGCCATTAAAAGATTCCTTGCCCAATCAGGGCTCTCAAAAAAGGGGTGCGGTCTCCCCGCTCCACCCACTTGAACCGTTACTAAGGCGACGCTGTCGTTCGGAGTCAAGCTCCTCCCAATCTTCTATTGACAGTAGTACACCGGTGGGCGTTACGCCTAAACTTGTTGCTTCCTCTAGCCCTCACTTATTGGCTGTTGATCCTAGTGCTGCTACATAAAGTCTTCTTACGATTTCTCAACCAAGGCCCGTTAACATGTCGAACAGCGAGTGGCTTGCTAATTTTAAGTCGGACAATGACTTAAAATTTGCGGCTCAGATGAAGAAAACGGACAAGCTTTTACTCTTGACTTCTCAACTTGTTGGTGAAGTGGGCTCGTTACTCAATGATATTCATGATATTAAGCAATCTCTATCGGATGTTGAAACGTGTCAAGACTTGCTTTCTGATCGGCTTGATGAGCACATTGCTTCCTGTTCTGCATCAACTTCTGCACCTGTAGACCCGTTATTGTCTGACACCTACGAAATTTTGTTCACAGGTATACCAACAGCTCTAACAAAATGATATTATCAAAATTATTTTGAGAGCCATTGGGTTGGAGCAGGCCTGTTTGATGCTCATAGATTCTTGTGAATGACTCCCTGCTGTTCCTGTGGAAACGAATGAGCCTGAATCTTCTCAAAAGGCTAATTTTTGAGCTATCGTTGGGCGCTTCACATCCGATGCGATCAGAGATACTATAGCATCAAACTCTGTTAAACTGAGAGATTTCACAGTTTCTAAACTTTTTGGTATAAAAGGTTCTACCAAGATCTTTGCTCGTCCTATTTGGCCTAAACCGGTCTTTGAGTTATTAGTCAAGGCGAACGCAGTCTATAAGGAGTTAAACTATTTGCGTCCTATTGTTCGTAATTTAAGGGTTTGTTTGCGTCTCCATAAGGAAGCTGAGCTGATTCCAATTTTGGATGAGGCTCAACTGTCAAAACTTAAACCAAATAAAAACAAAAAATAGGGATTGCTAGGCTCTTATGTGATTAAAAATCCTCCTTTTATTTCATCAAATAGTCTAAATAATTTTATCTCTCAAAATTCACTTTGTAACAAAACAATTTCAAACTCTTTTGCTATTTCTGGGCCAAAAAACGGTGCAGAATTTTTTCAAAATATTCATATTTTTCATGTCAACGTAAATCGGCTCAAAACTCATTTCTCTCTCATTGAGCATCAAATTACTTTAAATCAACTGGATATTTTTGCTGTTACTGAGACATTCTTAACCGAGTATGATGATTCTTCTATTATCTCTATCGATCATTACAATTTCTTTAGGTTAGATAGAGTGGGTAAAGTTGGCGGTGGAGTTGGTTTTTATGTACGTGATTTTCTCAAAGTCAACATACTTCTTCAATCAAATGCCGTTTTTGATAACACAGCCGAGTATATCATAGCAGAAATTTCTCTGGGTGCTGAAGAACTCATTTTTGCGGTTGTGTATTTAAGGCCAAAGGGTCTATTTCCTGATGATTTCTTCAACTCAATATCTGAGTTATTACCAACTTACAAAAACATTGTCATTACTGGAGATTTCAATATTAATCTGCTGGCTAAAAATTTTAGTACTGACTCTTTTCGTTCAACGATTGACTCGCTTGCCTTTTACGTAGTACCTTCTGAACCTACACACCATACTCTTACAATTGAACATATTTCTCATACTTGGATTGATCTCTTCATCTTAAATGATGAAAATTCTCTGGGTTCGTACAGCAAAACATCAACTCCTTTCATTGCAGGGCATGATTTGATTACCATCACTTTTAAGAAGGGGCCGAACTATCTGCCTTTGTCTAATAGCGTTTTTCATCATTTATGTAAACACTATCCGGTATAACAAGAAAAAAATAGCAGCCCCCGCTAGATATTAGTATAACAAGTAAATTTTGTAATAACAAACAAATTTTTTTACTGCGTAGTTTTTGAATAATTAGAGACCTACCAAAAAAAGATAGGTTATATTCTAGATTGCTAGTAGGTCTCTAATTAGTCAAAAACTATGCGGTAAATAATTTGATTGTTATTACAAAATTTACTAATTATACTAATATCTAGCGGGGGCTGCTATTTTTTTCTTGTTGTAAAGGATAGTGTTTATGTAAATAATGAAAAACGCTATTAGACAGAGATAGATAGTTCGGCCCCTTCTTAAGGCTTTCAAGCCTCAAGCTGCATCGAAAATAATTAATTCTCGTAATTTTACTAACATAAACTTACAAACTCAAAACAGTATGATTTAATCTTCTCTTTCAAATTATTCACATGGGAGCCATGTGGAATCATTGGGCACTACCTCTTCTTCTGTTGATACGTTAGTTCATAAGTTGTCTTCCGTTCTTGTTTCGTCCTTCGATCATCACATAAATTAGACATTAAGAAAAAACCATGGGTCACTTCCGACATCAGATTTAAGATGAAGGAACGTGATAGAGCATATCGTTATGCTGTTCGATCCGGCTCTGCTCAGGCAGTTTTAAGATATAGGAAGCTCAGAGGTGAAATCTCAAATGCGCTTGATTCTGCAAAGAACACTTTTATAGCTGATCGTCTGAATAGTGTAGGTAACTCTTCAAACCGCTGGAACATTCTACATAAAATTGGCCTGGCTACAAGGATACTGCCTTCACTGCTTCAGTATTTCTCCTCGGGTGTTCTTCTCTCTCATTACACATCAATTTCTTCTGGCACTCCAGCTCTATCCGAGGGTGAGTTGAAAGAAGTGCTTGCTGTGCCACTACGTAGTGACTTGCCTATCTTTAATTTTACTCCAGTTGAATGTCTTCTGGTTGAGTCTCTTGTTCGCCTGGGTACCTCTAAGACTTTTGGTTTTGATGGTATTATGACCCAGATGCTTAAATTGACGAGTCAATCCACTGTTGACCTCATAACTTCCATCATAAATTGCTCGCTCGCAGTCTCCGTCTCTGTCTCTCTGTCTCCGTTTGTCCGTCTCCGCCTCCCCGTCTCCGTTGCCCAACCTCCGTTTCTTCGTCTCAGTTTCCCCGTCTCCGTTTCTTCGTCTTTGTCTCTCCGTTTCCGTCACTCCGTCTCTGTTTCTCCGTCTCTGTTTCTCCGTCCCCGTTTCTTCGTCTCCGTCACTCCGTCTTTCCGTCTCCATCACTCCGTCTCCGTCTCTCTATCTCTCTGTCTCTCTGTCTCTCCGTCTCCCTCTCTCAATCTCCCTCTCCGTCTCTCCATCTCTCACTCCGTCTTCGTCTCTCCATCTCCGTTTCTTTGTCTCCGTGTGTCTTCGTTTCTCTGTCTCCGTCTTTGTCTCTTCATCTCCGTTTTTTCGTGTTTGTCTATTTGTCTCTATTTCTCTGTCTTTCTGTCTTTGTCTCTTTGTCTCTGTTTATCTATCTTTGTCTCTTTGTTTCCATCTCTGTCTCTTTGTCTATGTCTTCATCTTTCCGTCTACGTTTCTCCGTCTACGTCTCTTCGTCTCCATCCTTCCGTTTTTGTCTTTCCGCCTCCACCTTTCCACCTCTCTGTCTCCGTTCGTTCATCTTCGTTCCTCTGTTCTGTGTCTCATTTTTTCATCTCTGTCTTTTTGTCTGCGTGTCCTTCTCCCTATCTTCCTTTTTATGAAATCGTTCCGTGATTCTGATGCAGCCCTTTGACTTTGTTTCTTTGCTTCTGTTCATACACACGTACGTTTACACATTGATGCTGATGTTTGAGTTGATAATGATGATGATGGTGATGATGATCCTGATACGTTTATTATTTAATGAATTTCAAATTTTACTTTTCGTCCCAGATCTGTTTATAGGACTCATCAGTAAAGCTTTGTGAGAGAATACAATCTCAATAAATAGCCATTATTATAGTTTATAGGAGTCATCAGTAAAGCTTTGTGAGAGAATACAATCTTAATAAATAGCCATTATTATAGTTTATTCTGATTAAAAAAAGAATTTCTAGATAAATATTTTCACTTCTGAACTTATATTTGTAATTAATTAGAAGCATTTCGAGAAATCATCAACTCAACTTTTGTTGAGGACGCATCAAGGCTTGATTCCATAGTGATTATTTTTAATTATATTTTCTTGTATTATTTGATTTATTCAGATTGTCTTCTTTATTATAATAGATCCTGCTTTAGGTATTACTTTTGATAATAATTTCAGTTCTTTTTTGCATAGCATTAATATTAATACCCACGTTCCTTTTATTACCCAGCGCTTACAATAGCAGTCGTGTTATTTTTATTATACAACGTTTACAATAAAAGTCACGTTTTATCAATAACACCGTGCTTACATTGGCGGTCGAGTTCCTTTAACTATACAGCGTTTAAAATAGCATGAGTACTTAATTACACAAAGCTTACGATTGGGTGCTGGCATGAAAAATTATTTTTAAATTTATTATATCCGTCAGGTCGAACACAAAAAAATAAAGGACACGTATTTTTTCTTTTACAAAAAAAATCAAAACTCAAGGAGATAGAGGCAGTTAAAATTGTATGTGACGTCATATTATTATAATAATGTGACGTCACGTATTATGGCGCTATATTTATCTGTATCAAAATTGCATTAACTTACAGCGGCTATAACTTTTGCAATTCAACATATTTAAAAAAAACAAAAAAATACGGGTCTCTTATTTTTTCGTATTCTATCTGACGGATATAATACATTTTCTCATGCAAAGACCCGAAAGCAGCCGCGTATTTTTAACCACACAGCACTCAAAGTACCAGCCACGAATTTGTTACTACCCAGCGCTCAAAAAAGCAACTGTGAATTTTTAATTACACAGCGCTTAGAATAATTGTTGCGTTTTTCATCTTCAGCTCTTAAAATAGCAGCTGCGTTTTTTAAACCAGATAGTGCTCTGAAAAGCAGTCGCGAATTCCTAATTACACAGCGTTTACAGTAGTTTTAGCGTTCTTTCCCACCACAGCACTTACAATAGCAACTATTTTTTTTCTAGCTACACCGCATTTAAAAAAGCAATCGCGTTTTTCAAGGGCACAGAACTAACAATAGCAGCCGTAATTTTTAACCACACAGCGCTACTTTAACTCTACTTCAATTTTTAATTTCTTTATATTTATTACTATATTAGAGTTTCAAATATGTTTTATTTTATTTTCTTATTCGTTATATTTAATATTCCTATTGTGCTTTTTATAATATTTCTTTGTAAACGATGTTTTTAGTATAGACCATTTCATCTTTAACTTTTCTTGATTTTTCTGTTAATAATATTTTCAATTCTTTCTTATTAGTCGTCCTTGAAAGTGTCACGTATAACTGCTCATGACTGAAAATTGGTGTTGGTAAATACAGTCCTATTTTTTTAAATGATTGTCTATGCGACTTATTAATAGTCATTGCAATAGCAAGTTTTACAGGAAATTGTTTTCTGGTTATCTGGAATGGCAGTTCATCATTTCCTGATAAGGTCATACGTGGTAAGAATATAGTGATCCCTTTTTTACTCCCTGTTAATATTTGCGCAATAATAGTAAATTGTTTTAATTTCGTTATTACTAATCAGGTTTTGTTAAAAAGTCCTTCATTCAAATTAACATTTCTTAGAAACATTACTATAGCTGCTTTTTTTAATTATAATCTATGTGGAGGTGAATTGTTGGGCGTTAGAAAATTTCAAAATTTTGTTGGCAAAATTACGTCTAAACTTTCGTCATTTACATCATTTGCAGAGTCAATGCTCAAGCACTCTATTACTGGTTCATTTATTTTTGATAAAATTTTTTCATTCATTTCTATTACATCTACGTTTTTTGGTGCTAATATAATATTTTCGTAATAGTCACAATTTTCAATATTTATATTATGCCCGTAAATTTCATCAATTAGATTGCGCTTTGACAATATTTCTTTTGGAATTTGTATAACCACATTTCCGTTTTCATATTTTGAATGAAAATTACCATTAAAAATGTACCCATGAATAGCTTTTCTTACACAATTTCCTACTATCTGTGTTCTATTTTCATGTTTTACTATAGGCAATGTTTGTCCAAAATCACCTGATATGATAAATGTTTTCCCTCCAAACGGATAATTATTATCACATACATCTTTAAACAACGATCGACGGCTTCAAAAGTGTATTTTAATGTCGTTGTGATTTTATCCCAGATAAAAATTGATACATTTTTCATTTTTTTAACCTGTTTCACATATTGTATCTTCAGATATGTTCAACGGTAATTTAAATGCTGTATGTACTGTCACACCGTCATGTAATAAATGAGCCACTATACCTGTCTCTTAAATTTCTTGCTTTTGCTGCTTTAAAGTATGTTGGGTATGTGATTCCATCAAAAGTTTCTAAGCTTTCAAAAGATTTTGCAGCTTTAACGTGAAGCAGAAGTAATCTTAAAAAGAATCATCCTTTTAGTTTTTGATCAACTGAGTACCTTCTTGTTAGAATAGGTTTTGTAGTTTTTATTGTTTCCGTCTATGTTTTATGTATTTGATTAAGAATATAATGTTGCAGTATATCAGAATAAAAATGATCATGTGTCTCTGAGTCATTTTTATTTAGTTCAAACCACGCTGTTAGTGTTGTATTAACATTTTTCTTATCAATTTCGTGTTCGGATCCTTCTTTAAAATACACATATTGTTCATTTTCATTATGTACAGCTTATCTATAAATTGTATGTGAAAGTTTACTAATATCATATTCCAATATGCGATGCATAGCTTCTAGCGGGCAAACGTATCTTGTGTTTATATATTGTTTAATTTCATCATAAAACATATCTAAATCATTCGTTTCATCCGTTTCATTATTAGTATTACTTTCAGTATTTATTTCTCTTGCTTTCATTTCTATAAATGCACAATCATGTCCTTTGAAGCAGTATTTAAATTAGCAGTATTTTATAACTCCTATTGTTGAACATGATTCAATATTAATATGACGGTTAAACTTTAGTAAGAAATACGGGTTATCAGAAACCACAAAGCTATTGTCTGCCCATGTGTTTTTGTGCATAATATCTCATTTGTATCATTTCTTCGTCGATAAATTGGATAACCATTTGTCATTATTAGAGTTTTATAATTTTGTTTCGGAAAATTTTTCGGACACTTTTCTGATTCTTTATCCCTACAAGGTAAGTTTTTATTCTGATTTTCACAAGAGCCAAGGATCATAAATTGTTTAACTATTTCATATATTCTGGAATTCTCATTTTTATTTGGAATTTTAGCTACTATAAATTTATCAACGTCATTACTATTGTAAATTTTATCATCTTTACTCAAAAATATTATCATATAGGCATGCCGTAATCCTCTCTATTGAAATTCTACTACGTATGAATAGGCAATACATTTTCCTAAAATATGTTTTTTAAAAATTTGCTCTATTAAGAGATTTAGTTTTTGATAAAATACACTAACAATGTCTGGTCTATTTGTTACTTCTTCAGCCGTGTTGGTTTCTGTTATTTATCGACTTCCTGCAATTTCCTTTTTTAAAACTACCAATTTTTTGGATAACTTAAGAAACTTTGCTTCTAAATACTCTCATAAAATTATAATGGGAGACCTGAATGCCGATCTCCTGCGTGAGAGCAGTGATGCCAAATTTCATCACACTCCAACGTCTCACACGTGGATTGACCTGATTCTTGTTGACGATAATGACACAGTACTTGACGCACGCAACTTACCGGCGAATTTTCACAGTCGGCACAACTTAATTGATGTATGTATTTCTTGTCATCACATCAAGACAAATAATAAAATAATTAAGTATAGGAATTATAAAGATATCTGTCCAAACTTATTGGTACAGAGTTTGGCCGGCTGTGATTGGATACCATTCACAGTTGGTACAGTTGACCCACAATCTGCACTAGGCTGCCTCTGTGACAACCTTACGGCGGCAATACAAAATCTAGCGCCACTAAAAACGCTTAAAATTGGTAAAGATAAATTTCCTTGGATCAATAAAGAGTTGTCGCAGATGCGGCACAAGAGAGATGCCACGTATCGTAGATTTAAACGGACGAAGGAGAAGCGATGTCTTTCCGAATTTTCGCAGCTGCGTAAAACAATAGACGAACAGACGGAACAAGCTAAAACAAATTATTATCATAATAGACTGTTCGATGCTCTTGCTGGAGGTAATGTCTGGAAGGAGTTAAAAAACTTGGGACTCCTGTCCGGACCTCGAGGGGATTTGAATGGATTCACTCCAGATGAGCTTAATGCACATTTTGCGAATGTGTCGGTCTCGCCACACGATGATACTGCGGAACCTAAAAGGATTCTTTCTGAGTATAGTGAAAGTGGTTTTGCCTTTATGCTAATTAATATTAATGATGTAATCCTTGCGATTTCGCATTTTTCATCACAGGCTTGTGGCGAGGATGGCATCCCGCAGAGTGTGATACTTAAAGCACTACTGGTTATTGCAGAGCATCTTGTGACTCTGTTCAATTCCTGTTTTGCATGGGGGGTCTTCCCTTGCCTTTGGAAGCGCGCACGTATTGTGCCTTTAAAGAAGTGTCTGCACCTAAAATGCCTAAAGATTTCAGACCCATAGCAATATTATGTTTTCTTTCAAAGGTTCTCGAGAAGATTGCCCATGACCAACTGCAGGAGTATATTATGACACACAAAATACTTGACTCTTCGCAGGCTGGCTTCAGAAAGCATTATTCTATGCAGCCTGCCATACTTAAACTTACAGACGACATAAGATCAGGTCTTGACAAGAAACTTGCCACGATACTACTTCTATTTGACACGATCTCCCCTTCCAAATTGCTTGCGAGGCTTAGATCGATGGGGTTTTCCAGGGCTGCACTTGAGTTGATCAGCTCCTATTTATCAGGTTGGAAACCAATGGTTTCTATACATTTAAAAGAGAATTCGGATTGGCTAACAACCGATCTAAGAGTTCCACACGGTTCAGTGCTGGGGCCTCTGTTGTTCTGCCTTTACATTAATAACATACGTGACACGCTCGACCCCTGTTGTGTCAAGCACATATTATATGCTGATGACCTCCAAATCTATATTCAGGTCCCTTATCAACATCTGAATGAAGGTATTCGTATTATGTGGAGGGCGGCCAGGGCGGTATCGGGATGGGCTGTCGATGCTTCTCTTACATTAAATACAAGCGAAACTAAGGCGATCGTTTTTGGCAGTAGTCGTTTTATTAATGACTTTTATGCTGGTGAGCCAAGAACGATTGAGCTTGAGGGAGGTGTCGGCATATCTTCCTCTGATGCCGTTACCAGCCTTGGTGTTGTGCTTGACGCTAAGTTGTCTTGGAAGTCGCCCATTAATATGGTGACTAAAAAATTTAATAGGATGATGTACAGTACCGGGCAATAATTCTGAGAAGATTATCAAATTTTTGCTCCGACTTTGAAAAAGCGTATCTTCTTCAATTTTCATCCTAGAGAAAATTTAAAAAAAGCATTTCAAAGTATTCGTTAAATGTTTCCTTTTTAGCTTACTTACATTTTTTTAACGATAAAACAAAAAATAATCGTTTTGGCAATTTTGAAATTTTTTTCATTTTTGCTTTTTTCTCCAATCAGCTGTAGTTTTTTAAATAATTGAGCTAGAAAAAATTTGAAAAAAGATTTAGAAAGGGCTCTAAAAATGCTATTTGTAGCTTTTTTTAAAATAATTTTTAAATTATTTTTTGTCAAGTTTTAAGCATATATAGTTATTGATCTAATACTTTTGCAGTTGTAAAAAACACTTGAGTAGCAAGTAGAAAATAATCGCTGGTGCAAAACTTCTGATTTCTATGATATAATTTTTGCAAAATAAGTCTTTTTGTTGTTTCATACTTTATTATGTTTCATTATTAATAATGAATAGTTATCATTTCCTACTAAAATTAAATCACTACTTCACCAGCGATTATTTTCTACTTGCTATTCAAGTGTTTTTTACAACTGCAAAAGTATTAGATCGATAACTTTATATGCTTAAAACTTGACAAAAAATAATTAAAAAATTTTTGTAAAAGAAGCTACAAATAGCATTTTTAGAGCCCTTTCCAAATCTTTTTTCAATTTTTTTCTAGCTCAATTATTTAAAAAACTACAGCTGATTGAAGAAAAATGCAAAAATGAAAAAAATTTCAAAATTGCCAAAGCGATTATTTTTTTTTTAAATATCGTTAAAAAAATGTAAGTAAACTGAAAAGAAAGCATTTAACGAATACTTTGAAATGCTTTAAAAAAATTTTTTCAAAGATGAAAATTGAAGAAGATACGCTTTTTCAAAGTCGGAGCAAAAATTTGATAACCTCCTCAGAATTATTGCCCGGTACTGTATAGTTTACGGTTCTTTCGTCGGTACACCACTGAGGCCCTGCGTAAACAACTCGCAGCCGCCTTGTTGTTTCCGCACCTCGACTACTGCTCAGTAGTTCTGCTCGATGCTTCGCAGGGGTTGAGAAGACAATTACAAAGACAACAAAATTCATGTGTAAAATATGTATTAGGCGTAGGAATGGGCGATCATATCTCTCCTCATAGAGCTGCGCTTGATTGGCTGCGTACTGATTCAAGGAGACAGTATTTTATGGCTGTACTTATGTACAAAATCGTGCGCATGAATACTCCCGAGTATCTAGTGAGTCTCTTGACTAGATATGTACCTAGGGTAGCCACTAGGGGAAAGATTAAGGACTTCGCGGTGCCCTTCATTCGTACTGAGACTGGAAGAAATTCCTTTCAAGTTCAAGGTGCGCATTTTTGGATCTCCCTGCCTGCTGATATAAAAAATCTTCCATCGATTGGCAGGTTTAAATTGGCTTTGAGGACGTACTTACTCGACCTCGAGTGAAATTAATTTTAAGTATTTTAATTCTTATGTTAATTTATTTCGTTTTGTCCTACATATACAGGGTGGACAATTTTAATCGCCCCACCCAAATTTCTCGGAATCTAAGCTGGCTACAAAAAAACTATTCAGACAAAAGTTGAAGGAGACAAAAGGGGCCATCTTTTGGTAAAGTTAGTTTTGACCTTGAACTTTATTTTCAAGGTTATTTGAAAGTCAGAGTGTTTTTTTTTTTAAATGGGAACACTTATTTTTAACGTCGGATTCAGAAAAAGCGGGAAATTTCACGTCTAAAATGATAGTTTATACATTTTTAAAATGACCTTGAAACGGTCAAATGAAGGTTAAACATTGAAAATTTGTTTAAAACCTGTTTTTTCGAATTTTCGTTGGCTTACTAATGATACAAATTACTTGCGACTAAGTTGGTCACGTAACTTTGACTTTGGGTAGTCAATTTTCAAGGTCATTTGAAGGTCAGAGTTTTTTAAAATGAGAACCCCCATTTTTGATCATGGAATCGTATCGAGTCGAAAAAATTATGTCTAATTTGATACTTGAAATTGGCTGTTGCGACCTTGAGAAGGTCAATTGAAGGTCTAATGTTCACAAACTGTTCTTTTTTCGAATATTGCTGGAAATAGCAGACGGTGTTGAGCAAAAACAAAATAAATAAAAATAATAAAAAATTTTTAACAAAAAAAAACCGACTTCAAAAAATGCACTGAAAAGTAACAAATAATTTATTATCTTTAGAAATCATACAAATAATTGGTAAAATACAATTTTAGAAGTCGGCGTCTAATTCCTCAATGAATGTAAACGTTATTTTTTAACAATAAATGTAAACGTTATTTTTGAACAATGAATGTGAACGTTATTTTTGAAAAAATGGACTAAGTCGTTTTGCTTACGCACCACAGATTTAGAATTAGACGCCGACTTCTAAAATTGTATTTTACCAATTATTTGTATGATTTCTAAAGATAATAAATTATTTGTTACTTTTCAGTGCATTTTTTGAAGTCGGTTTTTTTGTTCGTTAAAAATTTTTTATTTGTCATTTTTTAGTGCAATGTTTTTAAAATCTTATTTTTTGTAAAAAATTTTGTTTTTATTCGATACTTTTAAAATCGGTTTTTATTTATTAAAAATTTTTTAAATTGTTTGTTTTTGTTAAAAAATTTTTATTTTCTATCTTCTAGTGAATCCCCTTACTAAAAACGCAAATATAGGTAGACCCACTAATTACATTAAACTTTCATTATTAATTCATAACGCATGCATTAGTACACCACCAAGCAATATATAGCAGGAAAGAAAGAAGGCTCAACAGCACAGTGTCGTTATGTGTGCATGTATACATATTCAAGCTCAGGTGAGAGAGAGAGAGAGAGAGAGAGAGAGAGAGAGAGAGAGAGAGAGAGAGAGAGAGAGAGTAGGCGAAGTATAAGGGAGGTAAATGAGAGAACAAAACACCCGGTTTTTTTCTTAATTTGATAATTGGATCATACAAACCGAATATTGGCCCAATAATTATAGGACACGTATGGGACCTACCTGCAGACATTCTCTATCAGATAAGCAAAAGTTTTTTCGAATCGGTTAAGAAATGACTGAGTTATGGGGTAACAGACATGAAAAAAAAAAAAAAAAAAAATTCAGTCGAATTGAGAACCTCCTCCTTTTTAAAGTCGGTTAAAAAATAAAAATCCTACTTAATTTTAGCGAAAAAAAAGAAGAATTAAAACTGTCTAAATTGTAATTTTTAATTACAAAAATTAAACGTTCTAGCAACTAAACTAAATATTTAGTTATTCAAAAAGTCATAAAAAAATTAATTAATGAGGCAGTTTTTGTCATTTTTTTATTTCTTGAAAGAAGCCTTTGAGATTTTGTTTATTCATTACTAATCAATAATAGTTTTATAAAGATGATGGATCAAATAGTAAAGTTAAATTAATAATTCGTACAGTTCATTAGTTTTTTAAATTTTCTCTTCTCATAAATTTTGAAGGTTGTAATCAACATTTTATTATCTGTATTTTATAAAAGTCGTAACACACTTTTGATCCACAATCAGCACAGAATAAATTTATTAGCAAAACACTATTTACTGTTTTTAAAACTGCTACTCTATTAATACTACCATTTAAATTGTCCAAGCTTCGGAAATCCTTAAAACCCTTAATAAAAGTAAAAGTAAAAAACACCTTTAAAAATGGCTGACTATCGACCCAACGAAATTGTGGATATGATCATGGTTTTAGGGAAAAGTCATCATAATTACCAACCAACAGCAAGACTTTACGCTGCACGCTTTCCTGACCAATGACACCCAGATCATAGAGCAATAAGTCGCTTGACTTAAAGAGCTCGTGAAGGTCATATGGTTCGCCAACGCAGGCAACACACATATGATAAGAACGATCCCAATGTTGTTACAGTTCTTGCGGTCATTTATTTTGATCCTCATACCAGTTCTCGCCGAATTGCAAAAGAAATCGGCATATCTAAATCAACTTTCTTGAGGATTCTTAAATTCCTTAAGTATCGTGATTACAACATTACGTTGGTTCAAGAGTTACAAGATAATCATTTTCAACAGCGAATTGAGTCTTGCCAATGGGCTTTATGTATGATAGAGAATGATCCAGATTTTTTTAGATATGTCCTTTTTTCCAATGAGGCTAAATTTCAGAGTGATGGAGAACCCAATAGGCATAATTGTCATTATTGGTCAGATATCAATCCTCATTGGTACAGAACGGTCAATCATCAAAGGCGTTGGAGCATTATGGTATGGTGTGGGATCGTGAATGGTTATTTGACCGGCCCTTATTTTTTCGAGAAAAATGTTGATAGAAACTCCTATTTACGTTTGATAAGAGATCAGTTTCATGAAATAATGGAAGATGTTGATCTAGAAACGCGTTAAAGAATGTGGTTCCAGCACGATGGTGCACCAGCACATTTTGCTGTAATCGTACGAAATTTTTTAGATCAACATTATAATGGTAGATGGATTGGACGAGGAGGTCCAGTTAACTGGCCTGCTTGCTCACCTGACCTCACATCTTCAGACTTTTATTTATGGGGGTTTTTAAAAAATGTTGTTTTTCGAGAACGGCCCACAACTAGAGCAGACATGCAAGATCGCATTCGTCGGGCATGCGCAGCTATACCAAGAGAGACATTGCTCAACACCGTTCGCCATTTCCAAAGGCGTTTGAATTTATGCCTTGAAACTAATGGACGCCAATTTGAACATTTGCTTCGACGTCAATTAGAATAATATTTTGAATAGTGAGAGGCAAGGGGACTCACGTTAATCAAGCACCCCAATCGTGAGAGGCAAAGGGACTCACGTTAATCAAGCACCCCAAAGGAAACAGAACTTACTACGTCCACGTCATTGTTTCTGGGTAACGCTAAAAGTAAGATCAAAAACAAAAGTACAATATTTTATTTAATTAAACTGCTTTCAAATGACTTTCATATTTGTTATTTAGGTCAAAATGATCAGTCATTGGCCCCTAATCATATTTAACAATAAAATATTCGAAAAAAAACAGTTTGTGGACGAATTTTCAACATTAGACCTTGAATTGACCTTGTCAAGGTCGCAATAGCCAATTTCAAGTATCAATTCAAGTATTGATTTTTTTGGCTAAATACGATTTCAGGGCTAACAAAGCGGTTCTCATTTAAAAAAACTCTGACCTTCAAATGATCTTGAAAATTGACTCCCCAAGGTCAAAGTTACGTGACCACCTTAGTCGCGAGTAATTTGTATCATTAGTAAGCCAACAAAAATTCGAAAAAACAGGTTTTGAATAAATTTTCAATGTTTAACCTTCATTTGACCGTTTCAAGGTCATTTTAAAAATGTATAAACTATCATTTTAGACGTGAGATTTCTCGCTCTTTCTGAATCCAACGTTAAAAATAGGTGTTCTTATTTAAAAAAAACACTCTGACCTTTAAATAACCATGAAAATGAAGTTCAAGGTCAAAACTAACTTTACCAAAAGATGGCCCCCTTTGTCCCCTTCAACTTTAGTCTGAATAGTTTTTTTGTAGCCAGCTTAGATTCCGAGAAATTTGGGTGGGGCGATTAAAATGGTCCATTCTGTAGATTTAAGGTGTAAATGTATTTATTAGCGTGAATGATGGATGAATGTATGCGGAAAGAATGAGTGGTTCTGTTTTTAAAAGTCATGACATCTTCGGTATTAAGTTTTTATTCTTTAAATGTTATTATTTTGTTTTTTAATTATTTACTATTACTTTGTTATTTTATTGTCCAATTTTATTTTAATTGATGTCATGACAGTGATTCCTCTTTTAAATTATGTATTTTAATTCTATGACTGATAGATATTTAAGACTGTTTTTTATTGTAATTTAGGTTTTCTGTGTGTATTTAGAATAGTCTGTGATATCACTTTTACATGGTGACTTACTGATACAGTATTATATATTAATTTTAATAATTGACTGTGATATCTTATCTTATTATGTGCAATACTTTATATAGAATTATTACTTATTATTTCACGTATTACACGCCTTTTTGTACTCTTTTTACAAAATAAATCAATATCTATCTATCTATCTATCTAACTTTGCCCTATATTATTTGTGATTTTTTCCCATTTCGGATTGCATCTCATAGTAATGAAAAAATGTGGTTTCCCAATCCTTCGTACTAATGTCATAAGATCAAGAGAATTTTAATATAAGGAACGCGGACTTCCTGTAAAAGTTGATGGTAATATAAACATTTTTCTTATACTATGATCGTTAATAATATTTATTCACTTTTATTAAAGCTTATTAACTGACAAAAAATTAAAAAATTTTTTATTTCAATGCAGTACAGTATAATGATATGAATATGTAAAAAAAATTAAATTTATATTTTATATTTAACTACTATTGTCAATGAAATAAGCAAATTTATATATAATAATATAATATATAAAAATGCAACTGAGCGACGTCAGGAGCGAGGTAAATTTTGCTCGTACTAGAGTAAATTAAAGTACCAAAGAAATTGGAGCTCTATGACATTAATATGAACTAAAAAACATACATAATTTTTTTCACTTGTACCAATGAATAGATATGTGTATTTTAATATTAAAAACTATATACCTGAAATTTCAGAGCTTTAAATTTCAAAAGATGGACTAGTAGTATTTTTAATAAAATTAAGGAATTGTTTAAATGATTTAAATATACCATATAAGATAATTTTTAAATTATCCAGATAACTATATGAATTTAAATTTTGTTTTTACTCATTAGACAATAAAATCAAGATATAAATTTATAATGTACTTTATGATTTATAAAAATTCACTTATAAACTTCTTTAGTAGTTATGTGAATCATTGAAATCATTGATTTCGTAATCACTTGAAATCATTTAAATAAATAGTTATCATTTTTTTTATGATTCAGAAACCAACAAAATAATTACCAAAAATCGATTAAAATCACTTGCAATCTGAAATCACTTGTACCCTTTTTTTCAAATGAATAGTCCCTTGGTCTACAACAAGTAACAAAATTTTCAAAAATCAAGTTTTTGACAATTCAAATGATTTTGAAACATCGGATGAGGTTTTTTAAAATTATTAATGAATCAAAGTCTTGTATTTAATATTTATTTAGGGTGAAAGAGAGTTTTGTTAATTAATATCATTAGAAAAAAAAATCATGACTACATTTGAATTTTTTTTTTCAGGCTTAAACTCAGTTCTGACATCTTCAACAGTTTTTAAATGTACATACTGTAAATATCTGTAAATGACTATAAAAGATTGTAAATGATGCAATTATAAAATATAAATGAAAATAATTATATTCATATTCTATTTATAACATATATTTATAATATTATATAAATACATATTTATATAATATTATAAATATATGTTATAAATAGAACATGAATATCATTATATTCAGTTATTTCTAATGATTGCATTATTCACAATTATTTATAGTTATTCACAGATATTCACAGTTTTTACATTAAAAAACTGTTGAAGGTATCAGGACGGATTTTAAGCCTAAAGAAAAACTTTAATTCATTAATAACACAGGCCCACAAAAAAAGATGTCTGTACTTCTGATCAGATATACTTTTGCTTACGTATTTTTTTATGCTAAATCTAAATCTGCTATAAAAGAATAGCCTTCTGCAAGATATTTAGAGGATAATGAGAAAAAACATCATTTTTTTGAAGTTTTTTGAGGAATTTTCGAAATTATAAAATAAAAAGAGCGAGAATAAAATCATTCTGACACTAGAATTAAATTCTACAAGAAAAAATACGTCGAAAACCATGTCTTGGATATTTTTTACAACTATTTTGTAACTCCTTATACGGAATTAAAAAGACTAAAAAACGAAAAAAACCCTACGTTCGTTCTAAATTTGATTCAAAATCGATTAAAATTTGATTCTGTAACTTTATAACAGTTAGTAAGCATTATAAATGGTATTTTGGGGGTTTTTGAGGTCGCTGATTATGAATTTGATGTCAGATTTTTTAAAACACCACTCCCAGGAGTCGTTAACAAGTAACATATGAGATAAATTTAATGATTTTCTAGAAAATCTTTGTTTTAAATACCATTTTGACGGTTTTCTGTGACGTGGTATATGGAAACAAGATTAACTTGGAATTTTGTGTATAAATTGGCTTCAAAATTGATCATCAGTGACACTAGTAAGCCCCGGTTAGGTATTTTTAGTTAATTTTAAGATATTATCGTATCAAAATGATTCTCGCTTACGTACACGTTTTTCATCGAATGATCAATGTAAAGGGTTTCTAGAACGTTTTTATCCCCATTTCAAAGTTGTATCTCTTTCTATCATTTAGCAGTAATCTGCCAATATATTTATACCCCACCTTACTTGAAATCGGCGTTGAAATTCTTTTAAGTCTTGGTGAAACCTTTCACTTTGCTTTTTACTAACGTCACCGTTATTTTCAGGAAATTGATCAATATGAGAATCAAGAAAATAAAGTTTTAAGTTCATTAAACAGCCTAATTTCTGGAAATTATGTACCATTCTTTTCACAATATTTATGTAATCCACATCTTTTGTGTTGCCCAAAAATTTTGTTGACACCTCTTTAAAGCTTGACCTGCTTTTTCCACATCATCCATACTTTTGTCAAAGTTTTCATCTCTAAATAATGTACGGATTTCAGGACCGTCAAAAATGCCTTTGTATAATTTGGCATCTGATTTCTGATAGAATACTTTTCTAAGTATTCAAAAAATTCGCTATCTTTGTCCAATGCCTTGGCAAATTGTTTCATCAACCCAAGCTTTATATGCAGTGGGGGTATCAAAATTTTGGACGGATCGACGAGAGGTTCTTTAAGAATATTCTGTTTTCCAGGTTCGGATGACTCTCTTGGTGGCCAATTTTTTTTTGTAGTGATTTGATCTATCTCTACTATCGAACATACACAAATAATATGGATACTCACTAGGAGAGTGTCATATCTCCGGATCATGGATTTTGATCAAACTTTGGGATAAGTTTTAAGATGATAAAATATGGAAAAAGCTAAAGTTATAGTCACAAACACTCAATATTTCCCTAGTTACAGGCAATTAAAGAAAATCACTGAAAAAGTTACTAGATTTTTAAACGCATATAGTTCTTTAGCATTGATAGCTAGAAGCTTGTAATTTTTTTTAAATTAAAGCTGAGCTCAAATCCTTTCGAAACAGTAGCTATAGCATATCAAAATCTTATTTTTCTCAAAGTTATAGCGTAATAAAGATTGGACCTAATTTCAGCTTTTATTATTAATTAATGTTTTTAATAGAAAATTCAAGTTCAATTCTTTCTTTCATCTTTCTCATTAAATTGTTGAGACTTTCTTGACCATATTTTTCAACAGTTCACTCTTTACCGATAGGAACATTCTCTTTATTATTGTTTTCTTCAATTTCATCAGACTCGTAAGAATCTTCCCCATCTGTTGCGTTATCATCGTTGTCAGTTTCTTGTTCATTAATTTGATTTGACAAATCGTCATCCACATTTAGAGCACCCAAACCTGTTGTAAAACTATCTCGCGACTCTGCCCTTGGATGCGTCCACAAATACTATTTCTGGAAACTAGGATAAACTATACTTTATTTTTTAATTTTGCTGTACATTATTTAGAGATGAAAGCTTTGACAAAAGTATAAATAATGTGGAAAAAGGAGCAAGGTTAAGCTTTAAAGAGGTGTCAACAAAATTTTTGGGTTACACAAAACATGTGGATTACATATATATTGTGAAATAATGGTACGTAATTTCCAGAAATTAGGCTGTCTAATGAATTTAAAACTTCATTTTCTTGACTCTCATATTGATCAATTTCCTGAAAATAATGGTGACGTTAGTGAAAAGCAAAGTGAAAGGTTTCTTTAAGACTTAAAAGAATTTGAACGCAGATTTCAAGGAAGGTGGGGCATAAATATGTTGGCAGATTACTGCTAAATGATAGAAAGAGATACAACTTCGAAAAGGGGACAAAAACGTGCTAGAAACCCTTTACATCATATTATCATTTACATATCATAAAATTAACTATAAATATCTCACCGGGGCTCACTAGTTTTAAAAGTAAAAATATACTAAATTAAATTAGTTAATATGGAAGTAATTCTATTGTGAATATTATTAGAAAAAGTTCATTTAAAATAAATAAAAATTTTTAAAAGATTTTCAATTTTTTATTATGAGTTTTACTAAAAAAATAAATTGATTGTTAAAGGACAAGAATCGTATAATGGAATTACTTCCATGTTAACTGATACTAATCTATTGGGATTTAATAATATTTTGAATCGGTGCACCTCATTTAAAATGCAAACAACTTCACCAATTCAAAAACTAAAATATATTAGTTTAGTACCGACTGATGAAGAAGTATTCTTTTCCAGAAATTTTGAAAAAAGGTCACTAGATTTGTATGTATTATAATAATAAAATAACTAATATACAGGGTGATTTGATAACATCGATACATATATATATATATATATATATATATATATATATATATATATCGTTGGATTCAGCGTGATGAGCTGAGTCCAAATTCACCTCTAAAAAATGTTTATCTTAATTAGAGTAGCCAAGATAATCAATTAAAAGTGATCAATGAGCGATCATTTATAGAATTCAAAATGAGCGATGTTGCCGTGTCGTTAGGCTTCGAAAAGAATTCAACAAGTGGTTGCATTTGTAAACATATTGTCTTTTTTATTATGTCACTTGAGACCTAACCCATCTTTTGAAATGATTGGTTATGAATCTATACTGCTAATGTTTACAATCGAAGTACATAATGTTAAATGATAGATGGCAATGTTAGTTTTATAATGATGATGATATTTGTTGTTCTATTTTATAATTAAACATAATAAATGATATTGTATAGTAATTTTGAAAATTATTTGAAATTATTAATTGAATGAATTATTTTATAAATAATTATTCAACAAAATAATGATTGAGTATTAATTAATAATTTATTAGTTACTATTTATTTATAAAGAATGACTTAATATTGATATTTAATCAGAAATAAAATACTCATCAAAAAAGGAGAGCAAAAAACTAGAATTAATATTTAAAATGAAAATATTCATTTTTTTTAAATCCAGATTCGGTTCAATCTTCGATCGGGTAACAGTGGATAAGTATTGGCTAAATTTTTATTATTATAAATTATAAATTTGTATTAGTATAATGATTCAAAGGTTTTTGTGATCAAGGAATTGAATTGTGTGGTCGTTTTTATCATGAAATTAATATTTTGAATAATCAGAAATTGATTTTTTGAGATATCTAACAAATCTTTGTTTTCATATAAAAGCTGATTATATTTGACAATTATTTATTATATATTTTTTAAATTATATAATTGTCAGTATTTTCAATTGATTATTGAAAATTAATATTCTATGATTTATATAAAAAGTTATTGATTTTCTGTATAAAGAAACGGAATAGAACGTGTAAGGTTACGCAGCAACTTCGCAGTGATCCACGTCAAACACTTAACTCGATTGTTCGAGAAGCGGGTTATGTTTATGCTATTGTTAACGAATGCCAATGCCTAGTTTTTAATCATACAGGGCAATATAAGCTTATTTAGAACTATCATTGCTAAATGTTTTTAATTAGCAGTAAATGACAAATATGAATAAAATTTTAACGCAATATAAAAAAATAATGAATCAATTCATCAAATGATAAATTTTACATGAATATTTTTCTTAACATTCATTGAATACAAAATTTTGCGTGATTATGAAAAACATAAGTGCTTTAAATAAGACACAATTTTTTCGTAAATATTTACAAATAATTTTTGTTCAAAGTTTAATATACAAATTTTAATACAATTTCAAATGATAAAATACAGTACTGATAAAAAATTCGATAGCACTATGTGAAAAAAAGAGACTGAAAAAATGATCAAATCTTGAAAAAAAGTGTTTTAGAAATATTAAAAAAAAGTATGTGAAACTTCTCTTCAAGAGCCTTAAATATCAATGTATAAAGTTAGTTTCAAATTTTTTTATCGTATCAAAAAAGTAACCTGAAAATAAACATTATTAGCCAATTTTTATATTACGATTCGCTAAAAAAATTTTTCAAATATGATATAAATGAATTTGAAAATAATATATTTTAGAGTACTCTCAAATTGCTTTCATTTGCATTTTTGAAAATTTTCTACGATGATTTTTTGTAAAGTTATGAAGTTTTTAAAATAGGGATTTTTGCTGTTTTCACAGAAAATTGATCAATTTGCTGTAAAAAACAGTAATAATCTGCAACTTTAAAGTTTCATAACTTCACGGAAACTTATCGTATAAAATTTTTAACAAATTCAAATGCAAGTTTTTTCAGACTACTTTAATAGTATATTTTTCACCTAGGGAAGAAAAACAAAGAATGTCTTGAATCGCATGCAGATTGTTACCCAAGCCGAAGGCGAGGGTGACAAACATACGATTCAAGGGATTCTTTATTTCCTTCCGTGGTGAAAATGCTATTTTTTCATCTAGCGAGGCCGAAAATGCAACCTTTGTGATTGAGCACTGTGAGTAAAGGTGGCACTTTCGCCCCGCTAGGCAAAAACTATATTTTTTAAAAACCGAGCATAAAGTCTCGGTAACAGTTTAGGAATAAGTATGGCTAAAGGTGTAGCTTAAGGTCTGGCAAAAAATTTGGCTGTAAGTATAGCTAATGGTCTAGCATAAAGTCTAGTTAGAATCTTAGCTTAAAGTCTGACTAAAACATTGGTTGTAAGGCTGGCTAAAGGTCTGAATAGAAATCTGGCTGAATGTCTTGCGAAAAGTCTGGCAAAGAAACAAGTCAAAAGTCTGGCTGAAAACCTGGTTAAAAGTCTTGCTAAAAGTTTAGCTAAAATTATAATTATAATTCTAGTCAAGAATTTTGCAAAATGTCTGACTTTAAGTCTAGATAATAATACGACTGAAAAATTGGCACGGAGTCTGACTAGATTTCTCGCTAAATATCTGACATAGGGTTCGGCTAAAAGTTTAATTAGGAATATTATATCATTTAAAATTCATCTGAGAACCAAGCATAAAGTCGTGTTTAAGTGTAGAAATAAGATAAATTCAAGGTCTAGCTCAGAGTCTGGCATAAAGTCTGTCAAAAAGTCTGGCTGAAAGTCTAGCACATGGTCAAGCATAAAGTCTTTCTAGAAGTTCAGTGGAACGTCTGGCTTAAAGATTGGCTGAAAGGCTTGCTAAGGCTTGGGTGTCTTGCCAAAAGTTTGGCAAAAAGACAAATTAATAGTTTGACTAGAAGTCTGGCTGAGAGTATTGCTAAAAGACTAGTTAAAAGTATGGCTATAAGTCTAGCTATGAATTTAGCGAAAAGTCTAGCTCAAAGATTTGTTAATAGTATAACTGAAAATGAGGTTTGACTGAAAGTTTAATTAGGAATATTATATGATTTCAATTCGTCCAAAAGTCAAGCTCAAAATCTTTTTTGAAGTTTAGGAATAAGTCTAGCTAAAGGTCTGGCTTAAGGTCTGGCCAAAAGTATGGCTGAAAGTCTAGCTAATGGCTGACTAAAGGTCCGAATAGAAGTCTGGCTGAATGTCTTGTGAAAAGTCTTGCGAAGGAATAAGCTCAACGTCTGGGTGAAAATCACGTTAAAAGTCTTTTTAAAAGTTTAGATAAAATCATAGTTATAATTCTAGTTAAGAATTTCGCAAAATGTCTGGCTTTGACTCTAGATAATAGTACGACTGAAAAATTGACACGGAGTCTGACTAGATTTCTCGCTAAATATATGATATAAGGTTCGACTAGAAGTTTGATTGGGAATATTATATCATTTAAGCATAAAGTCTCGTTTAAAGTTGAGAAATAAGACTAGCTCAAGGTCTGGCTCAAAGACCGGCTGAAAGTCTAACTAATTGTCTAGCATAAAGTCTGGCTTGAAATTAAGTACAACGTCTAGCTTGAAGATTGGCTAGCTCAAAGTCTGGTTGGATGTCTTGCCAAAAGTCGAGTAAAGATACAAATTAATAGTTTGGCTTAAAGACTGCCTAAGAGTATTGCTAAAAGCTTATCTAAAAGTATGGCTGTAAGTCTAACTATGAGTTTAGCAAAAAGTCTGACTCAAAGACTTGTTTATAGTATAACTGAAAATAAGGTTTGACTGGGAGTTCAATTAGGAGTATTATATCATTCTATTCCGTCTAAAAGCCAAGCTTAAAATCTTGTTTGAAGTTCAGGAATAAGTCTGGCTGAAGTTACATCTCATTTTTTTTCGTTAGACCCTGCCTCCCATAAGAAGCATAGCTTCAAAAACTATAATTAAAAAATGTACTCATAACGTACTATCATGCTAAATTTTTATTAATACCATTAATATTATGTAATATTGGCGTCCCGTGGAGGATCCCGGTCTTCAAGGTAGTCCCGTAAGAAACTCGAACAGCGTGGTTAACGGGTAAAATTGCCTCAATATATGGAACGTCATATACTATGGCAATATCAGGCACTCGTAGTAAGCTGCACTAGCATTTGAGTGCCAATGTTTGATAAGCGTTTACTGTAGTAAACCTTAAGTGATCATCGCCGATTCCTGCTGTAGCTGGTAACGGCTCTTATACCTCCTGTGGCTCTCTGTTCTTGCCGTAGACACAGTAAGACAGAGAGAGTCTAGTAGCTGAGGTTCACAGTACTTTGCGCCGCACGAGATTCATACTGTGTTGATCGAGTATATTTATATCCGTCGCACAGTAAAGGCTAGTTATTGTACGTAGTAATATTAGTAGTGTACGCTAATGTTAGCGTATGCTGATTCCATCATACGCTAGTTTTAGCGAACGCTAATATTTCTAGCGTATGCTAGTTTTATTGTACGCTCATTTCAGCAGACGCTAATTTCAGCGCACGCTAATATTGCTAGCGCTAGCTAGTTTCATCGTACTTTAATTCTAGCACACGTAAATTTTTATAGTATACGCTAGTTTCATTGTAAGCTCATTTTATCAGACGATAGTATTAGCCAATGTTATTATTGATGGCGTACGCTAATTTCATCAGACACTAGTTTTGGGATCATGCTGATTTTGTTAGACTATACTATTTTAAGCGTACGCTAATTTTAGCACACGTAAGTTTCAGTCAATGCAAATTTATAGCAGACGGTAGTTTTAGCAATCGCTAATATTGCTATCGTACGCTGATTTCAGCTTACATTAAATTTAGCAGACGCTTGTTTTAGCGTACATTTGATTTAGCGTACGTTAATTTTTGCAGATGCTTTACTAAGAGTATTCTAATATTGCTAGCGTGCGCTAGTTTCATCGTATGCTAATTTTAGCGCACGCTTCGAGTGTAATACACTTAGATTCCGAATCTACGTATCTTTTATTATTATTAAAGCTTCTTTGTGATAGTTTTAATATAGGCCTATTTTGAAACTAATATGTTAACGATCTCTTGGAGGTTTCATCCTCAGCAATTTTTTTTGTTATTTAATTCGACCTATCTAAAATTAAAATGACAATTTCTTTGCAAGAATAATTTAGTTTTATTTTAATCTATTTGACTTCTAAGTTAATTAACGTTCGTTTTACTCTACATTGATGTTGTTTATTTGAAAAATCGGCCTTTCTTTCTGAATACATCAATATAGCATAACTATTAATGTTTATTACCTAATGGAGCTACTGTGCTTTAGATTAACTAAGTCCACAATCGGAAAGTAAAGAGCTCACGATAAAACTCATACTGCTTTTTTAGAAACTCACGTTGCTTATTTGCTTATCAGCTTACATTAAATTTAGCAGACGCTTGTTTTAGCGTACATTTGATTTAGCGTACGTTAATTTTTGCAGATGCTTTACTAAGAGTATTCTAATATTGCTAGCGTGCGCTAGTTTCATCGTATGCTAATTTTAGCGCACGCTTAGATTGATAACATACGTTAGTTTTATCGTATGCTCATTTTAGCAGATGTTAGTTTAAGTGCACGTTGATATTATAACATATTCATCGTAGGCTAATTCTAGCTCACGCTTCTTTTATCGCACAAAAATTTTTCTATAGTACTCTAATTTTAGTAGTAGCTAATATTAGCGCACACTAATAATTCTAAAGTAGGCTAGTTTCAGCGTATGCTAATTTTCGCAGACGATAGTTTTAGATTATGCTAATTCTGCTAGCTTATGCTTTTACCAGTGTATGCTAATTTTAGCGCATGCTAATATTTATAGCCTACGCAGCTACATTGTACGCTCATTTAGGCAGACGCTATTTTTAGCAAACTCTATTATTGCTAGCGTATGCTAGTTTCATCGGACTCTAATTTTTGCGCACGCTAATTTTTATAGTATACGCTAGTTTCAGTGTACGCTAATTTTAGCAGATTTTGGCAGATGCTCTTCTTATCGCACGCTAATATTGCTAGCATAAGCTAATTTCAGCATTTAGCAGATACTCGCCTTAGCGCACGCTAATACAGCTAATTTACGTTAGATTCAGTGTAAGCTCTTTTTACCAAACGTTTAATTTAGCGCAGGTTAATATTGATAGCGTACGCTATATTGAGCGTACGTTAATTTTTGCAGCCGATAGTTTTGGATCATGCTAATTTTGTTAGAATGTTATTCTCAGCGTACGCTAATTTTAGCGGATTGATTTAGTGCATATAAATAATTTGATGTAGCTTATTTAGAAAATGGACTCTTATTGTGGATACATTCAAATTCCATTACTACTAATGTTCATTCTCTAATAAAGCTACTTTGCTTCGGATTAACTGAGTCCACCATTGGAAACTAAAGAGTTTACGATGGAGCTCATATTACTTTTTTGGAAAAAGGTATTCTTTTTTAAAAAAGATTCTTTAAAATTTAATATCTGACTTTTAGAGATTTATAATTTGACCAACTATAATTAGTGCCTACATAGATGTTGCTTTTTTGGATAATTAAGTTTTTATTTAAAATACACTTAGATTCCAAACCTACGTGTCATTTCATTTTGAATAAAGCTATTTTGTGATGGTTTTAATATTAGTCTTGGCGCTCAGAGGGTTTCGTATGAAGTTAGAGGTCCCACCAAGCAAGTAGGTGATTTATATGTATTTTGAGCTGTTGAATCCGAATTTGCAACTTGCTTTTCGCGCAAGTGGTCGAGTAATTTGTTATAAACAAATTAATTGTTTAAATGGCTATAGTTTATGAACTACAATAAATGCAGTGATTTCCTCTGCAAAAACTTGTTCTTTAATAAAAAAAAAACAAAAAAAATCGTTTTTGTTGCATGTCAATTTGATAATTAGAACCAGTGATATGGCAAATATATTGCAAAAAAACATAGAGACGTAGCGGAAGCGCGGAACGCCCTGGTAAAAAACCTTATAATTCGACTACTAATCAATATTTTTTGCAGTTCAAAATGTGTTTTAAAAATGTCAGAGTCTCAGCTTTAATGATAAATTGTTATATATTATTTTCAATTGTTAATAAATATGCTAAAATGATTTGAAGCAGAAAAAATTTTCAATTTTTCAGAATTTTGTTTGTTTATAACGAAATGATATAGGTAAGCGAACAAAATATTTCTATATTTTTTATATAGAATGATAGAAAATTTGATCTAGTTTAAGAATCTGTCCGGTTTTTCAAATTTAAGTAGAACCTGAGATATCGCAAATTTAAGCTGTAGCGCCAACTCCTTGCAATGCGACATATGTGTGCAATATGGCGATTGCTTTCCTTATTAAAAATTCTTTTATTATAAGGTCAGTAATTTCATTTTTTTTGTAATAAAATTAATTTTAACTCTGTATTAGGAAATTAAACAAAAATTTAATAAAAAAGGATTCAGCTAAAAATAAATGACTCTAATAAATCGGAAGGTTAAAACAAATTTTTTGAATAAAATAAATTGTTGTTCTTTTTGCAATTACAAAAAAATAAATAAATGTAAGAATTCTCCATAAGTTGAGTATATTGTTTACTATTATAGTAGATAAATCAATGATTATTTAAAACCCTAAATCTACTTCATCTAAATGTATTATTCACTTCGAGCATATACTACTGGAGGAAGCCTCCGAATGACAGAAAACGTTACAAGGCGAAGAGAAAGAAAGTCTCTATTTTGGTACGTGCTGTCTCTCTCTAGCCTGATTTGATTGGCTGCTTCTGTTTTCCACTAACAAAGTGAGAGAGAGAGAGATAGCACGTACCAAAATAGAGGCTTTTTCTCTCTTCACCTTGTAACTCAGTTAATAGCTGGGAGGCTTCCTCCAGTAGTATATGCTCGAAGATTATACATCATTAATATTATGACAAAGTATATAAAATAGAGTCAAGTCAAAAGTGATTTTATTAGAGAAGGATAAGATTGCTTACCTTATAATAAGAGAATTTTTAATAAGGAAAGCGATCGCTATATTGTACACATATGTCGTATTGAAAGAAGTTGACGCTACAGCTTAAATTTGCGATATCTCAGGTTCTACTTACTTAAATTTGAAAAACCGGATAAATTCTTAAATTAGATCTTTCCTATCATTCTATATAAAAAATATAGGAATATTTTGTTCGCTAACCTATATTATTTCGTTATAAACAAACACAATTCTGAAAAATTAAACATTTTATCTGCTTTAAATCGTTCTAGCTTATTTATCAACATTTAAAAGTAATATATAACAATTTATCATTAAAGCTGAGACTCTGGCATTTTTTAAACACATGTTGAACTTCAAAAAATATCAATTAGTAGTCGAGTTATCAGGTTTTTTACCAGGGCGTTCCGCGCTTCCGCTACGTCTCTATGTTTTTTTGCAATATATTTGCCATATCACTGGTTCTAATTATCAAATCGACATGCAACAAAAACGATTTTTTTTGTTTTTTTTATTAAAGAGCAAGTTTTCGCAGAGAAAATTACTGCATCTATTGTAGTTCATAAACTATAGTCACTTAAACAATTAATTTGTTTATAACAAATTACTCGAACACTTGCGCGAAAAGCAAGTTGCAAATTCGGATTCAGCGGCTCAAAATACATATAAATCACCTGCTTGCTTGGTGGGACCTCTAACTGCATACGAAACCCTCTGGGCGCCTAGATTATATAGTCCGATTTAAGAAAAAAACATATTGATAGTCCTTTACATATTGCTTTTTCGGAAATTCCTATTTATATTTTATTCAGCCTATCTATAATTGTAATAACAACTTTTTGGCAATAATAATTTGGTTTTAATTTAATCTAACTGACTTCTAAGTTAATTAACGTTAGTTTTACTCTACATTCATGTTGCTTATTTAGATAATCGGACTTTTTTTCTAAATACATTTATATCGCATGACTATCAATGTTTATTGCCTAATGAAGCTACTTTGCTTCCGATTAACTAAGTCCACAATCGGAAATTAAAAAGTTGACGATAAAACTTATGTCGCTTTTTTAGAAACTCATGTTGCTTATTTGGAAAATAGGACTTTTTTTCTAAATACATCAATATCGCATAACTATCAATGTTTATTGCCTAATGAAGCTACTTTGCTTCGGATTAACTAAATATACAATTGGAAACTAAAAAGTTTACGATAAAACTCATGTTGCTGTTTTGGAAACTCATGTTGCTTATTTGCAAATCGGACTTTTTCTCTAAATACATTAATATCGCAAAACTATCAATGCTTATTGCCTAACAAAGCTACTTTGCTTTGGATTAACTGACAAATAGAGTGTTTCACCTTCGGGTCACCGTTTTTGCTCAAATTTTGAGAATTATTTCTAGTTGCAGAAATATGAAGTCAGCCAAAATTTTAGAGGCCAAAGCTCAATATTTCCCTAGTTACAGGCCATTAAAGAGAATCACTAAAAAAGTTACTAGATTTTCAAACGCTCATAGTTCCTCAGCATTATTGGCTAGAAACTTAAACCTTTTTTTGAATGAAAGCTGAGCTCAAATCCTTTCGAAATAGCACCTATACCGTCTCAAAATATTATTTTTTCCCAAAGTTAGAGCATAAAAAAGATTAAACCTGAATTTTTTGTTTAAAACATTAATTAATAATAAAAGCTAAAATTGGGTTCAATCTTTATTATGCTATAACTTTGGAAAAATAATATTTCGAAATGCTATAACTTATATTTCAAAAGGATTTAAGCTCAGCTTTTATTAAAAAAAAAAGTTTAAGCTTCTAGCTAACAATTCTAAGAAACTATAAGCGTTTGAAAATCTAGTAACTTTTTTAGTGATTTTCTTCGATGGCCTGTAACTAGGGAAATATTAAGCGTTGGCCTCTAAAATTTGAGCTTTCTTCATATTTCTGACTCCAGAAAACATTCCCAAAATTGGAGCAAAAACGGTGACTCAAAGGTGAAACACTCTTCTTGTGAGTCCACAATTGGAAACTAGAGAGTTTACGATAAAACTGATGTGGCTTTTATTGAAAAATATATTCTTATTTTATTGAGATTCTTTAAAATTGTAATATCTGCTGATTGCAAAAATAGCTGATTTTTATATACGAATGACAGATTCATAATTTGACTAACTATAATTAGTGCCTATATAGGTGTTGCTTATCTGAATAATTGATTTTGTTATGAATAATATACTTAGATTCCGAATCTACGTATCTTTTATTATTATTAAAGCTTCTTTGTGATAGTTTTAATATAGGCCTATTTCAAAACTAAAATGTTAACGATCCTTCGGAGGTTTCTTTCTCAGCAATTGTTTTTGTTACTTCATTCGGCCTATCTAAATATAAAATGACAATTTTTGGCAAGAATAATTAAGTTTCAATTTAATCTATTTGACTTCTAAGTTAATTATCGTTAGTTTTACTCTACATTAATGTTGCTTATTTAAATATTCGTCCTTTTTTTCTAAATACATCAACATGGCATAACTATCAATGTTTATTGCCTAATGAAGCTACTTTGCTTCGGATCAACTAAGTCCACAACTAGAAACTAAAGAGTTTACGATAAAACTCATGTTGCTTTTTTAAAAACTCATGTTGCTTATTTTAAAAATCGGACTTTTTTTCTAAATACATTAATATCGCAAAACTATCAATGTTTATTGCCTAATGAAGCTACTTTGCTTTGAATTAACTGAGTCCTCGATTGGAAACTTAAGAGATTACGATGAAACTAATGTGGCTGTTTTTGAAAAACATATTCTTATTGAATTGAGATTTTTTGAAATTGTAATATCTGCTGATTGCAAGCATAGCTGATTTTGATATACGAATAACAGATTCATAATTTTACTAACTATAATTAGTGCCTATATAGGTGTTGCTCATCTGGATAATTGATTTTCTATAAATAATACACTTAGATTCCAAACTTAAGTATCTTTCATTATCATTAAAGCTATTTTGTGATGGTTTTAATATAGGCCCATTTCAAAACTAAAATGTTAACGATTCTTTGAAGGTTTCTTTCTGAGCAATTGTTTTTGTTATTTCATTCGGCCTATCTAAAATTAAAATGACAATTTTTTTGCAAAAATAATTTAGTTTTAATTTAATCTATTTGACTTCGATGTTAATTAACGTTCGTTTTACTCTACATTGATGTTGTTTATTTGGAAAATCGGCCTTTCTTTCTGAATACATCAATATGGCATAACTATCAATGTTTATTGCCTAATGAAGCTACTTTGCTTCGGATCAACTAAGTCCACAATTGGAAAGTAAAGAGCTTACGATAAAACTCATGCTGCTTTTTTAGAAACTCACGTTTCTTATTTGGAAAATCGGACTTTTTTTCAAAATACATTAATATCGCATAACTATCAATGTTTATTACCTCATGAAGCTACTTTGCTCTGGATTAACTGAGTCCACAATTAAACACTAAAAACTTTACGATAAAACTAATGTTGCTTTTTTTAAAAAAACGTATTCTTATTTAATCAAGATTCTATAAAATTTTAATATCTGCCGATTGAAAGAATAGCTCATTTTGATAAACGAATGACAGATCTATAATTTGACTTAGTATAATTAGTGCCTATATAGGTGTGGCTTATTGAAATAATTAATTTTTCGAGTGTAATACACTTAGATTCCGAATCTACGTATCTTTTATTATTATTAAAGCTTCTTTGTGATAGTTTTAATATAGGCCTATTTTGAAACTAATATGTTAACGATCCCTTGGAGGTTTCTTTCTCAGCAATTGTTTTTGTTGTTTTATTCGGCCTATCTAAAATTGAAATAACAAATTTTTGGCAAGAATAATTTGGTTTTAATTTAGTCTATCTGACTCCCAAATTGATTAACATTAGTTTTACTCTACATTCATGTTGCTTATTTGAAAAATCGGACTTTTTTTCTAAATACATCAATATAGCATAACTATCAATGTTTATTACCTAATGGAGCTACTGTGCTTTAGATTAACTAAGTCCACAATCGGAAAGTAAAGAGCTCACGATAAAACTCATGCTGCTTTTTTAGAAACTCACGTTGCTTATTTGGAAAATCGGACTTTTTTTCAAAATACATTAGTATCGCATAACTATCAATGTTTATTACCTCATGAAGCTACTTTGCTCTGGATTAACTGAGTCCACAATTAAACACTGAAAACTTTACTATAAAACTGATGTTGCTTTTTTTGAAAAAACGTATTCTTATTTAATCAAGATTCTATAAAATTTTAATATCTGCCGATTGCAAGAATAGCTCATTTTGATATACGAATGACAGATTTATCATTTGACTTAGTATAATTAGTGCCTATATAGGTGTGGCTTATTAAAATAATTAATTTTTCGAGTGTAATACACTTAGATTCCGAATCTACGTATCTTTTATTATTATTAAAGCTTCTTTGTGATAGTTTTAATATAGGCCTATTTTGAAACTAATAAGTTAACGATCTCTTGGAGGTTTCTTTCTCAGCAATTTTTTTTGTTATTTAATTCGACCTATCTAAAATTAAAATGACAATTTTTTTGCAAGAATAATTTAGTTTTAATTTAATCTATTTGACTTCTAAGTTAATTAACGTTTGTTTTACTCTACATTGATGTTGTTTATTTGAAAAATCGGCCTTTCTTTCTGAATACATCAATATATCATAACTATCAATGTTTATTGCATAATGAAGCTACTTTGCTTCGGATCAACTAAGTCCACAATCGGAAAGTAAAGAGCTCACGATAAAACTCATGCTGCTTTTTTAGAAACTCACGTTGCTTATTTGGAAAATCGGACTTTTTTTCAAAATACATTAATATCGCATAACTATCAATGTTTATTACCTCATGAAGCTACTCTGCTCTGGATTAACTGAGTCCACAATTAAACACTAAAAACTTTACGATAAAACTAATGTTGCTTTTTTTGAAAAAACGTATTCTTATTTAATCAAGATTCTATAAAATTTTAATATCTGCCGATTGAAAGAATAGCTCATTTTGATATACGAATGACAGATTTATCATTTGACTTAGTATAATTAGTGCCTATATAGGTGTGGCTTATTAAAATAATTAATTTTTCGAGTGTAATACACTTAGATTCCGAATCTACGTATCTTTTATTATTATTAAAGCTTCTTTGTGATAGTTTTAATATAGGCCTATTTTGAAACTAATATGTTAACGATCTCTTGGAGGTTTCTTTCTCAGCAATTTTTTTTGTTATTTAATTCGACCTATCTAAAATTAAAATGACAATTTTTTTGCAAGAATAATTTAGTTTTAATTTAATCTATTTGACTTCTAAGTTAATTAACGTTTGTTTTACTCTACATTGATGTTGTTTATTTGAAAAATCGGCCTTTCTTTCTGAATACATCAATATATCATAACTATCAATGTTTATTGCATAATGAAGCTACTTTGCTTCGGATCAACTAAGTCCACAATCGGAAAGTAAAGAGCTCACGATAAAACTCATGCTGCTTTTTTAGAAACTCACGTTGCTTATTTGGAAAATCGGACTTTTTTTCAAAATACATTAATATCGCATAACTATCAATGTTTATTACCTCATGAAGCTACTTTGCTCTGGATTAACTGAGTCCACAATTAAACACTGAAAACTTTACTATAAAACTGATGTTGCTTTTTTTGAAAAAACGTATTCTTATTTAATCAAGATTCTATAAAATTTTAATATCTGCCGATTGCAAAAATAGCTCATTTTGATATACGAATGACAGATTTATCATTTGACTTAGTATAATTAGTGCCTATATAGGTGTGGCTTATTAAAATAATTAATTTTTCGAGTGTAATACACTTAGATTCCGAATCTACGTATCTTTTATTATTATTAAAGCTTCTTTGTGATAGTTTTAATATAGGCCTATTTTGAAACTAATATGTTAACGATCTCTTGGAGGTTTCATCCTCAGCAATTTTTTTTGTTATTTAATTCGACCTATCTAAAATTAAAATGACAATTTCTTTGCAAGAATAATTTAGTTTTATTTTAATCTATTTGACTTCTAAGTTAATTAACGTTCGTTTTACTCTACATTGATGTTGTTTATTTGAAAAATCGGCCTTTCTTTCTGAATACATCAATATAGCATAACTATTAATGTTTATTACCTAATGGAGCTACTGTGCTTTAGATTAACTAAGTCCACAATCGGAAAGTAAAGAGCTCACGATAAAACTCATACTGCTTTTTTAGAAACTCACGTTGCTTATTTGGAAAATCGGACTTTTTTTCAAAATACATTAGTATCGCATAACTATCAATGTTTATTACCTCATGAAGCTACTTTGCTCTGGATTAACTGAGTCCACAATTAAACACTGAAAACTTTACTATAAAACTGATGTTGCTTTTTTTGAAAAAACGTATTCTTATTTAATCAAGATTCTATAAAATTTTAATATCTGCCGATTGCAAGAATAGCGGATTTTGATATACGAATAACAGATTTATAATTTGACTAAATATAATTAGTGCCTATATAGATGCTGCTTATTTGGATAATTAATTTTTTATGTATAATACACTTAGATTCCGAACCTACGTATCTTTCATTATCAATAAAGCTATATTGTAATGGTTTTAATATAGGCCCATTTTAAAACTAATATGTTAACGATCCCTTGGAGGTTTCTTTCTCAGCAATTGTTTTTGTTGTTTCATTCGGCCCATCTAAAATTGAAATAACAATTTTGTGGCAAGAATAATTTGGTTTTAATTTAGTCTATCTGACTTCTAAATTGATTAACATTAGTTTTACTCTACATTTATGTTGCTTATTTGGAAAATCGGACTTTTTTTTAAAATACATTAATATCGCATAACTATCAATGTTTATAACCTAATAAAGCTACTTTGCTCTGGATTAACTGAGTCCACAATTGGAAACTATAAACTTTACGATAAAACTGTTGTTGCTTTTCTTTAAAAACGTATTCTTATTTATTCGTGATTTTTTAAAATTCTAATATCTGCCGATTGTAAGAATAGCTCATTTTAATATACGAATGACAGATTTATAATTTGACTAACTATAACTAGGGCCTATATAGGTGTTCTTTATTCAGATAATTAGCTTTTTGTGTGCAATACACTCAGATTCCGAATCTACGTATCTTTTATCATTATTAAAGCTTCTTTGTGATAGTTTTAATATAGGCCTATTTTAAAACTAATATGTTAACGATCCCTTGGAGGTTTCTTTTTTAGCAATTGTTTTTGTTGTTTTATTCGTTCTATCTAAAATTGAAATAACAATTTTTTGGCAAGAATAATTTGGTTTTAATTTAGTCTATCTGACTCCCAAATTGATTAACATTAGTTTTTTCTCTACATTCATGTTGCTTATTTGGAAAATCGGACTTTTCTTCTAAATACATCAATATAGCATAACTATCAATGTTTATTACCTCATGAAGCTACTTTGCTTTGAATTAATTAAGTCTATAATTGGAAAATAAAGACTTGAAAATGAAACTCATTTTGCTTTTTTGGAAAAATGATTTCTTATTTAATTTAGATTCTTTAAAATTGTAATATCTGCCGATTGCAAGAATAGCTAATTTTAATATACGAATGATAGATTTATAAATTGACTAATTATAATTAGTGCCTATATAGGTGTTGTTTATTTGGATAATTAATTTTTTGTGTGTAATGCACTTAAATTTCGAACCTACGTATCTTTTATCATTATTAAAGCTTCTTTGTGATGGTTTTAATATAGACCCATTTCAAAACTAAAATGTTAACGATCCTTTGAAGGTTTCTTTCTCAGCAATTGTTTTTGTTATATCATTCGGCCTATCTAAAATTGAAATAACAATTTTTTGGCAGAAATAATTCGGATTCAATTTAGTTCATCTGACTTCTAAGTTTATTAACGTTAGTTGCACTCTACATTGATGTCGCTTATTTGCAAAATTAGACTTTTATCCTGAATACATTAATATTTCATAACCAATAATGTTTATTGCCAAATAAAGCAACTTTTCTCTATATTCACTAAGTCCATCATTGAAAACTGATGAGTTTACGATAAAGCTTATGTTACTTATTGAGAAAAACGTATTCTTTTTCAATTGAGATTCTTCAAAATTGTAATATCTGACTTGTGCAAGAATGGCGAAATTTGATATTTAAATAACAGATTTATAATTTGACTAACTATGATTAGTGCCTACATAGATCTTGCTATTTTGGATTACTAAGTTTTTATTTAAGATACACTTACATTCAAAACTTACGTGTCTTTCATTTTGAATAAAGCTATTTTGTGATGCTATTAATATAGTCCCTGTTAATTTTGCATTTGTTAATTTTGTATCAGAGCTACATTGCGAACGGTTTGAATTTGAAATGAAAAACTTTAATGTTAAATGCTATTAATAAATATAATATAAAAATTATCATGTTTCGTTGGGTTTAATCTTTATAGCATATTTGTTACACAAATAAATATTTTGTTCATAAAACCATGTGTTAAATGCTATTTGTGGCGAGGTTAATATAGAAATGTCTGCACATGTTACTTTGTTAAATGAAGATTGGTTAAATCTATTGTAGAGGTTGTAGACGTATGTAAAATATTTCATTCTTTCTTTCTTTAGCAGCCGAACCCCCGTCTAGGGTCAATAATGATTGACCTGAGGGCGACTCAGGCACCGTAGATAGGGCTGATAACGGTATCAGCCTGAGGCTACACTTACGACTTCATCTAGGAAATGAATTCTTGTATTGAAAGTCACGCAGTGAGAGAAAACCCGATGGGTTGACTCAAGACTGCACTCTATGCTGGACTTGGCGAGGCTGAAAATGAAAGAGAGAGTGAAGTTTAGAAACAAAAAAGGAAAGTTAATTTTTGTTATTTTAAATTAATATCTTTCAATTTATGTATATGGGTAATTCTTTCATACTTTTAAAAATCATGTTACTGCGTCATTTCTCCTAAATATGAGATAGCACATCTTGTTAGCAAATGTTCACTGATTTATTGAGTTATTAGAAACTAATTTTGTTATATTTTTAATGATAATTAGACGTGTCATTTTATGGCGGATGGGGAAAAGGGGTTTTTTTTTTTTAATTTAAATGTTACCAGGCCATGTAAAATGATAAATTACCGCTATAAAAAAAATGACTACTGCTTTTTTTATTTGAAATTCACACCAAAGCTTTATCTATACACATACTTTTGGAAAATCAAGAGCATGGGTGTGTGCCTGTTAACAAAAGTACTTTCTGAAAGGTTATTAAAATGTTACCAAAAATTTATATATTTTACTTTTTTCTGGAAAATACGATGCTGTAAAAAAGACTATTCAGCGGTGACATTTTAAACTACATCAAAAGGTAATATTTAGAATCACAAAGAGAAATTTTTTTATTAGGAACGTGTGCCTAGTGTAGATAAAGTTCTTTGTTCGTTTGAAATTATACTTAAAAAACGTGACTCACTTTTGAAAATAGGTTTTTATCCACTAATATGAAAACCTAAGCTTTGATTCATCTTTTCTCTGTTGTGAACTTTGTAATTTACTATTTTATAATACTCAATGTAATCTTTAAGTTGCTTTTGAAGTATTATTTCGAGTATTCTGGAAATCATTGAATTTTTCCCGGCTATTAAATTTTCCAAATTTACATCGATTACCTAGTTTCTATCAATGTTTTAATTCTAAAGAGTTTAAACTTTAAAAGCTCAGTTTTAGTATGTATTTAATAGCTTACACCTAGAACGTTGAGTTGAATCATCACTGAAATTTCTAGATTTTAAATTAAAAATTTTTAGATTTAATGTTTATTAAATAAACTAAAATATTTGGTTAAAAGGAATATAAGTATTTTTATTCGAAAACATAAACTACACAAATCTATGTCAAATTTCATACCCTAAGATTGACAATTTTAGCAAAAATAAATTGATATTCCACTCACTTATGATTTGTAATCAGGAATCCTAAAAGCCATTGGGTAACTAATATCACTCAATTTTAATACCCGAATCGCCAAAAATGAATTTTCCAAAAAAATTGCCATTTCTGGCATATTTTATTTATTACAAAAAATTTTGTAATTATTAATGTAAATTGCGAATTTAAATATTTTCTGTAACATATTAAACATGTAAAAATGAAAAAGCTCAATGGAAAATGATCTATTATAGCCCAAAATACTTAAAAACTGATCTGAGATAGGTAAAATATTATACCTGGGTGTGATAATAATGAATATATTTAAATGTCTTATATTAAAAAAAGCTATCTTCAAAAGTGAGTAATGCGATTTTTTCTTTTATTATCATTTTAATATATCAACATTTAAAAAAAATAAATTTGATACATGTGTCTTCAATTTTTTTTAATTTATTAAAAGTAAATTTTAACACTATGAAAAATTTACTCGAAAATCTGTCTTTTGATGTTTGTTAAAAAGACTACCCTTAAAAGTGAGTAACACGATTTTTTTCTTTCATTATAATACGTCAACATTCAGAGAAAATTAGTTTTACACGTGTGCCTGTATTTTTTTTTTTTTAATTTGTTGCAGGTGAAATTTTAACATTATGAAAGATTTACCCATATATGTTTTGTGATTTTTACTTTTCTATTCTTTTTTAGAATGCTGTTTGAATTTTACATGATATTGTAGTTCTGGAATAAATTTGTTTGTTTTTTGCGTAATATTAACATTTTTATTCATCAATTAAAAACTTTCTATGATTTTATTAATTTTATATCTTTTGCTTTCTCATAGAGAAAGCATTGTATCGGTAAAAAAAATTTTTTTCTATTTTTTCATTGATTTGTACATATTTGAACTCAGTGAGTCGAAAAAAGTGGTTTCCAGAAAATGTCTGTATGTATGTGTGTGTGTGTGTGTGTGTGTGTGTGTGTGTGTGTGTGTGTGTGTGTGTGTGTGTGTGTGTGTGTGTGTGTGTGTGTGTGTGTGTGTGTGTGTGTGTGTGTGTGTGTGTGTGTGTGTGTGTGTGTGTGTGTGTGTGTGTGTGTGTGTGTGTGTGGATGTATGCATTCAGTTAGTAAACTGTAACTCGAGAACTACTCGATGGATTTGCTTCTAATTTTGCATGGAATTTAGTTTTGTGACTAACTTGCTGGGAAGCTATTGATAATTGGTTCTTCCAGCGTAGTTTTCATTTTAAAAAAAAAAAAAAAAAAAAATTCGATTTCTCGTTTTTTGGTTTTTTTTTGTTTACTACTCGATGAATTTGCTTCAAAATTTGCATGAAATTTATTTGTGATTGCCTGGATAAAATAAATTTTCAAAAACTGATTTTCTTAGCTTAGTTTTAATTTTAGAGCATTTTGAAATTAAAAAAAAAAATGTTTCTATTTATTAAGCCAATAAAATTTAAAAAACTACTCGATGGATTTACTTCAAATTTTCCATACAATTCAATTTTTTGATGAACTGGTGCGGAAGCTATTGAGAATTGGTTTTCTTAGGGTAGTTTTTTTTTAGAATCATTTTAAGAATTTTTAAAAAATTTCAATTTTTCATTTTTTTTGTATTTTACGTAAACTACTCGAAGAATTTGTTCGAAAATTTGTATGGAACTTTATTTCGACTGCCAAAATTATTAAAAATTTTGTAAACTAATTTTCTTAGCGCACTTTTAATTTTAGAGCATTTTTAAAATTTTTTAAAAAATTTTTATTTTTAATTTTTTTTTATTTTACGAAAACCATTCGATTGATTTGCTCCAAAATTTGTATGCAATTAATTCGCTACTATCTGAAGAAAACAAGTTTTGGAATAGATAGATAGATAGATAGATATCAATTTATTTTGTAAAAGAGTAAAAAAAGGCATGTAATACATCAAGCAATAAATAATAATTCTGTATAAAGTATTGCACATAATATGATAAGATATCACAGTCAAATATTAAAATTAATATATAATACTGTATCAGTAAGTCACTATGTAAAAGCGATATCACAGACTACTCTAAATACACGCAGAAAGTATGAAAACATAAATTACAATGAAAACAGTCTTAAATATCTATCAGTCATGAAATTAAAATCAAATTAAAATCAAATAACACAATTTAAAAGATAAAGCATAAAGCATAGTCATGACATCAAATAAAAATAAAATTGGACAAAACAATGCAACAATAAATAATAAAAAATAATATAATAATAAAATTCAAAGAATAAAAACTTGATACCGAAGATGTCATAACTATTAATAAAAAGAAACAGAATCACTCATTCTTTCTGCATTCATTCAACCATCATTCGCGCTAATAAATACATTCACACCTTAAATCTATATATAAGACAAAACAAAATAAATTAACATAAAATTAAAATACTTAAAATTAAGATCACTCGAGGTCGAGTAAGTACCTCCTCAAAGCCGATTTGAACCTGCCGAGCGATGGAAGATTTTTTATATCGGCAGGCAGGGAGTTCCAAAAATGCGCACCTTGAACTTGAAAGGAATTTCTTCCAGTCTCAGTACGCATGAAGGGCACCGCGAAATCCTTAATCTCTCCCCTAGTGGCTACCCTAGGTACATATCTAGTAAAGAGACTCACTAGATACTCTGGAGTATTCATGCGCACGATTTTGTACATAAGTACAGCCATAAAATACTGTCTCCTTGAATCAGTACGCAGCCAACCAAGAGCAGCTCTATAAGGAGAGATATGATCGCCCATTCTCACACCCATTACATATCTCACACATGAATTTTGTAGTCTTTGTAAACGTCTTCTCAACCCCTGCGAAGCATCAAGCAAAACTACTGAGCAGTAGTCGAGGTGCGGAAACAACAAGGCGACTGCGAGTTGTTTACGCAGGGCCTCAGTGGTGTACCGACGGAAAAACCGCAAACTATACATTACCCTATTAAATTTTTTAGTCACCATATTAATGTGCGGCTCCCATGACAACCTAGCGTCAAGCACAACACCAAGGCTCACAACGGTATCAGAGAAAGATATGTCGACACCACCCTCAAGCTCAATCGTTCTTGACTCACCAGTATAGAAGTCATTAATAAATCGACTACTGCCAAAAACGATTGCTTTAGTTTTGCTTGCATTTAATGTGAGAGAAGCATCGACAGCCCACCCCGACACCGCCCTGGTCGCCCTCCGCAAAATACGAATACCTTCATTCACATGTTCATAAGGGACCTGAGTATAGATTTGGAGGTCATCAGCATATAATATGTGCTCGACGAAACAGAGGTCGAGTGTGTCACGTATGTTATTAATGTAAAGGCAAAACAACAGAGGCCCCAGCACTGAACCCTGTGGAACTCCTAGATTGGTTGTTAGCCAATCTGAATCCTCTTTTAAGTGTGTAGAAACCATTTGTTTCCTACCTGATAAATAGGAGCTAATCCATTCAAGTGCAGCCCTGGAAAGCCCCATCGATCTAAGCCTCGCAAGCAATTTGGAGGGGCAGATCGTGTCGAAAGCCTTACTAAAGTCAAATAGAAGTAGTAACGTGGCAAGTTTCTTGTCAAGACCTGATCTTATGTCGTCTGTAAGTTTAAGTATGGCGGTCTGCGTAGAATGGTGCTTTCTGAAGCCAGTCTGCAAAGAGTCAAGTATTTTGTGTGTCGTAATGTACTCTTGCAGTTGGTCATGGGCAATCTTCTCCAGAACCTTTGAAAGAAAACATAATATTGCTATTGGCCTAAAATCTTTAGGCATCTTAAGTGCGGGACACTTCTTTAAAGGCACAATGCGTGCACGCTTCCAAAGGCAAGGGAAGATCCCCCGCGCAAAAGAGGAATTGAAAAGAGTCACAAGATGCTCTCCAATAAACGGTAGTGCTTTAAGTATCACACTCTGCGGAATGCCATCCTCGCCACAAGCCTGTGATGAAAAATGCGAAATCGCAAGGATTACATCATTAATATTAATTGGCTTGAAGGCAAAGCCACTTTCACTACACTCCGAAAGAATCTTCTTACGTTCCGCAGTATCATCGTGTGGCGAGACTGACACTCCCGCAAAATGTGCATTAAGCTCATCAGGAGTGAATCCATTCAAGTCCCCTTGAGGTCCGGAGAGGAGTCCCAGGTCTTTTAACTCCTTCCAGACATTACCTCTAGCAAGAGCATCAAACAGTCTATTATGATAATAATTTGTCTTAGCATGTTCTGTCTGTTCGTCTATAGTTTTACGCAGTTTCAAGAATTCGGAGAGATAACGCTCCTCCTTCGTCCGTTTGAACCTACGATACGTGGCATCTCTCTTGTGCCGCATCTGCGACAACTCTTTATCTATCCAAGGAAATTTATCTTTACCAATTTTAAGTGATTTTAGTGGCGCCAGATTTTGTATTGCTGCCGTAAGGTTGTCGCAGAGGCAGCCAAGCGCAGATTCCGGGTCAACTGTACCAACTGTAAATGGCGTCCAATCACAGCCGGCCAAACTCTGCACCAATAAGTTTGGACAGATATCTTTATAATTCCTATACTTAATTATCTTTTCATCTATCTTCATAAAATTACAAGAAATGCATACATCAATTAAATTGTGCCGACTGTGAAAATTCGCCGGTAAGTTGCGTGCGTCAAGTACTGTGTCATTATTGTCCACAAGAATCAGGTCAATCCACGTGTGAGACGTCGGAGTATGATGCGTGGCACCGTGCTGAACCAACTGTAACGAAAGCTCAGCCGATAATTTATTAATAAATTTGGCATCACTGCTCTCACGCAGAAGATCGGCATTCAGGTCTCCCATTATGATTTTATGAGAGTATTCAGAGGCAAAATTTCTTAAGTTATCCAAAAAATCAGTATTTCTAAAAAAGGAAATTGCAGGAGGTCGATAAATAACAGAAACTAGCACAGCTTCGGAGCTGCCCAATTGCACGGAACAAAAAATATATTCAGGTACCTCCGGTTTACCTTCACTATGATTAGTTTGAGTATCCGAAGTAGCCAAAATAGTGCACTTTAAATTATCTTTAATATACAAGGCAACTCCTCCACCACGCAAGTTTCTGTCCTGTCTGAATACTTTATACCCCTTGACCCGAATGACGTCATCCGAAACAGATGGACCCAGCCAGGTCTCAGCCACTCCAAATATGTCGTAAGAGGGACCATCACTCAGAAATTCACGTACCTGCCCAATGTGAGCCCTCAAAGAGGTCACATTCAGAAAGCATGCTCGCAGTTCACCCCTCCTCCCTGTACGACCCCCGAGGAGGCCAGGCGTAGTCATTGGGGAGAGGCCACACTTGACGTTACTCCATTATTCGCCAGTATATTTCGTTGATGATCAGAGGCTTTAGTAGTATTAGTATCACATTTATTATTATTGCACTTAATATTCGATAGAATTTCAGAATTGTCTTTATTTGCATTTACACCGTGATCTAGTTTCTTGCTATCTATCAATAAATTATCTAAGTCATTTTCATTAAAAAAGTTGTGTGCTCTCTCCCCTCTCTCCCTCCTCACCAGAAATCTGCCATGTCTGTGCCAAACAAATTTAAAGCCTTTTTCTTTGGCATACTTTTTCAATTTTTTAAAATTAGCATATTTCTCTCTAGGCAAAAATTCATTAATAAATATCAAGCTGTGGTGTTTGATGGAAGAAAGACTGCTAAGGAGGGAGAGATTAAGATCCGCCGTCGAATAACCAGTGAATTGTCGTTTAGCTTCAATCACCTTTTGCACCAGGTCCTCCTCAGAAAGTCTAACCAGCAATGAGAATGAACCCCTCGGGCCGCCACTGATCTCACGCTCTGTAGGCACCTCGTTTACATTGTCATGTTTAGCAATTTTCTTAACAGAAATTATATTCGTACGCTTGATTGTCGGGAGAATGGTACCAAGAACGGCACAGGCGTAATCATCCGGCCCAACATTGACTGCTGAGCAGTTAAATCCGCCAGAGATCATCAATGTACCACTCCCAGAACCACACTCCGTCTCAACTTGACGAGGTGCCTCCTCACTAATTATATTATGTGTATGTGGTGCTTGTGTTATTTCCACAGATTCAGATGCGTGTAATGTATGCTCATTTATTCCCGTGAGATCCGCAACGGCCTGCGCTACGCCAGCTACCCCGGTTGTAAGGTTGAAGAAACCCCTGTCCACTCCGTGAAACTCGTTGTTAAGAAAAGTTTGAATGTTATCAAATTTATTACTTATGATTTTATTATACGTTTCAGTTTTATTGTTTAGAGCAGACAGGAAATTCCTTTCCGAAGTGACTATTATTTCCTTAAGTTTGCGATTTTCCTCTAACAGCTGCATCTGCCCAGTTTCTAAATTTTTAATAAATACATTTTGTTTTTCAATTTTGGACACAATATCCCGCAGGCCCTTGTCAAAATTTTGGACTTGGCTTTCAAAAGTTAAAAGTCGATCAAAAGAATTAAATAATTTATCAAGCCTGCCAGATAGTGCGCCCTCTAGAGCAGATACAGCTGCCTGCAATGAGGAAGAATCTAAGTCACCTCGGACCACATCAAAATTATTTTTCTTAAGATTATTACTATTATTATTATTCGGGGCAGCGTGCGCAGCGCCACCTCCTAATTGCTTATCAGATAAATGTATACTTAAACTACTTCTCCCTCCATCCGCCGTGGCACCGCTGTTGTTGTTGATGGTTGAAGTTTGCGATGACAAAGTAGTTTTCACTTTTTCAGGCTGCTTCTGAGCGGTGTTGACAGGTGTCACTTTCGAGTCAGTTCGTGAAGGTGTTGAGGCACTGATGGGCTGATTGGAAACAGCTTTGCGTGCGATCTGCGAAACTCCATTGACCTTGATGCTACCACTGGCTGATGATGTTGAATTATTTTTTATTTTTTCAATGCACCTTTTACATTCATACTTTGTGCCATTTTCCATTTTTGAACGAGTCATGCATTTCGCATGACAACGCTGCCGGCACGTGAAACACAAATGGAGCTTTGCCATGCCCCATTTATCATTGGTGGATAGCTTGCAAATCGCACAACTGTCCATTACTCCGACCTCTAGTGTACACTACAGTAACTACAACTGACCTCCTTATAGGGTAAGGTAGACTTCTATTTTATCGGTCGAAAAAATTAGCCACCAGGATCTCTGCCTGCAGATGCAAAATTGCCTCCAAACTAACCTCAAAACTGCGATAATTCTAACCTCCAAGGAACAGCACCCTGATGTAAAATACAAGATAAAATGCAAGGACCGCTGAAAAAACTGATGATTTATAGCTGAGACGGTTCCTTGCAAATTGAGCGTGCAAGAGTCTGTAAGAAAAACGCCCTAGGGCACAAAAATGCAGTACCAGAACAAAAATAAGAAGAGCGAAAAATAAAACGTGTTTAACTACTTACAGATGGAGAGAGAGGAATACTAATTTTCTCAGCGCAGTTTTAATTTTAGAGCACTTTGAAAATTTTCTAAAAAATTTTTATTTTTCATTTATTTTCTTTTTTGCGTTAACCATACTATAAATTTTCTCCAAAATTTTCATACAATTAATTTGCTATTGTCTGAAAAAAATTAGCTTTTGGAAACTAATTTTCTTAGAGTGGTTACAATTTTAGAGAATTTTAAAGATTTAAAAAAAAATTTCGATTCTTCTTTTCTTATTTTTTTTTATTCTACGTAAAGTACTCGATAGATTTGTTCTAAAAATTACAGGGAAATTATTTGCGACTGCCAAAAGAAGGGAAATTTTCAAAAATTGATTTTCATAGTGTAGTTTTAATTTTAGAGCATTTTTAAAATTTTGAAAAAGAAATTTTGAAAAGAAAATGTTATTTATTTAACCAGTTAGATCTCGAAAATTACTCGATGGATTTGCTTCAAATTTTGTATACCATCTATGTTTTTGTATAACTAGGCGGGAAGCTATAGAAAATTTGTATTCATAGTGTATTTTTTTTATTATAAAGCCATTTTAAGAATTTGAAAAAATTTTCGATTTTTAATTTTTTTTTTGTATTTTACGTAAATTAATTGATGAGTTTGCTTTGAGATTTCCATGGGAATAATTTGCATCTGCCAAAAGAAGGATAACTTTTATAAACCGATCTTTTTAGCGTAGTTTTCTTTTTAGAAAATTTAAAAAATTTTCTTATTTTAGTATTTTTCCATTTTACGTAAAAATACGTAAAGTACTTGATAGAGTTACTCTAAAATTTGTATACAAATTATTTGCTACTATCTTTATAAACCAAGTTTTAAATAAATAATTTTATTAGCGTAGCTTTTTGATCACTTCTTTTGTTTTCTGAGTTACTCTTGAAAATTTATAATAGTACTACTGAATTTAATTACCGTTACTAAAATTGACTACTTGGATTTACCAAGCTTAGTCGTGATAAAAAGATATCCACAAGTTAATAAATCATTAACGTGAAAACGTAACTATATATTAAAAAATGAATTTTTCAATTATATCTTAATAAGTCAGAAAAGGTTTTGTAACATTTATAGGATATAATGTTATCGATTATAATACTTGTATTTCATTGGATAAAATGTAGTGGTTAACATTCAAATAAACCTTATTGAATTATAATTTTAGTGATACAGAAACAGTAACAGCATCATGCCAATATGCTCATTTATTGGCATTTACCTATTTAAAATTTAGTTAAAAAATCTCTTTCAATGTTGTAAGCAATTTGTTGTAAAGTTGCTATAAACATGAACTGTAAGTTTGAAGAATTACCTTGATAAAATAATAATTTATAGTGATATTGCTGAAGAAGAAAAAATTACAGATATAAATAATTACGATGTTGAACTAGTGAAAATAACGCTTATCCAAATGTGCAAATCTAATAGAAGAAGTGAAAAAGGTTGCCATCTTTTTGAAAATAAACGAATTAAGTTGAATTATTAATAATTTTTTTTAGTCATGAAATTAAATTGATTAATTATTTGCTATTGGGAGGTTAATATTAGAAAGAAAAGAGAAGAAGAAAATTAGAAGAAGAAGAAGAAGAAAAAATTACAGATATTAATAATTACGAAGTTGAACTATTAAAAAAAACGCTCACTCAAATATATCTATAATACATTTCTCTTTCTCGCGATTAACGTAATAGTAAATCTATCAGTTTATTTTAATTTTCATCTTGTTAATTTAATTACCGTCATTAAAATTTACTATTTGGATTTACCAAGCTTAGTCGTGATAAAAAGATATCCACATGATAATAAATCATTAACGTAAAAACTTTACTATGTATTAAAAAATGAATTTTTTAATTATATCTTAATAAGTCAGAAAAGGTTTTGTAACATTTATAGGATATAATGTTATCGATGATAATACTTGTATTTCATTGGATAAAATGTAGTGGTTAACATTCAAATAAACCTTATTGAATTATAATTTTAGTGATACAGAAAGAGTACCAGCATCATGCCAATATGCTCATTTATTGGCATTTACCTATTTAAAATTTAGTTAAAAAATCTCTTTCAATGTTGAAAGCAATTTGTTGTAAAGTTGCTATAAACATGAACTGTAAGTTTGAAGAATTACCTTGATAAAATAATAATTTATAGTGATATTGCTGAAGAAGAAAAAATTACAGATATTAATAACTACGATGTTGAACAATTGAAAAAAACGCTCTTTCAAATGTGCAAATCTAATAGAAGAAGTGAAAAAGGTTGCCATCTTTTGGAAAATAAACGAAATAAGATAAATTATTCAAAATTTTGTTTAGTCATAAAATTAAAATGATTAATTATAAGCTATTAGGAGGCTAATATGAGAAAGAAAAGAGAAATATATAGAAAAAAAATATCTAAATAGTGGCAACTCAAATACAACATATACCATTATAGAAACGTCAGATTCATATATAATTACGTTACTAGATTCTTTTGAATTGAACAAACAAACGAAGTGAGAAATATATTAAGAGGAATCCTTATACCGACATAGAGTTCTACCTTGTCTACATTGAAATTATGAATTTTAATAAAAATTTAACTATTCATGACTGAAATTCGTAGAAGAGGCACATTCTTAAGATGCCAAAGAATTTATTGCAACGTAAAAAGACAATATAAGGGTAAAAATAAAGGCGAAAACTGCTTAATACGATTAACTTTTCAATGTAGTTATGAATAATCGTATTATGCAGTTTTTGTCTTCATTTTCACTTTTATTCTGTCTTTTGACGTTGCAATAAATTCTTTAGAATGTTAAGAATGTGCCTCTTCTATGAAATTTAGTAAAAAATAGTTAAATTTTTATTAAAATGCATAATTCGAATGTTGATAAGGTAGATCTCTGTGTCGGTATGAGGAAACCCCTTAATGTTTTTGCTGAAATATAAAAATAAAATTTTTTTTTTTAACAGTTCTTTAACGAAAAACCTTACTTGTGTATCCAAGTAGATAAGAAACTTCGACAGATTCTTCATCATAATTGCTTTCTCATAGAGAAAGCATTGTATCTATAAAAAAATTTTTTTCTATTTGTTCATTAATTTGTACATATTTGAACTCAGTGAGTCGAAAAAAGTGGTTTCCAGAAAATGTCTGTATGTGTGTGTGTGTGTGTGTGTGTGTGTGTGTGTGTGTGTGTGTGTGTGTGTGTGTGTGTGTGTGTGTGTGTGTGTGTGTGTGTGTGTGTGTGTGTGTGTGTGTGTGTGTGTGTGTGTGTGTGTGTGTGTGTGTGTGTGTGTGTGTGTGTGTGTGTGTGTGTGTGTGTGTGTGTGTGTGTGTGTGTGTGTGTGTGTGTGTGTGTGTGTGTGTGTGTGTGTGTGTGTGTGGATGTATGCATTCAGTTAGTAAACTGTAACTCGAGAACTACTCGATGGATTTGCTTCTAATTTTGCATGGAATTTAGTTTTGTGACTAACTTGCTGGGAAGCTATTGATAATTGGTTCTTCTAGCGTAGTTTTCATTTTAAAGTTTAAAAAAAAAAAAAAAAAAAATTCGATTTTTCGTTTTTTGTTTTTTTTTTTGTTTACTACTCGATGAATTTGCTTCAAAATTTGCATGAAATTTATTTGTGATTGCCTGGATAAAATAAATTTTCAAAAACTGATTTTCTTAGCTTAGTTTTAATTTTAGCATTTTGGAATTAAAAAAAAAAATGTTTCTATTTATTAAGCCAATAAAATTTAAAAAACTACTCGATGGATTTACTTCAAATTTTCCATACAATTCAATTTTTTGATGAACTGGTGCGGAAGCTATTGAGAATTGGTTTTCTTAGGGTAGTTTTTTTTTTAGAATAATTTTAAGAATTTTAAAAAGATTTCGATTTTTCATTTTTTTTGTATTTTACGTAAACTACTCGAAGAATTTGTTCGGAAATTTGAATGGAACTTAATTTCGACTGTAAAAAGTATAAAAAATTTTGCAAACTAATTTTCTTAGTCCACTTTTAATTTTAGAACATTTTTAAAATTTTTTAAAAAATTTTTATTTTTAATTTTTTTCTATTTTACGAAAACCATTTGATAGATTTGCTCCAAAATTTGTATGCAATTAATTCGCTACTGTCTGAAGAAAACAAGCTTTGGAAAACTAATTTTCTCAGCGCAGTTTTAATTTTAGAGCATTTTGAAAATTTTCAAAAAAATTTTTATTTTTTATTTATTTTCTTTTTTGCGTTAACCATACTATAAATTTTCTCCAAAATTTTTATACAAATTATTCGCTATTGTCTGAAAAAAATAAGCTTTTGAAAACTAATTTTCTTAGAGTGGTTACAATTTTAAAAAATTTTAAAGATTTAAAAAAAAATTTCGATTATTCTTTTCTTCTTTTTTTTTTTCTACGTAAATTACTCGATAGATTTGTTCTAAAAATTGCAGGGAAATTATTTGCGACTGCAAAAAGAAGGGAAATTTTCAAAAATTGATTTTCATAGCATAGTTTTAATTTTAGAGCATTTTTAAAATTTTGAAAAAGAAATTTTGAAAAGAAAATGTTATTTATTTAACCAGTTAGATCTCGAAAATTACTCGATGGATTTGCTTCAAATTTTGTATACCATCTATGTTTTTGTATAACTAGGCGGAAAGCTATTGAAAATTTGTATTCATAGTGTATTTGTATTCATAATGTATTTGTATTCATAGTGTATTTTTTTTTATAGAGCCATTTTAAGAATTTAAAAAAATTTTCGATTTTTAATTTTTTTTTTGTATTTTACGTAAGTTAATTGATGAATTTGCTTTGAGATTTCCATGGGAATAATTTGCATCTGCCAAAAGAAGGATAACTTTTATAAACCGATCTTTTTAGCGTAGTTTTCATTTTAGAAAATTTTAGTCTGTTTTCACATTTCAATGCATATCTGCTGAAATTTAATTGCGACTAAAACGTGCGACAGATTTGTAACAGATTGCCAATCGAAACGTGCGATTCAAAGATAAGAATAAACGCGCAAATTTGCAGCAAAATCGAAGCAGTCTTTCGTAAGAATATTACAGCAGCAATTTACTACAGAATTACATAAGAAAGACAGAATTACATAAGTTGAGCGCAATTATATGACGAGAATAAACACGCATACTTGCAGCAGAATTGAAGCAGTCTTCCGTAAGAACCTTGCAGCAGCACTTTACCCCAGAATTATATAAGAATCACATAAGTCAAGTGCAAATATATGCCCACTAGTTATATATTAAAATCACATTTGAATAAATATAAAAAAATTAATGAAACTCAAAGAGCTCTATGAGATAGCATTCCGCCAAAGCACTTGGCAGCGTTTTTTCAATAGCTTTAAAATATCAAAAACGATTCTTTTTCAATTATTTTCTGATTCATCAATGCTATATTATCTAATTTTATTATAATGATGAATTAACTAATTTATGTAAATTTCTGTATTAATTGCAGTAAGTTGAATTTCAATAAAAATATAAAGATTCAAATGTAAAATAATTAAGATAACACAGCCCCAAAAAAAGTGTCAAAACCCACGCACCAGACCATATACATTTTATGTTTTTGGGATCGCTGAAGCCAAATTCGTGGTCAGTTCGACCTCATCACTTCAGGGTCAAGGTCATTTGAAGGTCAAATCTACGAAATTAGTGGAAACTAGTGATGGGATTATTTTCGGATTTTTTGACTATTCGAATTATTCGAATAAACGGATAATACTATCCGTGATGAAATAATTCAATTGTGTATGTAGTTGTGTGGGTGTATGGGTGTGTGGGTGTGTGGTTGTGTGGGTGTGTGGGTATGGATGTGTGGATGTGTGTACCGTCAATTCTTTGAAGTACGAATAATTAGACTCGATTATTTATTATTTGAATAGTCATTGATCGAATACTGATTATTCGAATAAAAAATCCGAATAGTCACTATCCGGATTACGGATACCTTTCGAATAATTTTTATCCGGATAGTCCCACCCCTTGTGGGAACCATATTCTAACAGTATACATTCATGTTTTTGAGGTCGCTGAATCCGTATCCGTGGTCCGTTCGACTTCATCACCTCAGGGTCAAGGTCATTTGAAGGTTAAATCTACGAAATTAGTGGAAACCATATTTTAACAGTATATATATGTTTTTGTGATCGCTGAATCCGATTCAAAGGTCCATTTGACCCCATCACCTCAAAGTAATGGTTAATTTAAGGTAAAATATACAAAATTTGCATAACACAAACCAAATTTCATGCCATTTCTTTTTCTTACTATACCTTGCACGTTTCTCGTCAAATGATCGGTGCAAAGGTTTCCTTTCACGTTTTTTTCCAGTGGTTTTGCAATCTCTTTTTAACATCTAGCAGTAATCAGTCAGCATACTAGTATCCCATCTACCTTTATAACGCTCCTCCATTACTTTAATGTCTTGGTGAAAACGCTCTCCCTGTTCTTCACTATAATCTCCACAGTTGTCAGGTACTATCCAAGCGATTGTGTAGAAAATGTAATTTATAGTTCATTAGGCAATTCATTTTCTTAAAGTTCTCAACCATTTTAGATACAATTTCTCTGTAATTTGGGCTTCTGCGATTACCCAAGTAGTTTTCGGTAACTTCCTGGAAGCTAAGACATGCAGCTCTTTCAATGTTTGTCATGGAACTAATAAACTGATGATCAGACATCATTTTCCTAATTTCTGGACCATCAAAAATACCTTCCTTCAATTTGGCATTTGATTTATCTGGAAACTTGCTTTTTAAGTATTTGAAGCACTGACCATCTTTATTTGAAGCCTTAACGAATTGTTACATTACGCCAAGTTTTATGTGTGATGGCGGAATGAGAACTTTTTTCGGATCAACTAATGAAGTAGTTATAACGTTACTCTTTCCGACTTCGAGTGATTGTCTTCAAGGCCATTTATGATTTGCATAGTGCTTTGCACGGTCTTTTCTATCCAAGCACAAGAAACATGGCGTCTTTGTAAATCCAGACTGCTGTCATAACAATATTCCGGAATCTTTCAAATTGCCAATTATAAGCCTTTTTTGCTTGTCATACTTAATATTTTACAGTATAATTTTAAGATTGTTATATGTTTCCTTCATTGTAGTGGTATGCGCTATAGGAACTGAGGCATAGTCGTTGCTGTTGTGTAGTAATACAGCTTTTAAACTTTTGTTTGATGAATTTATGAACAATCTCCATTCTTCGACTTTATATACTTAATATTAGGCTTAATTTCATTCATCAAACCTTTCACATCTTTACAATATACAATTTCATTACCATCATGTTTCATTTCTTTAAAATATGGTTCGAAACTATTATAGTTCTGTAAAAAGATACTCTAGTAGAATTTTTCAACTAATTCATGGCTTTTAAAGATGAAGCTAAATGTTCTGCTCCATCTTGAGGTAATTTAAGCTTTCTAACTAACTAGGTGAGTGTCACACCTCCGGATCACGGATTTTGCTCAAACTTCGGGATAAGTTTTCAGATGATAAAATATGGAAAAAGCTAAAGTTATAGTCATAAATACTCAATATTTCCCTAGTTACAGGCAATTAAAGAAAATCACTAAAAAAGTTACTAGATTTTTAAACGCATATAGTTCTTTAGCGTCAATAGCTACAAGCTTGAAACTTTTTTTAAATTAAAGCTGAGCTCAAATCCTTTTGAATTAGTAGTTATAGCATGTAAAAATATTATTTTTTCCCAAAGTTAAAGCGTGATAAACATTGGACCTAATTTCAGCTTTTATTATTAATTAATGTTTTTAAAAGAAAAATCAGGTCCAATGTTTATCACGCTCTAACTTTGGGAAAAAATAATATTTTTACATGCTATAACTACTAATTCGAAAGGATTTGAGCTCAGCTTAAATTTAAAAAAAGTTTCAAGCTTGTAGCTATTGACGCTAAAGAGCTATATGCGTTTAAAAATCTAGTAACTTTTTTAGTGATTTTCTTTAATTGCCTGTAACTAGGGAAATATTGAGTATTTATGACTATAACTTTAGCTTTTTCCATATTTTATCATCTGAAAACTTATCCCAAAGTTTGAGCAAAATCCGTGATCCGGGGGTGTGACACTCTCCCAGTAAGTCGTTTAGTTTATTTTGCGTCCATAACTTCACGCTTTTGTCTTTTTGGCCCGCTGGAAGGAAAAGGTTGTCATCGTCATCATCATCATCATCATCGTAATTTTTAGTTTCTTCATAACTATCGCTTTCATAGCGACGCCTCCTAATCATAAGATTCTACTTCAGAAGTGCTCGCAACAAAATGCCATTTCAAATCCAATTCAATAAAAGTCTCTTTCGAATCATAATGCAACACAATGCTGATTTCCGTAACGCGTCAACAAAATTCTCCTTCACAGACCAGTGCAACATAATTCTATTTCGGTGACCAATGCAATACAATTCTCATTCGAGATCAGTACAATATAATTCTAACTCGTCGAACAGCGCAACAAAATTCTACTTCGGATGTTAGAACAACAAAATTCTGTTTTGTAAATATTAATTTATAATATTAATCAATTTATTATTATTATAATTCAAAACTTTTGATTTCTACGACAACATTTTTACAAAATAAATCTTTTTGTTGTTTCATACTTTATTATGTTTTATTATTAATAATAAATAGTTATAATTTCCTATTAAAATTAAATTACTACTACACCTATGTACACCTTCTACTTACTATTTCAGAGACAAGCCTATATATTAGAGTGGAGCGAAAAAAAAAATATAAAAACAAGTCCCCTTAAAATGATTCTATTTAGTCCAAAGAGTAGCTGTGAATTTTTTCAGATTGTTATTTCACGTAGAACATTTTAAGAATGTCCGAGTTTTTTCGTACGTGCTTATTGAATATATTCATATTTATATCACTATATATTTTTTTGTATTAATAGCATTAAAATATAATATCATTACTGTTTAATACAATATATTTTAAAAATAATAGATTATCAATTATGCATGCTAATAATTTAGAACAATCGTAAATTCTTATTTCTCCGAAACAGAATTCTGTTGTTCTAACATCCGAAGTAGAATTTTCTTGCGCTGTCCGACGAGTTAGAATTATATTGTACTGATCTCGAATGAGAATTGTATTGCATTGGTCACCGAAATAGAATTATGTTGCACTGGTCTGTGAAGGAGAATTTTGTTGACGCGTTACGGAAATCAGCATTGTGTTGCATTATGATTCGAAAGAGACTTTTATTGAATTGGATTTGAAATAGCATTTTGTTGCGAGCACTTCTGAAGTAGAATCTTATGATTAGGAGGCGTCGATAGGATTCATCTTTTAAATCATTCTTATCAATTGTATCTCTATGAATGCCGTCATGGACTTAGTTGTTATCTTTATTATTATGTTTTTTATCGTCGGAATCTGATTCAATTAATAACCTCTCAAGAAAATCTAATTCTTTATCTTTTCTCGTTTTTTCGATAGGTATTTTTACAGAAATAACATCAGCATAATTCACAGTAGTTTTGTTTTTACTATCCATTCCAATAATTTTGGTGTTACAGAAGTAACAATCCTTTATTCTATCTGGTTGATACCATTCCATTGGGCTATCAAATTTAACTTTGTCATCTTCTTCTTCGTCATTATCTTTGTCATCATGTTGACTAGACCATGGACAGCTTATGTTTTTGAGGTCGCTGAATCAGAATTCGTTGTCCGTTTGACCCATCACATGAGGATCAAGGTCATTTCAAGGTCAAATCTACAAAATTGATTTTAAAGTCAAATCTACAAAGGTAATTTTAAGGTCGAATATATTAATTTCATGCAAAATAAACCTAATCCACGGTATCTTAGGGTTGTTGTAAAATATTGAATAATTTCAATTGAATACAAGGTTACTTTAAAGAATAAAATATCATATTTAATTTTCTCTTATTTGTGAGATCGTACATTATACAATTTCAAAATGCATTAGAGTTTTCTGTGATACGTGAAGAATTTTGTAAAAAATTAGCGTGTCTTTTCTAATTGTATAAATATACGTTTAAAAAAATAAGAAAAATTTAAACATGAATTTTTTTCGTTAAAATAACCTTTACCTGCTACCTCGACAAAAACTGTGACGGTGACACTGCCCCAAATGGGGATGTGTGAAATGATCCGCTCATAAGCTTGTTGAGGTGACGATGCCAGTGGAAGCGCACTGCCTTGCAGGGGGACGTTAGGGTGTGAGGATGAAGCTGTAGTGTGCTGACGACAAGTTAACATTGTCCTTGTCAAAGTCGGAAAGCTCTTATACTTAGCTCCGGAGAGGAATAAGAGTTATCACCTCCGAAACAGCAGACTCACCTGCGATCGAACCAGTATCCCTAACGTGCGGGGTTATATTAAAGACCATAGATCATTCACCTTCTACATCTCAAGGGCATATTTGTCTGAAGAACAGTAATCTTTTTTGTTTTGTCTGTGGAGTGTTCACTCCGCTAAAATCTCGAAGACATTTCAATGAAAATCTTTAAAACATTTACAAAACTTGCTTTAAATTGAAAACAGATGTAAATATAGAAAAGTGGACTTCATATAGTATCTGCGAACAATGTCGCAAAATGCTTTGCATGTGGGATAAAACAAAAGAAGATGACGAAGTTAAATTTGATAGCCCAATAGAATGGTATCAACCAGATAAAATAGAGGATTGTTACTTCTGTAACACCAAAATTATTAGAATGAATAATAAAAACAGAACTACTGTGAATTATGCTGATGTTATTTCTGTAAAAAGACCTATCGAAAAAACGAGAAAAGATAAAGAATTAGATTTTCTTGAGAGGTTATTAATTGAATCAGATTCTGACGATAAAAAACATAATAATAGAGATAACAACTAAGTCCATGACGGCATTCATGGAGATACAATTGATAAGAATGATTTAAAAGATGAATCCTATGAAAACGATAGTTATGAAGAAACTGAAAATTACGATGATGATGATGATGATGACGATGACAACCTTTTCCTTCCAGCGGGCCAAAAAGACAAAAGCGTGAAGTTATGGACGCAAAATAAACTAAACGACTTAGTTAGAAAGCTTAACTTACCTCAAGATGGAGCAGAACATTTAGCTTCATCTTTAAAAGCCATGAATTAGTTGAAAAATTCTACTAGAGTATCTTTTTACAGAACTATAATAGTTTCGAACCATATTTTAAAGAAATGAAACATGATGGTAATGAAATTGTATATTGTAAAGATGTGAAAGGTTTGATGAATGAAATTAAGCCTAATATTAAGTATATAAAGTCGAAGAATGGAGATTGTTCATAAATTCATCAAACAAAAGTTTAAAAGCTGTATTACTACACAACAGCAACGACTATGCCTCAGTTCCTATAGCGCATACCACTACAATGAAGGAAACATATGACAATCTGGAAATTATAATACAAAAAATTCAGTATGACAAACATAGATGGCTTATATGTGGCGATTTGAAAGTTTTTGAAATATTGTTAGGAGAGCAGTCTGGATTTACAAAGACGCCATGTTTCTTGTGCTTATGGAATAGTAGAGACCGTGCAAAGCACTATACAAATCATAAATGGCCTAAAAGAAAATCTTTCGAAGTCGGAAAAAGTAAGGTTATGGCTACTCCATTGGTTGACCCGAAAAAAGTTCTCATTCCGCCATTATACATAAAACTTGGCGTAATGAAACAATTCGTTAAGGCTTCAAATAAAGATGGTCAGTGCTTCAAATACTTAGAAAGCAAGTTCCCAAATAAATCAGATGCGAAATCGAAGGAAAGTATTTTCGATGGTCCAGAAATTAGGAAAATGATGTCTGATGATCAGTTTATTAGTTCCATGACAAACATTAAAAGAGCTGCATGGCTTAACTTTCAGGAAGTTACCGGAAACTTGTTGGGTAATTGCAGAAGCCCAAATTATAAAGAAATCGTATCCAAAATGGTTGAGAACTTTGGGAAAATGGGTTGCCTAATGAACTATAAATGACATTTTCTACACAATCACTTGGATAGTTTTCCTGACAACTGTGGAGATTATAGTGAAGAACAGGGAGCGTTTTCACCAAGATATTGAAGTAATACAGAAGCGTTATTAAGGTAGAAGGAATACTAGTATGCTGGCTGATTACTGCTGCATGTTGAAAAGAGATTGTAAAACCACTGGGAAAAAACGTAAAAAGAAACCTTTGCTCCGATCATTTGACGAGAAACGTGTGAGATATAGTAAGAAAAAATAAATGGCATGAATTTAGATTTGTTTTACGCAAATTTTGTATATTTTACCTTGGAATGACCTTCAGTTTGAGGTGATGGGGTCAAACATGCCACGGATTCGGATTCAGCGATTACAAAAACATAAATATATACTGTTAAAATATGGTTCCCACTAATTTCGTAGATTTGACTTTCAAATGACCTTGACCCTGAGGTCATGGGGTCAAACGGACCACGCATTCGGATTCAGCGACCCCAAAAACATAAATATATACTGTTAAAATATGGTTTCCACTAGTTTCGTAGATTTGACCTTTGAATGACCTTGACCCTGAGGTCATGGGGTCAAACGGACCACGGATTCGGATTCAGCGACCCCTAAAACATAAATATATACTGTTAAAATATGGTTCCCACTAATTTCGTAGATTTGACCTTCAAATGACCTTGACCCTGAGGTGATGGGGTCAAATTGACCACGGATTCGGATTCAGCGATCCCAAAAACATAAGACATATATGGTCTAGTCCGTGGGTTTTGACACTTTTTTTGTGAGGCTGCGTAATTATTAGATTTATTTAGAATAAAATTATGTAAAATTTTATTATTAGAATATTAAATAAGACACATTCATAATTCAGATTCTTAATAAGAATTTTCACTTTGATATAAGATTACTTGTTTCAAGCATAATTTGGTATAATAAAGATAAAATTGGCGGGCTAAGCACTTCCGAAAAGTTTGTGAACGAAGAGCGTTATTGGCCGGCGTTAAGAAAAAGGGTGGCGCGCGCACAAGAGAACAAAGGGCTTCATGGTTTTGGCGTGGGACAGAAAAGCGCGTGGGGGCAGTCGATCTTGGGACGTCTTATTGCTTACCTCGCGACCTTGAGTATGCATATAAATTATATTTGGGTAAATAAATGAGTCTAATAAAATTATTTCAAAATGATTTTCTAATTTTCTTTATTTAAATTTAACAGACCTATTTCTTTATTTCTATTTAATTATTTAATTTATTTGACATTAATATTATTAATTTATTCTTTGTTTGTGTTAGTTTGTGAATTATTTAATTTCTTTGTTCTGTTAAGAACTTTCTTTTTTTTGCAAATAAGAGTAGCCTTTTGATTTAGATTTTTATTTTTATTCGACTTTTAAGTTTGAATTATTTAGCAAATAACAAAATGGTGCCGAAACCCGGGAATAAATTACAGGTAAAGTAAAATAAATTTTTTTTATTTAAAGTTAAAATTAAAGTCGAAAATAAATGTGTATTAGAGTTTGATATTGAAAATAGAAATCAGATTGGAATAAGTATCGTATGAAATAAATGGAAATTTGTATTTCATTTGAAAATATAATTTAAATTAAATTTGTAAAATAAGTGTAAGTATAAAAATTTTAAATTTGAATTTGTTTGAAAATATATTTGTTGTTGAAACTTGAGTATTGAAATCATGGCTCGAGGAAAGCGCAAGATAGTTGTAACAAAGAAAAGTAACAAAGAAGCACCACCTAAGAAAAGGGCGTGTGGTGCTGTTTCTGACGCATCAGGTGAAGAAGAATCAGTCAATCGGCGTCGCGAGGATGGAGACTCGTGTGTACCGGCGGATGGTAGTGTCCATTACAATATAGAGAATCCTCCAACAATCCAGGAGTTACCCGACGATCAAATGGAAGTAGATAATGGGATTAATCCGCAACGAAGACAACCAAGAACAGTGAGACAAGGAGGTGCGCGAGGCGTGGGTGTAGCATCGAATCAAGTTAAAAACCAATTTCGGTCATCTAGATTACCAACCAACGACACCCAAACCAACACTGAACGGGTTCAAAAATGTGTAAATACTACCAATAATAATAGAAATTTAAATTATGTCTAAGAAGAAGATGCTACACCACGACTTGTAGATGCTATTCAGGACACGTTAAGAGCTGTGCGAGAGTCGTCGACGAGCGATACGCAGTCACATTTAATAAATCGTTTGAAATTGGCTAAAAATTTACCATTATTTACGGGAAATCCGTTGGAATGGCTACACTTCAAGGAAGCGTATGAACCTCTCTCGCAGGGTATAGCGATCGGGAAAGTATTATACGCTTATTTGAGTCGCTGCAAGGCGAGGCACGTGAAACGGTTAATACGTTGCTGGCTACTACTAGAGATCCGCAAGTAGTGATGCAAACGTTAGAATTGCACTACAGAAATAAGAACGTAGTAGCTAATAGAATTATTAAAGAATTAAAAGGATTGCCTAGCTTAGAGTTTGGGAAAGTTAATATAGTGCAATTTGCTACGAAAATATCAAATTCGGTATCAGCATTTAAAATGCTTGATCTTATTGGACATTTGCATAGCCCTGATTTAATAAAATTAATCGCAAATAAATTGCCAAGCACTTTCAAATATGCGTATAATTATTTCGCCGCTGAGAAATCTACAAACGAAACAGCACTAGAAAAGCTCGCGGAATTTTTGTATCGTGAGGCCGAATGCGCTGTGGCAGCGGGTATTTTTGACTCAGAGCTGGATGTTTCGACTCCAGACGTAAATTCCGATGCACAAAGAAAAAGAAATCAAGATCGAAAAATAGCTCCTACATATACGATAACACATGAGTCAAATAAAGAATTAAGCTCAAATAATCGCACGGCATCAGAAATATGTGTCTTTTGTAAACGTAAAAATCACTCGGAAGCCCAGTGTTATCGATTTGCAAGTTAAACAGTAGAACGACGCTGGATATTAGTACAAGAATATCGCATTTGTTTTAAATGCTTGAAGTCTAATCATTTAAGCATTAATTGTAATGAAGTGAATTGCAAAATATGTAAGAAACGTCATTACGAATTACTACCGGATTAAGAAGGGCAAACCCAAAGAAAGGCGTTTCATACAATAATGCAAACAAAAGTGTAGAAGTAAATAAGGCCACTACGCTGACTGTTGATAATGACTGACCAATAAGAGAAACTGGGTTCTTAAAAATCTTGCCGGTAACAATTGTCGGTCCACTAAAAATAATTGATACGTATGCATTATTGGATGAAGCGTCTACCGTTACTTTAGTTGATCAAAGGCTGTCGCGCGCCGCGGGGTTGAGAGGTCCGCATATAGGTTTGTCAAGGTATAAATAAGTATGATTCGGTGTGTGTAGTTAGCGAAAAAATTGACTTCCAAATAAAAGATAGTAATGATCATTTGCATGTTTTAGAAGGCGCAATTACTAAACAAAATCTAAATTTATTGACTCAATCAATTCCGTTTAGTTTAGTTGATCGTATAAATAAAAAAGAGAATCTTGATTTAATTAGTTATAATAATATACAACCAAAATTGTTGATAGGCCAGGATAACTGGCAATTGATCTTAACACGCAAATATATTACTATTGATAGAACTTCATGTGCGTCGCAGACGCTCCTTGGTTAGACGCTTCACGGATATTTCGACAAATTCACAGCATTAATTACGGGAGCGCAGGTGCACACGGTGCATACGGTAAATAACAACACAGTTAAAGATTTAGAAGCGATTGAAGAACTAAATGAGATGATGAGAATGTATTTTCAGTTAGACACTTTCGGTTATTCTCGAAATTACGTAGCAAAAAGGCAACATCAACACTCTTTATCAATACTCGAAAATACAAGCGTGCGTGTAAAAAATGATTGGGAGATAGGGTTGTTATGGAATAAAACTCTGATTCCTAGCGTGAATAATAGGATAAATGCACTTAAAAGGCTGAAAACATTAGAAAACAAGTTAGATAATGATGTAGAATACGCCGAGTTGTATTATCGCGAGATGCAACGATTAATTGATAATAATTACACGAAAAAAGTAGTTGTAAAGAATAAACAGGCTCGGGAGTGGTATCCACCGCATTTTGGTGTGCGGAACATAAATAAACCAGGGAAACTTAGACTGGTTTTTGATGCCGCTGCAAAAACAAGTGGCATCAGCCTAAATAATCAATTAGATTCAGGCCCAGACTTTTTACAGTCCCTGCCAGGTATAATAATACGCTTTCGCCAATTTGCCATTGCCTTTCAATCCAATATAAAGGATATGTTCTTGCGCATAAGTGTAAGAGAAAAGGATCGTAACGCACAGAGATTCTTATGGCGTGGCAGTAATAGAAAAAAGGAGCCCGAGCTATATGAGATGTCTTGTCTCATCTTCGGGGCAAAGTCGTCGCCTTCTAGTGCGATTTTCATTAGGAATGAATACGCGTCTGAGTTTTCTGACGCTAAAGAGAATGCTTCACGCCGGATAGTAAGAAACAGTTACATGGATGACTTTTTAGTGAGCACAAACACTGAAGAAGAAGCAATACAGCTTATTAACGACGTAATCGAAATAAATACGAAAGCAAATTTCGAGATGTACGGATGGTATTTCTTTACACGTTCTCGATAGCATCCCACCGAATCTGTCAAGTGTTGCGAAACCAAACAAGGAAAGACTTCTCAATGAAGATCACCAGCGTGTACTCGAACTTTGTTGGGACACAAATTCAGACGATCTTAAGTTTGATATTAATTTATCAAAAATTGCAAAAGACATCACGAATGGCTCGTTAAAACCAACAAAGCGAGAGGTTTTGCGTGTTATTATATCGGTTTTTGACCCTCTTGGTCTCTTAACCCCTATATTATTTAAATGCAAAATTTTAATGCAGGAAATATGGTGAAGTGCGATCGATTGGGATGAGCAAATAAGAGATCGAGAGTACATTGGCTGGCTAGCATGGATTAAAAGGCTTGACGAAGTTCGGGATATCCGCGTTCCTCGATGTATCATGCCGAAATACACTAAAGTTACGTCTGCTCAACTTAATGTATCTTGCGATGCGAGCCTGCAAGGCTATGCGGCCGTAGCTTACCTTAGATGTGAGCTAAGTGAATCACAGGCGCACGCCTTACTCATAATGGCAAAATCAAGACTCTGTTCGCTCAAGGAACAGAATATACCACGCCTCGAACTGCAAGCCGCATTACTAGGCACAAAACTAGCCAAAAGCGTAGAAAGCGAGCTCGAAATCACTATAAATATACGAGTATTCTGGAGCGACTCAACGATCGTGCTGCGGTGGATAAAGACGGAGCAGAGATGCAAGCAAATATTTGTAGCTAACAGATTAAATAAAATAAACGATTCGAGTTTAAATTCTGAATGGCGATGGGTACCGTCTGAAAGCAATCCGGCAGACGATGCGACGCGCTGGAGTGATAGTTCACACAAGAACCAGGAGCGCTGGTTCAACGGCCCAAAATTTTTAAGTAGAAGCGAAGCATGTTGGCCAGTGGAAACGCCGCCAAGCGAAAATAAAAAGCGTCAGATAGATCAACTTGAAAATCGTAAAGCCGTCGTTTTTGCTACCACATATAAGCCACTCAACGTTAGTCTACCATTACGATGCTTAAGATGGAAAGGATTATTAGTCATAGCTCAAATTGTACGCGCGGCAATAAATCGTTGGAGAAATAGGCCTAAAGAACAAATTACAGTAGAAAATTTACACAGGTCAGAGCAGCACTGGTATAGGATTATACAAGGTGACTGTTTTGCAGCTGAGATGGCAGCATTAGTTGACAAAAAACCGCTCGTAAAATACAGTAAACTTAAGAAATTAACCCCGTATTTAGATGATGAGGGAATTATTCGAGCGGAGGGTCGAATCACAAGGTTAAAGGATTGTGAATTCAATAATAATCCAATTATTTTCGAAACTAAGCACGCGGCAACTATAGAATTGATAAAGGAATATCATCGCAAATATTATCACGCGAACAATAACACTGTAATGAACGAATTAAATCAGCATTTTTTTATAATTGGCCTCAGAAAAATATTACGATCACTAGCTGACAAGTGTACTGTATGCCGGCTTCGTCGGGCAAAACCACATACAGTCGTCATGTCATCATTGCCTGCCGGACGCTTAGCCTTTAAAGAACCGCCGTTTAGCCATTGTGGCGTTGAATATTTTGGGCCACTTATGGTAAAAATTGGGCGAAGACATAAAAAGTGCTGGTGAGTCATCTTTACGTGCCTTACTACGCGAGCAGTGCATCTTGAGTTAGCACACAGTTTGACCGCAAGCTCCGCCATAATGGCGTTAAGACGCATGGCCGCACGAAGAGGATTCCCCAAAGTTATATATAGCGACAACGGCACTAATTTTCGAGGTGCGAGTCGTGAACTTAGAGAAGCTATAAGTGCCATTAAGATGGACCAACAAGAAAGATTTGCTTTAGATAATCGAATAAAATGGATTTTTAACCCTCCAGAGGCTCCTCATAGAGGCGGCGCATGGGAAAGGTTGATCCGCTCTGTAAAAGCATCTCTGCATCATGTTCTACGCGATCATGTTCCAGCAGAAGAAGCGCTACTTACAGTTTTGTCGGAGATTGAGCATTCCATCAACTCCCGACCATTGACGCACGTCTCAGTAGACCCTCGTGACGAAGAGGCGTTAACGCCGAATCATTTTTTGATAGGATCTTTGTCAGGCAATGTAAGCCTAAGTAGATTGGATGGAAATTTGTTGAATAGTCGAAAGCAATATATACGCGCTCAAGCCCTTGCAGACTTGATATGGAAAAGGTGGCTGCAAGAATATTTGCCGTGCATAATGGTACGCCCCAAACGGACGGACGAAAAGGAACAGCTTGAAGTTAGAAATCTTGTCCTTCTTATCGATTTCCAGACACCACGGAACGACTGGAAAAAGGGGACAATAGTTGAAGTGTATCCAGGAGCTGATAACAGAATAAGGATGGTAAAAGTACGCACTGCAAAGGGAGATTTCGTTCGTACAGTATAAAATTTCGTAAAACTTTTAAAGCATGACAGCAACAAATGATAAAATGTCTATGTTATTTATAAAAAAAGGGGCTTAGAGATTTATTTTCTATTGTATCTACGAAAGTTAACAGATTTATTTTTGATTATTGCTACAAGATGGTTACAAATTTATTTTTGGATATTGCTAAAGGAAACAAACGGATCATTTTTTTTTCAATAAAGAAAACTGACAAATCGTCTTTGTAGTTAAAAGAAGTTGATAAGTTCATTTTTCACTGTTGCAAAGTCACCAACAGATTTCTTTTTCGTTATTGCAAGGGTCAATTGATGTATTGAACAAGAAAAAATAATTTTTATTACTGAAAAAAAAAGAAAGAAACAGAATAATTTAATTTATGATTAAAAATACCGTTTGTTTCATTGTAATAAATCGTAAGATTTGTTGGGGGGGGGAGAATGTTATTTTTGCATTTGTTAATTTTGTATCAGAGCTACATTGTGAACGGTTTGAATTTGAAATGAAAAACTTTAATGTTAAATGCTATTAATAAATATAATATAAAAATTACTATTTTTCGTTGGGTTTAATCTTTATAGCACTTTTGTAACACAAATAAATATTTTGTTCATAAAACCATGTGTTAAATGCTATTTGCGGCGAGGTTAATATAGAAAAGTCTGCACATGTTACTTTGTTAAATAAAGATTGGTTAAATCTATTGTAGAGGTTGTAGACGTATGTAAAATATTTCATTCTTTCTTTCTTTAGCAGCCGAACCCCCGTCTAGGGTCAATAATGATTGACCTGAGGGCGACTCAGGCACCGTAGATAGGGCTGATAATTGTATCAGCCTGAGGCTACACTTACGACTTCATCTAGGAAATGATTTCTTGTATTGAAAGTCACGCAGTGAGAGAAAACCCGATGGGTTGACTCAAGACTGCACTCTATGCTGGACTTGGCGAGGCTGAGAAAGAAAGAGAGAGTGAAGTTTAGAAACAAAAAAGGAAAGTTAATTTTTGTTGTTTTAAATTAAATTCTTTCAATTTTTGTATATATGTTTTGTGATTTTTACTTTCCTATTCTTTTTTAGAATGCCGTTTGAATTTGACATGATATTGCAGTTCTGGAATAAATTTGTTTGTTTTTTGCGTAATATTAACATTTTTATTTATCAATTAAAAACTTTCTATGATTTCATCAATTTTATATCTTTTTTTAATAGCTTTAAAATATCAAAAACGATTCTATTTTAATTATTTTCTGATTCATCAATGCTACATTATCTAATTTTATTATAATGATAAATTAACTAATTTATGTAAATTTCTGTATTAATTTATATTTTTCTTAATAAAATATAAAAATTCAATTGAGTACAAACCTACAATTTAAAAATTCATGAGTTAAATTTCAATAAAAATATAAAGATTTAAATGTAAAATAATTAAGATAATTATTAGATTTATTTAGAATAAAATTATGTAGAATTTTATAATTAGAATATTAAATAAGACACATTCAAAATTTAGATTCTAAATAAGAATTTTCACTTTGATATAAGATTATTTGTTTCAAGCATAATTTGGTATAATAAAGATAAAATTAGCGGGCTAAGCGCTTCCGGAAAGCTTGTGAACGAAGAGCGTCATAGGTCGGCGTTAAGAAGGAGGGCGGCGCGCGCACAAGAGAACAAAGGGCTTCATGGTTTTGGCGTGGGACAGAAAAGCGCGTGGGGTCAGTCGATCTCGGGCCGTCTTATTGCTTACCTCGCGACTTTGAGTATACATATAAATTATATGTGTGTAAATAAATGAGTCTAATAAAATTATTTCAAACTGATTTTCTAATTTTCTTTAATTGAATTTAACAGACCTATTTCTTTATTTCTATTTAATTATTTAATTTATTCGACATTAATATTATTGATTTATTCTTTGTTTGTGTTAATTTGTAAATTATTTAATTTCTTTGTTCTGTTAAAAATTTTCTTTTTTCTTGCAAATAAGAGTAGCCTTTTGATTTAGATTTTTATTTTTATTTAACTTTATTTAAATTCAAATTATTGAGCAAATAACAGTCCCATTTCAAAAATAACATATTGACAGTCCTTTACATATTGCTTACTTGGAAATTGCTATTTATATTTTATTCGGCCTATCTATAATTGTAATAACAACTTTTTGGCAAGAATAATTTGGTTTTAATTCAATCTATCTGACTTCTAAGTTAATTAATGTTATCTTTACTCTACATTCATGTTGTTTATTTGGAAAATCAGACTTTTTTTCTAAATACATTAATATCGCATAACTATGAATGTTTATTGCCTAATAAAGCTACTTTGCTTTGGATTAAGAGGAGGTCGAGTATATCTGTCCTTTTTTAATCAAAGAATTGATTTTTTCACAAAAATTAATAATTGTAGCAAAAAATAAGAAGAAAGCCCCATCTCGTATAATAAAAAGGAAGATTTTCTTTTATGAGGAAAAATTATTTTTATCGCTTCGTTTTCAAGAAAACCTTGAAAAACTGAATCGTCCATCCTAACCTTTATTTTTTAAGTTTTTCAAGGTTTTCTTCAAAACGAATCGATAAAAATAATTTTTCCTCATCAAAGAAAATCTTCCTTTTTATTATACGAGATGGGGCTATCTCCTTATTTTTTGCTACAATTATTAGTTTTTGCAAAAAAATAAATTCTTTGATTAGAAAAGGATAGAGATATACGACCTGCTCTTAACGAAGTCCACAATTGGAAACTAAAGACTTTACGATGAAACTCAAGTACCTTTTTTTTAAAAACGTATTCTTATTTAATTGAAATTCTTTAAGATTGTAATATCTGCCGATTGCAAGAATAGCGGATTTTGATATACGAATAACAGATTTATAATTTGTCTAAATTTAATTAATGCCTATGTAGATGTTGCTTATTTGGATAATTAATTTTTTATGTATAATACACTTAGATTCCGAACCTACGTATTTTTCATTATCAATAAAGCTACAATGTGATGGTTTTAATATAGGCCCACTTTAAAACTGATATGTTAACGATCCCTTGGAGGTTGCTTTCTCGGCAATTGTTTTTGTTATTTCATTCGACCTATCTAAAATTGAAATAACAATTTTTGGGCAAGAATAATTTGGTTTTAATTTAATCTATTTCACTTTTAAGTTAATTAACGTTAGTTTCACTCTACATTCATGTTGCTTATTTGGAAAATCGGACTTTTTTTCTAAATACCTTAATATCGCATAACTATCAATGTTTATTGCCCAATGAAGCTTTGCTTCGGATTAACTAACAAGGAGAGTACCCGACTTCCGGGAAACGGATTTGGCTGAAACTAAGGGATATGATTTTTTGATGAAAAAAATGAACCCGTGTTTTTTATTTTCTTTAAATAGGCCCCATAGACGGAGATATAGACATTTTTTCGAAAATATAATTAGAAGAAGCTTTTATAAGATCAAGAATAACCAAACAACTAAGACTCTTACAAAAAAATGTATGAAAAATAAAATAAAGAACAGATTAAATTCTTCAATTTAAGCTTTGTTGCATTAAAAAAGCTTGTGTGGTTCAAAAGTTGTGCCCAATAGAAAATTACTACATATTTGTTAATATTTTTAGCGTGTAACATATCATCAATTTTTTACTACTACCATTCCATAAGCATATTTTAATTGCCTGTAACTTTTGAACCACACAAGCTTTTTTAATGCAACAAAGCTTAGATCTAAGAATTTAATCTGTACTTTATTTTATTTTTTTTACTATTTTTATTACATTTCAGCCTTTTGGCCCAGAAACGGGACTTGGTTTACATAATTTTTTCTTAAATAATGCAGCACTCTATCATCATTTGCTCTTTGCCTAAATTTTTTCAAACAAACTTCCCGGTTAAATAACTGCTATTCAGCCTTCTGGCCCAGAAATGCTAAAGACATTTAACCGATCCGTTCTTAAAAACCAATATATTTTTCTTACCTCACATTACACAATTTAATTCACAGTTCATATTTACTTTCATAAAGAAAGAAATATAAAAAGCAGAACTCACAATTAAATTATACTAACATATCTAGAGACGCATTATTGAGGTTTTACAAATTCCTTCCTCTTTCAATTTTAAGTTAAGCCTATATTGAAACATTTATTCCAAAAATTCCGATACACGATACCCGGTGGCTCTGCCTCGCATCAGCTATTATTTTTAACTTGATCCCCTTACTTTATTAAATTTATATTAATCCTATAATTATATCCATCCTTATAATTCCAAACTGTGTGCTTACGCTATCTCTTTTTATTATACAGGAACCAACCTTACTCAACTCTTTGTCTTTAACCTAAATATAACGCTTTTCTTATGCCTATCTTAATCTATCCTATACTCTTATATCTCTTTTCGCCTGCTTCCTACCTTTTGTCAGTCTTAACTGTATTGCCAACTACCCTCTTAACACCAAACTACAGTCCCTACTGTCACATGTCTCTTTTTTACACTGCACTCCTTTCTGCTTTGTTGCGTTTCTTTTTAAACCTTTGTTTTCTCCTTATAGTAGTTTATCAAATCACGCACTTTTTATAAATACTTCTCTTACATTTTTTTTCACCAATTTTGATAACGACTGCTGATTACCATACTTTGTATTTTAACGCTTCGTTCGTTTTTTTCCAACTTCTTCACCAAAATAAATTTTTCTTTTTTTTCTTTTTTTTGTATTTATGCCATTTTTTTACTGCCTTTCTTCTGCTGTGACAATATTCGCAAACGGCGACCTGACTCCCTCTTTCGGTTCCTGCATTGACTGACAAACCAACCGCCATTTTCTTTCTCGCCTTTTTATATGCCTTCTAAGAATCATCCAACTACCGCAAAGTCTATTTCATTTTTTTTACAATGACATGATTTTTGTTTTTACATTTAATTTTTTTTTTTCTTTTTTTAAACTTAAAACCTAAAATAGAATCCGGCTTCAAATAAAATCGCATTTACCTTCCTTCCTTAAACTCTTTTCCGTTCTTTTTCATTTTTATATTCTTTATCCTTACTTTTGACTTTCAATTTATACTATTATATATCACCAACCTATTTCCTTAAATTTTTTAACTACACTTACAATTAGAATTTTAATTTTAGCCTTTCAATTTTGATACACATATACTGCCCGACAAACAAAGAAATTACCTCCGACCCCATCATTTTAATACGCCGCTATATAAAACGTACATCTAATTTTTAAGTTACACTTACAGTTACTAATTAATGTTTTTCATCACTCCACAGCATAATTTTTCAAAATTTTACATCTTACCTTGCCTACCACACTGAAAGACTTTGCGAGTCACACTCACTCCCTGTCGGCGTAAATCCAACTCTTAGTAGGGGAGTAGAGGGGTGAGAGTCATGATAACGCTGCCTTGGAGAGTAGGAGATACTCCCCAACTTTTAAAGCATAATTTACTTGCAATCTGCGATATAAACACAATTATTTAAGGTTAGAACTGTTCATGAGAGATAACACTGCAAGCAGAATCTTTATTTAAGACTATTAATTACATTGTACTACATAAAAATGTACATAATTGGAAAATCCTAACCTTATTTTTAAGAAGCTTATATTTAAAGAATAAACGTATAAACAAGCAATATAATACTTTTTGATAAGTTCCTTTTTTAATTATTTCTCAATATAGTTTTGTAAATGCATTAAATACACATTTTGCTTGTAAACTTACATTTTTTATAATTTTATAACCTAAAATACTTGTGTTTACATTGCGAATTGCAAGTAAATTATGCTTTAAAAGTTGGGGAGTATCTCCTACTCTCCAAGGCAGCGTTATTATGACTCTCACCCCTCTACTCCCCTACTAAGAGTTGGATTTACGCCGACAGGGAGTGAGTGTGACTCGCAAAGTCTTTCAGTGCATATACGCTACACTAGACAAAGACGCTTCTGCACGTTCCAATACACACAAATTTACCAATTTACGCTTTCCATTACAAAATTTTCCAAACTTTTCATGTTTATCTTATCCCAAACATTAATTATATCAATTAAAACACTTTTCAACTACATTTTCCATATCAAAACTAATTTATTCACAAAAAATAGGCAGAGCCACGCCACGCACGTTTACTCTCTTCCACGACCGCTAACCAAGTCCTTTATTTTATTTTTTATACATTTTTTTGTAAGAGTCTTAGTTGTTTGGTTATTCAAGATTTTATAAAAGCTCCTTTTCATTATATTTTCGTAGAAATGTCTATATCTCCGTCTATTATTCAAAAAAGAGAAAAAACACGGGTTCATTTTTTTTCATCAAAAAATCATATTCTGCAGTTTTAGCCAAATCTGTTTCCAGAAGGTCGGGTACTCTCCTTGTAAGTCCACAATTGGAAACTAAAGAGTTTACAATAAAACTCATGCTGCTTCTTTGGAAAAACGTATTCTTATTTATTTGAGATTCTTTAAAATTGTAATATCTGCCGATTGCAAGAATAGCGGATTTTGATATTCGAATAACGGATTTATAATTTGACTAACTATAATTAGTGCCTATACAGAAGTTGCTTATTTGGATAAATAATTTTTTCTGTATAATACACTTTGATTCCGAACCTACGTATTTTTCATTCTCAATGAAGCTATTTTGTGATGTTTTTAATATAGGCCCATTTTAAAACTGATATGTTAACGATCCCTTGGAGGTTGCTTTCTCGGCAATTGTTTTTTATATTTCATTCGGCCTATCTAAAATTAAAATAACAATTTTTCGGCAAAAATAATTTGCTTTTAATTTAGTCTATCTGACTTCTATATTGAACATTTTCAAAATGGCGACCACACATAGGAAAATTTCAAATAATTAAGAAATGAATACTAATTTATACACTCTAGTCCCAGAAATGATTGGATATTAAAATTAAGCACAAAAATAAATCTTATATTCATTTTCAAGCATTTTCTATTTTCGGAACATTTTCAAAATAGCGGTTGAAAATATAATAAACTTAATTAATAGAGGAGAAAATCCTGCTTTCTACATGCCAGTCTTGGAGATGATGAAATATCAAAATTAAGCATAAAACCAAGCCGTATATAAATTTTTAGTCAGATTCTATTACTGAAAAATTTTCAAAATTTTGGTTTTGACATTCCAGTCTCGGAGGTGATGAAATATTTAAATTAAGCATAAAACTGACTCGTGTATAAATTTTTAGCTAGATTCTATTACCGGAAGAATTTCAAAATGGCGGATGAACATAAGTTACTTTCAAACAATAGAGAAATAAATACTGATTTCTACATTCCAGTCCCGGAAATGATTGGATATTAAAATTAAGCACAATAATAAATCCTACAAACATTTTCAAGCATTTTCTATTTTCGAAACATTTTCAAAATAGGGGTTGAAAATATAATGAACTTAATAAATAGAGAAAAAAATTCTGTTTTTTACATTCAAGTCTCGGAGATAATTTACTATCAAAATTGAGCATGAAACTAAGCCGTATATGAATTTTTAGCTAGATTCTATTACCGGAAAATTTTCAAAATGGCCGCCAAACATAGGACAATTTCAAATAATAGAGAAATAAATACTGATTCATACATTCCAATCCTGCAAATGATTAAATATTAAAATAAAGCACTATAATAAATCCTATAAACATTTTCAAGCATTTTCTATTCCCGGAACATTTTCAAAATGGCGGTTGAAAATATAATGAACTCAATTAATAGAGAAAAAATCCTGCTTTCTACATTCCAGTCTTGGAGATGATGGAATATCAAAATTAAGCATAAAACCAAGCCGTATATAAATTTCTAGTCGAATTCTATTACTGAAAAATTTTCAAAATGGCGGTCGAACATAGGAAAATTTCAAATATTAGAGAAATAAATACTGATTCATACATTTTAATCCTGCAAATGATTGAATATAAAAATTAAGCACAATAATAAATCCTATAAACATTTTCAAGCATTTTTTATTCCCGGAACATTTTTAAAATGGCGATTGAAAATATAATGAACTCAATTAATAGAGACAAAAAATCTGCTTTCTACATTCCAGTCTTGGAGATGATAAAATATCAAAATGAAGCATGAAACTAAGCCGTATATATATTTTCAGCTAGTTTCTATTCCCGGAACATTTTTAAAATGGCAGCCAAACATAGGAAAATTTCAAATAATAGAGAATTAATCACAGATTTCTACATTCTAGTCCCGGAAATTACTGGATATTAAAATTAAGCACAAAAATAAATCCTATATTTATTTTTAAGCATTTTCTATTTTCTGAAATGGCGGTTGAAAATATAATGAACTCATTTAATAGAGAAAAAAAATTCTGCTTTGTACATTCCAGTTTTGGAGATGATTGGATATTATAATTAAGCATAAAAATAAGTGGTATGTACATTTTCAACAATTTTCTATATCTTTAACATTTTCAAAATGGCGACCGAACATATAAAAAATCGAATTAATAGAAAAAATACCGCTTTCTACATTCCAGTTCTACAGATGATTGGATATCAAAATTAAGCATAAGAATAAGTCGTATAGACATTTTTAACCATTTTCTATTTTGAAATCATTTTGAAAATAGAAACTAGCTGAAAATTTATATACGGCTTAGTTTTATGCTTAATTTTGATATTTCATGATCTCCAAGACTGGAATGTAAAAAGCAGAATTTTTTTCTTCATTAATTAAGTTCATTATATCTTAACCACCATTTTTATAATGTTTCGGAAATGGAAAAGGCTTGAAAATGTATATAGGCATTATTATTGTGCTTAATTTTAATATCTAATCAATTGCGGGACTGGAATGTATAAATCAGTATTTATTTCTCTATTATTTGAAATTTTTCTATGTTTGACCGCCATTTTGAAAATTTTCCGGAAATAGAAACTAGCTAAAAATTTATATACGGCTTCGTTTTATGCTCAATTTTAATATTTCATCATCTCCAAGACTGGAATGTAAAAAGCAGAATTTTCGTCTCTATTAATTAAGTTTATTGTATTTTCAACCGCCATTTTGGAAATTTTCCGGAAATAGAAAATGCTTGAAAATTTTTATAAGATTTATTATTGTGCTAAATTTTAATATCCAATCATTTGTGGGACTGAAATGTATGAATCAGTATTTATTTCTCTATTACTTGAAATTTTTCTATGTTTGGCCGCCATTTTGAAAATTTATTAGAAATAGAAATTAGTTAAAAATTTATATACGGCTTAGTTTTATGCTTAATTTTAATATTTCATCATCTCCGAGACTGTAATGTAATAAACCGAATTTTTGTCTCTATTAATTGAGTCTATTATATTTTCAACCGCCATTTTGGAAATGTTCCGAGAATAAAAAATACTTGAATATGTTTATAGGATTTATTATTGTGCTAAATTTTAATATCCAATCATTTGTGGGACTGAAATGTATGAATCAGTATTTATTTCTCTATTATTTGAAATTTTCCTATGTTTGGCCGCTATTTTTAAATCATCGTCGAGTCGATGATTTCAATGCGACCATGCACCGTCGATATTATTTAACATCGTTGAAGCACGCCATCTAACTGATTAAACCTAAAAATCTCGTATTCAGTTTACGTGAAATCACGCAAAGTTAAAGTGTCGCTGTTGAACGAAGTTAAATAACTTCGACGGTGCATGGTCACATTGAAATCGTCGACCAACGACGTGATTTTCCAAAATTTTTTTTTACAGTGTACACCTGGATTAATCCAGCCCGTGCACCGTCTGTCAGCATACCCCTTTAAGGATCGCCCCACCTCCGGTGACCTTGAAGGAACCCCCACTCTACAGTGTCGACGCCCAATCTGGGTGACACCTGGCATCGGGACAGCGTGAAATTGAATTTTTGACGGCTGATAGGGCAGCCAGTTCAGAATGGCTAGTTCCGACCAGGCCCCTGTACTGTCCGGCGGCCCGCAGCATCCACACGGTTTTATCCCCTGTATCCTCCAGCAGCGACGCGATTCCCATCCTAAGTCAGCCTACCTATGGCTAAATTCCGGGATATTTCTGCTATGTTTGTGTAAGTGTAAACGTTGGTCCAGCCGTTCTATAATCTACACTGAAGATTTTCGTCCATCCGTTGGGAGAATACCCGTCTATAGGGTCCCCTGTCCTTCTGTTGCCGAGAGATCTTGTTTGAAAATCCCCACCATCCACGCAGAGACTAAAGAAAGAGAGTGCTGCAACCACTTCCCCCCGCTGCGTCACCCCTACACTGAAAAAATTGTGGGTGAGAAACTATACTAAATATGAATACGCAGCGTTCTGCGCATAAAAGCGATCCTCGTGCGCATGAGAGAGATCCTCGCTACGTTTTTAGGCGCGCTGCCTTCTCAAAATTCTCTTGTCTCTAATTTTGGGAAAGCAGCGAGCCCAAAAGCGCAGCGAGGACAGCTTTAATTTAATATAGCACCGATGTATTCATGTTTAGTATAGCATCTCTTCGCTGTGGTAAGGGAGGGCGCCTACAATTTTTTCAGTGTACTTTTCATGCACACATTCAAATTCACTTCATCTCATTCTCACGCACCAGGCGAAACCCATTCATAGAGCCCCCAGCGTTTCATGGATGCATACGTGTTATCACCGCACCCTCCCCTTTTCGTAACTAACTAGGAGAGTACCACATCTCCGGATCGCAGATTTAGCCCAAACTTTGGGATAAATTTGTAGATGTCAAAATATGGAAAAAACCAAAGTTATAATCACAAACTTTCAATATTTCTCTAGTTACAGGCAATTAAAAAATATTCCCAAAAGCACTTGTAGTCTTTAAGCATTAATAGATGAAAGCTTGAAACCTATTTTAAATGAAAGCTGAGCTCAAATCTTTTCGAAATAGTACCTGTGGCATATTAAAATATTATTTTTTTCCAAAGTTAAAGCGAAATAAAGATTGGACCTAATTTCAGCTTTTATTATTAATTAATGTTTTAAACAGAAAATTAAGGTCCAATTTTTATTACGCTCTAACTTTCGGAAAAAATAATATTTTAATATGCCACAGGTACTATTTCAAAAGGATTTGAGCTCAGCTTTCATTTAAAAAAAGGTTTAGGCTTCTATCTATTTATGCTTAAGAGGAGGTCGCGTATCTCTGTCCTTTTCTAATCAAAGAAATGATTTTTTTACAAAAACTAATAACTTTAGAGAAAAATGAAGAGAAAGCCGCACCTTGTATGGAAAAAAGCAATGTTTTCTTTGATAAGAAAAAATTAATTTTATTGCTTCGTTCTCAAGAAAACCTTGAAAAACCAAATTGTCCACCCTAACCTCTATGATTTAAGTTTTTCAAGGTTTTCTAGAAAACAAAGCAATAAAATTAATTCTTTCTTATCAAAGAAAATATTGCTTTTATTGATACGAGATGCGGCATTCTCTTCATTTTTTGCTAAAGTTATTAGTTTCTGTAAAAAACTCAATTTTTTGATTAGAAAAGGACAGAGATACGTGACCTCCTCTTAAGGACTATAAGTGTTTGAAAATTTAGTAACTTTTTTGGGGATATTCTTCAATTGCCTGTACCTAGAGAAATATTGAACGTTTGTGACTATAACTTTGGATTTTTCCATATTTTGACATCTGAAAACTTATCTCAAAGTTTGAGCTAAATATGTAATCCGGAGATGTGGTACTCTCCTAGTAAGAGCGAAACCCGTCTATAGAGCCTTCTTTTCATTTATACTAGACCTTCACATGTCTGATGTTTGTTGTGTGTGAATAGTGTATAGTGTATTTGTCTGTGTCAGTTTAAATGGTATTTGAGTGATGGTTTGTGTCAGCAGTTACCAATATGCCTGCATTATGCGCCAGTCGAAACTTCCCATTTGTCGGTTTCGTTAGAGCATTGCTGCTAAGAGCATTGATGCGACGAAAGTGTTAAGGAGCGGCTCATGGAACCTGGAAGATGACATTTACACGGGAGGGTTCCCCAAATCGACTCCGAAAATGATAGTGATTACTTCAAGTAACTATAAGCATTACTACAGTATTATAATAAATTATAGTAATTGCTATATTCAACTATAATTATTACTACACTATTATAATCAATAATAGTAACTACTACAGAACTATAGTAATTACTATATTCAAATATAATCTTTACTACACTATTATAGTCAATTCTAGTAATTACTACAGAACTATTGGGTTTGGAAATTTGCTTGCCAGCGCCACCACGTGGCCCTTTGGTAAGCTGTGAGAGAAGGATTATATTGCGTACCCTATTTAATCTTGTGTATTTGTAAAATTTTTTTATGAAGTAAATAAATAAAAATGTAATTATTTGATTATGTTAAACATAACTTTATGACATATCGTTTTAAGGTAAATATATGTCCAGTGCATAATTTATTCGAAATGATTCACAAAATATGATTGTTTTGGTGTTCATTTTTCGATAGGTCATAGCTTCAGATACTGCTTCAGAATGGTTAAAAATGTAAACATTGTCAGCTAGAAAAAGCCGTCAAAATTTTTATAAACACGACTGTTTCATTTATGTACACTATAACACGCGCGATTTTTTCTACAAAAATTCTTCATGTTTCCTTCATCCTATGCGAACTAATTTTTTTATCTTTTTTTATACTATTTAATTAAAAAAATACAAAATACTACAATTTTCGTATGCAACCAATGTAATTCTCGAGCAGTATCCTTCTCTCACAGCTTATCAATTGGCCACGCGATGGCGCTGACAAGCAAATTTCCAAACCCAATAGTAATTACTATGTTCAAGAATAATTATTACTACACTATTATAATCAATCATAGTAATTACTACATAACTATAGTGAATACTTTAATTAACTATAATCATTACTACAATATTGTAGTAATCATTTAAGGTAGAAAATTATTTTTACTACACAGTTGTAATTGGTCATTTAAATCAATTATAGTAATTACTACATAATTATAATGACAACTATATTCAGCTATAATGGTGACTACATTTTTATAGTTACTTACGGTAGCTCATTACTTTCACTACAGAGATGTCATTAGTTACTATAATCAATTAGGGTAATTACTACAATACTATAGTGATTGCTACATTTAACTATAATCATAACTAGGGGAGTATAATTAATTATAATAAATATTACATAAATATAGTGAATACTTTATTCAACTGGAATCACGACTATTATTACTGCAATATTATAGTCAGTTTGTATAAATAGTTATTTTAATTACTACAAAACTATAGTTTAAGTTTTGTTTCTCTCTAATTGATACTATAATATTTAATTTTTAATTATGAACGAATTATAGGGTTATGATTGTCACTACAAAGTTGTCATCGTGAATTGAAATCAGTAATAATTATTACTTTATTACCATAGTTTTTAACTGCTTAATTACAATCAGTACAACAGTATTATCATCCCTTAGTGTAGTAAATTATTTTCTTAGCTATTTATTATTCTAATAATACTGTATTTAATCTTAATAATTGATGCAAAAATCTAATCATTAATTATAATTAAGTATGATCATTACTAAAATTTAAAAAATCATATTTTGTAGATGCATATAGTCCATACTATAATTATGGCTGATTAATGATTTAGATAATCTTTTCAGGATATATTTCTAGTTGGTTTTAAAAAGAAGATACAGGTTAAATTTTTATTATACTATAGCTTTGTGAAAGAATAATATCTTTATACGCTGTAAGTCTTAGGATTTGAACTTAGATTCCTCTTATAAAAAGTTTTAAGAGGACGCTGTATCTCTCTATCCTTTTCTAATTAAAAAATGTAAATTTTTGGGAAAACTAGTTATTATTGATAGAAATTAAGGGTTGTCCGCTACTTGTTTAGTAAAAATTAATATTTTCTCTGATGAGGACCAACTAATTTTGTTGCTTTTTTTTCAAGTAAAGTTTGACATACTTAAATAACGTATTCTCTAGCCTTACTTAGGATTTTGTAAGTATGTCAAACTTTACTTGAAAAAAAAGCAACAAAATTAATTGGTCCTCATCAGAGAAAATATTACTTTTTACTAAACAAGTAGCGGACAACCTTTAATTTCTATCAATAATCACTAGATTTTCAAAAAACTTACATTTTTCAATTAGAAAAGGATAGAGAGATACAGCGTCCCCTTAAATGAAAGCATCAATGTTTTTTGGTGTTGATGCTGAAGAAATATAAAGGTTCGAAAATCTAGTAACCTTTTCGGAGATTTTCTTTAATCGCCTATCACTAGAGAAATAGTGACCGTTAGGGTCTTAAATACTAGCTTACTCCACATTTTCACACTCAAAAACTAATCTAAAAATATTAGCGAAATCCGTGTTCTGGAAGCCTGGGCCTCTCCTGGTAAGTACGATGAACGATTCTCCAATCATAGTAATTATTAAAATTGATCCCAGGTAGTGATTGAAGCTACAAATTATAAAATAAATTCCAAAAATATATCAATTATTTAATTATTACATATCATTATAATTAACAATCAAATGCTATATTTATAATTATAATAGAACAATGTAGAGACTATAGTTATGTAATCATGATTAATTTTAAGTATATTGAGAAATTATTATACTATAATAGTGATTATATTTAAATAATATAAATATACAGTAATGTAGCAATGATTGTAATTGATTGTAGAAATGCTACATGATTGGATGTGTCAAATAAATATTATCGTTTGCAGCATCTTAAAATTATTAATTACCTGTTTAGATTCAGATTTTAATAATTTAACGCGCTTCCCCAGATTAAAAAAAAAAGATATCCAAATTATACCATAAGTAGTTTATATGCAATTAATTTTAATATGCAATGTCAATGTCAATGAGTCTTACAAAATATATTTGATGTTTATGCATCAAGTGAAAAAGTAGCGCTGCGTGTATGCGCGCTAGACACTTCTCCATCACTAAAAATTATTGCTAAATGTAATTTTTAAAACAATTGACAAACGTTGATATCAATCATAATCTCAACTCAGATGTTAATGATAATATAATATTTAAATAAATTAAACTATCGTTTTTTTTTAATAAACAAATTAATTGTTGTTATAATTATTTAACAATACAGGTCGGTTTGAAGGTAATTAAATATTACGGAAAATTTTCCTTTCCTCTAAGCTTTATTAAAATTAGAAATTGAAAATTTGGAAAATTACATTGCAATATCCTTATAAAACATATAATTCTGAACATCTTTCATTAAAAAAATTTTCTTCAAAACTCAAAAGAAACGTCGATATGAAGGAAAAAAGAGAAAAAACATCAATTTTCCTACTTTATACAACAAATATTAGTACATTACGTAACTAGTGCGGGAAGTGGGTGATTCCTGCACGGAAAGTTTGACAAACTTTCCCTGCGAGATCACCCATTTCTCGCACGTGTTCCGTATATTATTTTTCTACACAAGGTGTGGGAAGTTCGATTGGTCTTTTACATAATATATGATTGTATTTTACAAATTAATTAATAATAAAAAAAAGAACGGTATCATTTTAAATTGAAATTCATATTAAAAAAAAAAAAAATTGAATGTGGATTAGAGAATCGAGGTCGTGATAATATAAACAAATATAATATTGTAAACTTTTTATTTATTAAAAGAAAACGTAAATGAAAGTACATTATTTGTTTGAAAAAAGAAATGTAGATATTTCTATAAAAATTCAAATAAATCAATAAATTACATATTTAACCAAAACATCATTTAGTTAGATAATTTTTTTACGAATTTAAATTTTAGAATTTACATTAAAATTAATTTTAATGTTATTACGATTGTTTAAAGTCAGTGTAATATTTTTTTTCTTTGTTAAAATTGTAACCCCACTCTTTTATATTTCTTTCTTTGTTTCAATAATTTTCTCACTTACAATGCATACGCAAAAATTTTAGATTTTCGTTTTTATAATATTAAACATCTAATAAATGGTATTCTTGTTTGTTAAAATTGTAACCCCACTCTTTTATATTTCTTTCTTTGTTTCAATAATTTTCTCACTTACAATGCATACGCAAAAATTTTAGATTTTTGTTTTTATAATATTAAACATCTAATGTATGGTATTCTTCTTCTTTAAAATTGTAACCCCACTCTTTTAGATTTATTTCTATGTTTCAATAATTTTCTCACTTGCAATGCATACGCAAAAATTTTAGATTTTTGTTTTTATAATATTAAACATCTAATGTATGGTATTCTTCTTCTTTAAAATTGTAACCCCACTCTTTTAGATTTATTTCTTTATTTAAATAATTTTCTCACTTACAATACATTCGCGAGAATTTTAGATTTTCGTTTTTATAATATTAATCATCTAATAAATGGTATTATTCTTTGTTAAAATTTTAACCTTACTCTTCTATATTTTTTTTCTTTGTTCAAATAATTTTCTTACTTACAATGCTTACGTAAAAACTTTAGATTTTCGTTTTTATAATATTAAACATTTAACAAATTTATTTTATTCGTTGTAATATTATATTTTACACAGCGTGCGAGAATTTTTTCCCGCACGCTTTTTTCCGCGCGGGAATTTTTTTCCCGCACGCTTTTTTCCATGTGGGAAGTTTTTTTCCGCATGCTTTTTTTCGTGCGGGAATAGGGCACTTTCCGTACGGAAAATCGTATGGAAAATCGAACTCCCCGCACGCCGTGTGGAAAAAAAATTTTCCGTAATTTTAACGAACACAAGTGTTTCAGATGAAACCCATTTTATTATGTAAAAATTAATAAATTATGAATTAATTTAGATACAGTACCGTTCAAAAATTCGATAAAACTATGTAAAAAAAGAGTCTGGAAAAATGATCATATCGAGGAGAAAATATGTAAAAAAAAAGATTTTTAAGTACTCTTCAAGAGCTTTAAAAATTGATGTCTAAAATTATTTAAAAATTTTTTTCCGTATTACAAAAGTAACTTAAAAATAAATATTATTTGTTAATTTTTCAAATTTTAGATTTGCTCAGAAAATTTTTTATGATATAAAAAAATATGAAAAATAGTACATTACGTAATACAGGTATAGAAAAGCTTTATTTACGAAACGAGGAGTTTACGGCCCGAGCTGAAGGCGAGGGTCGTAACGAGTTTCGTAAAGAACCCTTTACATACTAGTTGCGAACTGTACTTTTTTGTCATGAGAGCCAAAAAAGAGCAACGAAGTTATAATTTTAGAATTAGAATGGCAAAAATTATATTTCAAAGTGGTCTGAAAAAGATTTTATTTGCATTTTTCAACAATTTTCTATGATGGGTTTCCGTGAAGTTGTGAAACTTTAAAGATGGAGATTATTCCTGTTTATTGCAGCAAATTGGCAAATTGTCTGCGAATAACATCAAAAGTCCTAAATTTTAAGACTTAATAACTTTACGGAAAATCATTGTAGAAAATTTTGAAAAAATGCAAATGAAAGCTCTTTCAGAGTACTTGAGAATATATTATTTTCAGATTTATTAATATCATATTTGAAAAATTGTCTGAATGCATCTAAAATATAAAAAATTGGCAAATAATGTTTATTTTCAAGTAACTTTTTTGATACGATAAAAAACTTTGAATTTAATTTTACACATAGATTTTTAAAGCTCTTAAAAAGTGCTTTATAATATTTTTTTTTTATAATATTTCTACAACACTTTTTTACATATGATATGATCATTTTTACAGTCTCTTATTTTTACATAATGTTATCAAATATTTGAGCGTGTTGAAATTTGTATATTAAACTCTAGACAAAAATTATTTGTAAATATTTATGAAAAAATTGTGTCTTATTTAAAGCACTTATATTTTTCATAATCACGCAAAATTTTGTATTCAATGAATGTTAAGAAAAATATTCATGTAAAATTTATCATTTGATGAATTGATTTATTATTTTTTTATATTGCGTTTAAATTTTATTCATATTCGTCATATACTGTTAGTTAACATTTAGCAATAACAGTTCTAAATAAACTTATTTCATTCGTTAACAATAGCACAAACATAACCCGCTTCTCAAACATTCGAGTTAAGTGTCTGACGTGGATCACTGCGAAGTTGCTGCGTAACCTTACACGTTCGATTCCGTTCCTTTATACAGAAAATCAATAATTTTTTAAACAAATTATGAAATATTAATTTTCAATAATCAATTGAAAATACTTAGAATCATATAATTAAAAAAAGATCATGTAATAAATAATTGTCAAATATAATCAGCTTTTATATGAAAACCAAGATTGTTATCTAAAAAAATCGATTTTTTATTATTTAAAATATCAATTACATGAAAAAAACGACCACACGATCACAAAAACCCTAAGAGTCATTATCTTAATATAAATTTAGAATTTATAATAATAAAACTTTAGCCAATACTTTTCTACTGTCACCCGATCGAAGATTGAACCGAATCTGGATTCAATACTTATACGATTGTTGCTAATTATTAACCTTGGAATAACACTGTTGGAAAGACTATTTGTCAGCATTATTAGAAAATAAAATTATTAATATAAATAATGATAACAATTTCTACAAATTTTTTAAACTTATGTAATATTTTCATTTTAAGTATTTATTCTGTTTTTTTGCTCTTCTTTTTTTGATCAGTATTTTATTTCTGATTAAATATCAATATTAAGTCATTCTTTATAAATGAATAGTAACTAATAAATTATTAATTAATACTCAATCATTATTTTATTAAATTATTATTTCTAAAATAATTTTCAAAATTACTATACAATATCATTTATTATGTTTAATTATATAATAGAACAACAAATATCATCGTCATTATAAGACTAACATTGCCATCTATCATTGAACATTATGTACTTCGATTGTAAACATTAGCAGTGTAGATTCATAACCAATCATTTCAAAAGATGGGTTAGGTCTCAAGTGACATAATAAAAAAAAGACGATATGTTTACAAATGCAACCACTTATTGAATTCTTTTCGAAGCCTAACGACATGGCAACATCGCTCATTTTGAATTCTATAAACGATCGCTCATTGGTAACTTTAAATTGATTATCTTGGCTACTCAAATTAAGATAAAAAATTTTTAGAGGTGAATTTGGACTCAAGCTCATCACGCTGAATCCAACGATATATATATGTATCGATGTTATCAAATCACCCTGTATATGACAGTTTAAATCTTGAATATTTACAAGTTGAGCATAAGATTCATATAAACAGATTATTTCCAAATAAATCAGAATTAAGCATAGTTTTCGCAACAGTACAATCACGAACGAATAATTATGATTGCAGTCTTTTTGCAATTGCTTTTGCTGTTGCAATACTTTATAATTTATGTACATGTTGTTAAAGATATGATATTTCTCAAATGCGATTACATTTATTAGAAATTTTTGAAACGCAACAAATAAGAATGTTTCCACTTATAAATAATTATAATAATATAAATATTAATTACGTTGATCCATCAGACATAATAAGAAGTTTTTGTCATGAACCATGTTTCAATAAAATACCATTAAATTTAAATATTGCACGGTACTCCCGAAGGAGTTTAAATACAAACTCAAAGTATTTTTAAAATTTCATCTGAGAATGATTTCCAGGCCCATTATATAATTTACACATCATTTTTAAAATCGTTTTATATTATCGATTTGGAGGAAAATAGGTAAGAATGAAAAAAAATTCAAGACTAAACAATTTTATTTTATTTATCAAAAAAATGCTCAAAAGTGTTTGGAACGTAGGTACATTAGTAAAAATATAATAAAATTGAAGAATATCTGCCTTATGTTATGGAGCTATTGAGCTCAAATATTAAAATTAATGACGATAAATAGTTCTATAGCTATTTACGTATAGATGCATAGTATTTAAAGAATGTAAATATTTACATCGATGACATCTGTAAATATACACTGTGACCTCACTTATATTATATGTATAATATAAAGAAAAGAAAGAGAATTTGAGAGAGAATAAGTAAGAAAAAAGAATAAAATAATAGATAATTAGCAATAAACTTATTCTCTCTTGAATTCGAATCATTGCGTTAAAAGTAATCATTGCGTTAAAACTATCTCTATATTGTGCGTCGGTGTGGCGTAGCAATTAGAAGTTATACCGACGCGCAAGATGGAAATTAATAAGAGTATATGTACGCGCTTGGATGTGCGCCGATACACGCCTATAAAGTGGCGTACGCTAGCACACATCCAAGCGCACCTGTAATAGTATCATGTAAAATATATAAAGGCATCCCTTCTACTTAGCAGTAGGAGAGAACTGCGGCCGCGGCGGCTTGATCGACGCTTAAGCAGATCGAAGCTGAATCATTCTACGGCACCCTTTGGCCAGAAAGTTCAATTTTAAACTAAATACTTGTGTTCTAGTGTTCTTTAATTCATTTGTTACTGCAGGTCCGCGAGGAGTTGGATAACCACCAACTCCGTACTGGTAGCAGTAACAATGAAGAATAACTTATTAAATTTAAAACCAAAGTTTAATTATTAGTGAGAATTGTATTAAACAAGTACATTCACTTGTATTATTTTCGTAAATGTTTACTAAAGTGTTTTTATTCAAGTTAATATAACTTCATTTGATTATTACTATGAATAAAGTGTATTAAATATAAAGAATCATTTTAAGTATTGTTAAATTGAAATTGGAAAAATGTTCTTTATAAGACTGTGAGTCTTTGGAGCTCTATGGCTTATAAGAGGCCCTTATACATACTAACAACTAACATACATAGCAAAGAGACCCCGGACTAGTTGTAGCATGATGTCTGCACTAAGAACGGGTCTAGCATAAAAAACCTTTCTCCCTTATCCTTTAACGGGATGTCGGAGCTGCAGCAATCGAGTTTTGCTTTTTTTATTTTATCAATATCTTTTTAAATTCATAAATTAAACAAATATAATGACTTGTCCGCACTAAAGCTATATTAATACAATAATTTTTGTTAAAATAAAAAATTATTTGGACTTGTTATTTTTTTATGAGCTTGGATTGGAAATTAGATATCAAACTCGAAAAACCCAACCTTAAAATACGATACATTGAAAGTTTTTATTATAACTTTGTAAATATAATATTTTGGTGGATTTCTTGAGTTGTTCGCACTAGAGTTTAATCTTACAAATTTTTTCTTTGTAGCAAAAAAACTCGAATAAACGCATCGTTTATTCATAAGTTAAGATTGCAAATATTATTAGAAGGCGGGCAGCTTCGTCATGCTCTTAACCCTATATGAGCACTTGGTGCTATCCTTTCAGGGTTAAGAACGGAGTAGAGGTTAAAACACTTTAAGGAGTAATTTGAAATTTGTACAACTAATAAGAAGAGATCTCCACACCTCTAAGAAACAGATTTGACTGATACTGCAGGTTACCGCAAAAGATTGAATCCATGTTGTTTCTTTTCCTTTAAAAAGCCCAGAGATGAAGATTAGGTTATTTTTTTCGAAAATGTAATAACAAGAAGTGCTTATAAGAACTTTAAACACCAAAAAACTAAAACTCTTACGAAAAAGTGCATGGAAAATAAAAAAGTACAACTTGAACACTCTACTTTAAACCTTATTGTGTTAGAAAAGTTTTTGTGGTTCAGAAGTTATGCTAAATTATATATTACTACATATTTTCTTGAAATTTTTAGCATGTAACACATAATAAATTTTTACTCTATTTAATTAGCGTATTTTGATCACTTCCCACTCAGCATGGAATATTTATGAAAGCTTCCTGGAATATTGGCATGAAAGATTTGAAATATTTTAAGAATTTTCCATGGAATATTCCTGTAATATTCTTATGTCCTTGATTCCTCTTATATTGGAATATATCATGGGATATTGTTGAAAAATTTCAAGAATATTTCATTGGAATATTTGGGTCATCTCAGATCTTTCATTGAAACATTTCAGGAGGCATGCAGGAATATTCCATGAAATATTTACTAGAAATGAAAGGTTCATTAGAAAAAAAGGAAGAACCCGGGTTCATTTTTTTTATTAACGAATCGTAACCTTCAGTATCAGCCAAATCTGTTTCCTAGAGGTGATGACCTCTCCTTGTTAGTTAAAAAAGTTTTAAATTACAACTGAATCGCTAAAAATCTGACATATGATATGAACTTCAACAAATTAAAGAATGTATTAGAAGATAGCATCGATGTAAATATTGACATATTTTGAATACTATGTAACCATACGAAAGTAGCTATAGAATTATTTCTCGACAGTATTTTCAATATTTGAGCTCAATAGCTTCATAACATAAGGCGAATATTCTTCAATTTTGTTATATTTTTACTATTGTACCTACGTTCCAATCTCTTTTCAGCTTTTTTTAATAAATAAAATAAAATTGTTTGGTTTTGAATTATTCTTTTCATACTTATCTATTTTTCTCCAAATCGTCCATGTAAACCGATTTTAAAGATGATGCCTTAATGTTCATAATGGGCCTGGAAATTATTCTCAAAAGGAATTTCGAAGTGACATTAAGTTTTTATTTAAATTTACTCCGAAGCATCGTGATCGCCAAGATTTAACTTCTTGAAAAAATTGACAAATGCATTTATTAGCATAACAAAAGTATCATGGAAACGTATCGTGAACAGAAAAATTCAAATCTTGAAATGATCCAGATGGCAATTGTCAATAACATTTCAAATACAATTTTTTCTAAACCAAATGATGATTAATAGATTTTGATGATATCCTCATAAATTAAACCCATATTTAAATTAGGATTGATGAGATTAAATTAAATTAAGAAAAAAAAGAATTAAAAGAAATAGACGACAAAGAAGCTTTATGTATAACAGGATTTAATACAAAAATGGTAACAGAACAATCGATTTTATATAAAGAAAATTTAGAAAAAGACATGATTGTGAAATTGCAAAAAAAAGGTAATGATAAATTAGAACTAAGGCGTGTTCGTAATGTTTACGTAAAAGAAAATTATATGAAAATAAAAGAAGATCAACCATATATATGTAAAAAAATATTAAATTTCAAAAAGATATTGAAAATGAAATTGAAATAAAAAATACTGATAAATTAGAAAAAATACGTGTAAATGAAGCTTTAGTGAAAATAAAGCTTATATGGAAATGAAAAATGAAGAACCATATGGGTGATTCTATTCGAACGGGTCAAATTCAAATTTTGAAATAATAGAAAATAAAGGTTCTCATTTTAAAAATTTTACTCAGGTTTTTTTTATGGTTATATCTAATAGAACAATTCCCCAAAGTAGCCAAGCTGTCCATAGGTTATTCCCAGAAAAACTGATAGATAAAAAATATACTGTTACAGAGGAATTACTTTTATTCCAGGGGAATTACTTTTTTTATTACCATCACTTGATATATTATTTTGTAATGATATTTATGTCGAACAAAGATTCTAAACTATCTGAAATACTTTAGAATCAGCTATTACCATGGATGGATGAATTTTTAAAAATAAAAAACAACGAGTTACAGCAAAAATATGTATTTTTAAACATTATTAGAAGAAAGTTAAAGAATAAATATATCCATACTTGAGAAAGTTTGCTTTTTCAAAATATATAATAAAATTATTTTTGTGGTTGGGAGTGGAGTTAAGTGTACTTGATGATGAAGGATTAGTAGGAAGTTCGCCACATTCACGTGTAGCAACCATTTTATTTCCAATACAATCTAAAATAATATATAATCAATTTATAGATTTTCCAATTCAAATTCTTCAAGGACTTTCATTTAAATTCAAATAATTATATGCTTACTTTGATATCAACGACAAACTCTTCATCAAGGCTAATGACGAACTGATATTTTTATTTTCTGAATACTACGATGTAACCTTTGATTTCGCTTAATTTATTTGTAGTATATACGTAGTATATAGTGTAGTATGTAAATATGATTACAGTGATTGCTTACAAAAAGATTTGAGAATGTGCTTACTCGGAAATTCTCCACAAATATATACATATATATATATATATATATATATATATATATATATATATATATATATATATATATATATATATATATATATGTATAAATTCTCCACAATATATATATATATATATATATATATATATATATATATTCAATTTTGAATATATAAAAATTATAAGCAGTATAATATGTATTAAATTTCAAGTGTACAAATAATTTAGCACTTCATGGTATGAAATTCATGAATAAAATTGTTGACTTTATTATTTAATTAGAATTTTGTGAGAGCATCTCAAAAAAGGCAGGGGAATTATATGCCAGGGGAGATTACCTGATAATTTGAATGAAATTTTTACCGACTAAACGGTCTCCAACTACAAAAGCTACATTGAAATTAGCGATTAAAAAGTCAACGGATCATAAAATTACAAGCTGAAAGTATATGGAAAATTTGTGGTTTATAATATTTGAACCTTGTATTGATAGTTTATTGAACGATTACATGTGATTACCCGTTAGAATAGAATCACCCATATAAATATAAAGAGAAGCTAGAAAATACTAAGATAAGAAAAATGGAACTAAAAAAAATACTGATGAATTGGAACAAATACGTGCGAATGAGGCTTTACGAAAAAAAAGAAGCTTATATAAAATTTAAAGAATAACAACCAACTAAATGTGAAGAAAAATCAAATAATACTAGGAAAATGAAAATGAAATTAAAGAAAAAAAAGATACTGATAAATTGTATGAGCAAGAGAGGGTGGGAGGGGAAGAGAGACAGCAAGAGAGTGTGAGAAAGACATAGACGTAGACATTCTTTATTCGGCCTTGGGGTGTATACTATGTCTGGCACTATTAGGTTGAATACAACGGCGTATGAAATTATTAATAAAATTATACATAAATATTGGGCCCAGAAAATAAGAGATCCAAAAAAATATCAGACACAAAGAAAATAGAATTCAGAAAAATGCAGGGCCTAAAAAAATATCAGACATAAAGAAAATGGGACTCAGAAAAATGCAGGGCCCAAAAAATATAAGGCCCAGAAAAATATAGAGCCCAAAAAAATATAGCACCCAGAAAAACATAAAACCCAAAAAAATAAGGCCCTTAAAAATATTGGACCCAAAAAATAAGGTCCAGACAAATATAGAGCCCAAGAAAATATAAAATTCAAAAAATCATTGGGCCTAAATAAATAAGAGGCCTAAATAAATATGATGCCAAAAGAAAATAGGATTCAGAAAAATGTAGGGCCCAAAAAATACAGTGCGTCCCATAACTATAGAACCACCTAAGATTTAGATGAAATTTTTATCGGAATGTCAAAAAGAATTGTGATATCGTTTTAAAAACTATGGAATATTTTTAAAAACTAATCTCAAAAAAGAAAAAATATCATTTGAACATTTATTTAAAACTTTAACGGGATGTCGGAGCTGCTGGACACGATTTTTGCTTTTATTATTTTATTGATATCTTTTTAAATTCGTAATTTAAACAATCGTAATGACTTGTCCGCAATAAAGCTATGTCAATACAATAATTTTTGTTAAAATAAAAAATGATTTGGACTTGTTATTTTTTTATAAGCTTGGAACGGAAATTAGATATCAAGTTCGATAAACCTAACCTCAAAATACTATATTTCGAAAAATTGTTTATAACTTTTTATGTATGATATTTTGGTAAATTCTGTAAGTTGTCTGCACTCAAGTTTAGTATTATAAATTTTCTTACTGTAATGAAAGAACTCGATCTAACGCACCGTTTACTCGTGAACTTGGAATTAAAATATTAATGAATTATTTTAGAAGGTAGCGAGCTCTGTCATGCCCTTAAAACTTTCTTTACTGTAACAATTACAAAATCAACATAAATAAAACTTTTTATTTTGTTCTATAACTATAAAACCAGTTGGAAAATTTCATCATAGAATCAGCGATCCCGATAGTGGTAGCGTCAGAGCGGGAAATTAAAAAATTTCCAAAATAAAAGTATTAAAAAAAAATACTCTTTATGATTTTATAATTAATAATAAATTCAAAGAAAGAAAGTTACTGTAACAAAATAAATTCATTGCTCTTATTTATAATTTTTTAAATAATTTAAAAATCATGCGATATTTATAAATTATAAATAAGTGCAATAAACTAATTCTGTTATAGTAACTTTCTTTCTTTGAAATTATTATTAATTATAAAATCATAAAAAGTATTTTTTTCAATATTTTTATTTTGGAAATTTTTGAATTTCCCGCTCTGACGCTACCACTATCGGCTAGAATGGAGTTTTTAACTGTTACAAAATGTGTTTTAACGCTCAACGGTTTAAAATTCAATTCTCATTGTTGAATATTTTTACTATCGCATTTACACATTTTATTATTATATTTAAAAGAAATTTATTATAATGCCTCGAGGTAAATGCTTATCTGAACAAGAAAAAGAAAAAATCTTAGCGTATCGTGAAAGTAATATAAGTATTCGAGAAATCGCTCAAAAACTTAAAAGATCGCACAATGTTCTAAATTTTCTTAAAAATACTGCTTTTTATGGTGAAAATAAAAAAGGGGGACTAAAGAAAAAGGTAACTGCACGGATTGAGCGACAAATAATAAAATCAGCGAGTAACTCTACAAAAAGCTTACGAAAAATTAAATAAGAATTGCAATTGGAAATTTCACGCAGTACGATTCATAGAGTAATTAAAAAGTCAGAACATCTCATAAGACAAAAGTTAAAAAAAGCTCCAAAGCTATTGCAACGCCATAAAGAGGCTCGGCTTGAATTTGCAAGATTTAACATAAACACTAATTGGAATAAAGTAAGTAAATTAGTAAGTATTGTACTAATATCGTAACAATATTGTGAATTATGAATTGAAGTTTAATTTATTTAATTATATTTCAAGGTTATTTTCTCAGATGAAAAAAATTTAATTTAGACGGCCCTGATGGCAATTACTCTTATTGGAGAGATTTGAGAAAGGAACCTCAGTATTTTTCACGCAGAAATTTTGGAGTCAGAAGCTTAATGGTTTGGGGAGCTTTTTGTAAAAATGGGCTTCTACGTTTAGCTTTTCCATCTTGTAAAATGAATACAACAGAATACATTGATGTACTGCAAAATCGATTACTACCTTATTTAGATCAAAACAAAACATAAAATTTAATTTTTTAACAAGATAATGCATCCCATCATGCAAGTAAAGCTACAAAACAGTGGTTTGTTGATAATGACATTTTAGTTTTACTATGGCCAGCTTGCTCTCCAGACTTAAATCCGATAGGAAATTTATGGGCTATTCTTGTACGTAAAGTGTATGCTGAAAATAGGCAGTACAATACAATTAATGAATTAAAAGAGGCAATTTTAGAAGCTTGGAGTGAAATCGAAAAAGAAATTATAAAAAATTTAATTGACAATATGTCCAATAGAATTTTCCTGGTTATACATAATTGTGGAGGACCAATTGAATATTAACAAAATAAATTTAAATACTAAAATTATTAACAAAAATATTATATCATATCAAGGTATTAATTTTATGTTTAACAAATATAATTGCGCTGTTTTCCCAAAATGGTTTCATAGTTATGAAACGGATAAAAAATGTAATATTGTATTAATTTTGTAATTATAACAAAATAAAAAGTTTTTAGTTTTCTAATGAGCCTTCAGACCATATTTTTTTCTTTTAAAAGTGATTTTTAAAAATATTCCATAGTTTTTAAAACGATATCGCAATTCTTTTTGACATTCCGATAAAAGTTTTATCCAAATTTTAGGTGGTTTTATAGCTATGGGACACACTGTATAAGGCCCCGAAAAATATAAAGCCCAAAAAAATATAGAATCTGAAAAAATTTCAGGTTAAAAAAAATAAGACCCAGAAAAATATAGAGCCTATGAAAATACAAAAATCAAAAAAAATAAAGCCCAAAAAAATAAGGCTCAGAAAAATATAAAGCCCAAGATAATATAAGAGTTAAAAGAAAGGTCCCAAAAAAATGGGCATCGAATAAAAATATAGGGCCCAAAATAATATAAGGCCCAAAAAAATATAGCACAAAAAAAGCTTTTGACTAACGAGTACTAATTATATAGTACCCAATAAGAAATTGCTACTTTTATTATCAAAAGATTATGCAAATTTTAAAAATGCGGAAAACCGGAGAACCGTATGATGTAATACGAGTAAAATTTACCTCGCCCCTGACGTCGTTCGGTTGCATTTTCGTATATTATATTATTATATAATTTCATTGACAATAGTAGTTTAATATAAAATATGTATTTAATTTTTTTTAATACATTCATATCATTATATTGTACTACATTGAAATGAAAAATTTTTTAATTTCTTGTAAATTAATAAGCTTTAATAAAAGTAAATAATTATTATTAACAATCATAGTACAAGAAAAATGTTTATATTACCACCAACTTTTACAGAAAGTTGGCGTGCCTTATATCAAAATTTTCTTTATCCCATGACATTAGTGCGAAGAATTGGGAAACCAGATTTTTTCATTACTATGAGATGCAATCCGGAATAGGGAGGAATCACAAATAATATAGGACAAAATAAAGAAGTAACGGATAGACCAAATATTGTTGTTGAAGTATTGTATCAAAAATCAAAACTATTAATAGAGTGAATTTTTAAAAACATATTTCAGGAAAATGCATTGCATATTCATACGTAGTAGAACAAAGAAAGGATTACCGCATGCACATATGCTAATATTTTTGAATAAAGATGATAGAATTCACAATAGTGATGACGTTGATGAATTTATAGTAGCTGGAATCCCAAATAAAAACTAGAATCCCAGATTATATGAAATAGTTAAGCAATTTATGATCCGTGGCCCTTGTGAAGAACAGAATAAAAACTCACCTTGTATGGATAAAGAATCAGGAAAGTGTACGAAGAATTTTCCGAAATGATTTAATGAAACTACAATAATGATAAATGGTTATCCAATTTATCGACGAAGAAATAATAAAAATGAGATATTATACACAAAAAACACATGGGCAGACAATATCTTTGTGGTTTCTGATAACCTGCATTTCTTACTAAAGTTTAACTGTCATATTAATATTGAATTATGTTCAACAATAGGAGTTATAAAATACTGCTAATTTAAATACTGCTTCAAAGGACATGATTGTGCATTTATAGAAATGAAAGCAAGAGAAATAAATACTGAAAGTAATACTAATAATGAAACGGATGAAATGAATGATTTAGATATGTTTTATAATGGAATTAAACAATATATAAACACAAGATACGTTTGCCCGCTAGAAGCTATGCATCGCATATTGGAATATAATATTAGTAAACTTTCATATACAATTTATAGATAAACTGTACATAATGAAAATGAACAATATGTGTATTTCAAAGAAGGATCCGAACACGAAATTGATAAGAAAAATGTTAATACAACACTAACAGCGTGGTTTGAACTTAATAAAAATGACTCAGAGACACATGATCACTTTTATTCTGATATACTGCAACATTATATTATTAATAAAATACATAAAACATAGACGGAAACAATGAAAACTACAAAACCTATTCTAACAAGAAGGTACTCAGTTAATCAAAAACTAAAAGAAAGATTCTTTTTAAGATTACTTCTGCTTTACGTTAAAGCTGCAAAATCTTTTGAAAGCTTAGAAACTTTTGATGGGATCACATACCCAACATACTTTAAAGTAGCAAAAGCAAGAAATTTAAGAGACAGAGAAATAGAGACAAAGAAACGGAGACAGAAAGACGGAAATGAAGAGATGGAGACGTAGGGACGAAGACGTAGAGACAAAGACGAAAAGACGGAGACAAAGAGGGAGAGACGGTGAAGGAAAGACAGAGACGGAGAGTCAGAGACGAAGGGACGGAAACAGACAGACAGAGAGATAAAAACGATGAGACAGAGACGAAAAGACGAAGACGGAAAGATGGTAAGGGATAGACGGAGATAGAGAGACAGAGACCGAGACGGGCAGACTGGGACGGATAGATGGAGACGAAAAAATCGAGACTTACAAACGGGAACGGAGAGACGAAAACGAAGAGGTGGAGAGTCGGACACGGTGAAACGGAGACGTAGAGAAAGAGACAGAGACGAAGACGGAGAGGCAGAGACGGAGAGACGGAGACGGAGAGGAAGAGACGGTGACGGAAAGACGGTAACAGAGGGATGGAGACAGAGGGATGGAGACAGAGGGATGGAGACAGAGGGATGGAGACAAAAAGACAGAGACATAAAGACGGGGATGGAGAGATGAAGACGGAGGAAAGAAGACGGAAAAACAAAGATGGAGGGACGGAGACAGACGAACGGAGAGACGAGGACGGTGAGACAGAGACGAAAAGACGGAGACGGAGACGCTGACAGAGACAGACAGACTGAGACGGACAGACGGAGATGAAAAAATGGAGATTAACAGACGAGAACGGAGAGGTGGAGAGACGGAGACGGAGAAACGAAGACGCAGAGACAGAGACAGATAGACAGAGATGGAGAAACAAAGATGGAGAGGCAGAAACGAAGAGACAGAGACGGAGAGGGAAAGACGGTGGCTGAAAGACGGAGACCGAGAGACGAAGACGTAGAGACGGAAACAGACAGATGGAGAAAGACAGACGCAGACGGAGTAATGGAGACAAAGAGACGGAGACGGAGAGACGAAGACAGAAAGACGAAAAGACGGAGACGAAAAGACGGAGATGGAGAGATGAAGACAAAGACGGGGATGGAGAGACGGAGATAGAGTGACGGAGAGATTTAGATAGGCAGATGGAGACGGAGGGATGGATACGGAGAGATGGAGAGACGGTGACAGAGAAGCGGAGACAGATGGACGGAAACGTAGAAACAGAGATGGAGAGATGTAGAGAGGGAGATGGAGAGATGAAGACCGAAAGACGGGAACAGACAGACAGAGATGGAATAATGAAGACAAAGAGACGAAGATGGAGAGACGATGATGGAGATGATGACGAAAAAACGGAGGCGGAGAAACGGTGACAGAGGGACGAAGACGGAGACGCTGACGGAGATAGACAGACTGACAAGGAGAGTACCCGACCTTCGGGAAACGGATTTGGCTAAAACTGCAGGATATGATTTTTTGATGAAAAAAAATGAACCCGTGTTTTTTCTTTTCTTTGAATAGGCCCCATAGACGGAGATATAGGCATTTTTTCGAAAATACAATAAAAATGAGCATTTATAGGATCTTCAATAACCAAAGAACTAAGACTCTTACAAAAAAATATATAAAAAATAAAATAAAGCACAGATTAAATGCTTCAATTTAAGCTTTGTTGCATTAAAAAAGCTTGTGTGGTTCAAAAGTTGTGCCTAATTGAAAACTACTACATATTTATTAATATTTTTAGCGTGTAGCATATCATCAATTTTTTACATTATTTCATCAGCATATTTTAATCGCCTGTAACTTTTGAACCACACAAGCTTTTTTAATGCAACAAAGCTTAAATTGAAGCATTTAATCTGTTCTTTATTTTATATTTTATACATTTTTTTGTAAAAGTCTTAGTTCTTCGGTTATTGAAGATCTTATAAATGCTCCTTTTTATTGTATTTTCGAAAAAATGCCTATATCTCCGTTTATGGGGCCTATTCAAAGAAAAGAAAAAACACGGGTTCATTTTTTTTTATGAAAAAATCATATTCTGCAGTTTTAGCCAAATCCGTTTCCCGAAGGTCGGGTACTCTCCTTGTGAGACGGACAGACGGAGATGAAAAAATGGAGATTAACAGACGAGAACGGAGAGGTGGAGAGACGGAGACGGAGAAACGAAGACGCAGAAATAGAGACAGATAGACAGAGATGGAGAAACAAAGATGGAGAGGCAGAAACGAAGAGACGGAGACGGAGAGGGGGAAACGGTGGCTGAAAGACGGAGACCGAGAGACAAAGACGGAGAGACGGAAACAGACAGATGGAGAAAGACAGACGCAGACAGAGTCATGGAGACAAAGAGACGGAGATGGAGAGACGAAGACAGAAAGACGAAAAGACGGAGACGAAAAGACGGAGATGGAGAGATGAAGACAAAGAGGGGGATGAAGAGACGAAGATGGAGAGGCGAAGATCGAGATGGTGACGGAAAAACGGAGGCGAAGAGACAGTGACAGAGGGACGGAGGCAGAGAGACGGAGATGGAGAGACGCAGAAACGGAGACGAAGAGACGAAGATGGATATACGGAGACAGATAAACGGAAAGACGGAGACGAAAAGACGGAGATGAAGAGATGAAGACAAAGACGGGGATGGAGAGACGGAGACAGAGAGACAGTGACGGAGAGACGGAGACAAAGTAACGGAGAGACTTAGATAGGCAGAGGGAGACGGAGGGATGGATACGGAGAGACGGAGAGAAGTTGACAGAGAAGCGGAGACAGATCGACGGAAACGTAGAAACAGAGATGGAGAGACGTATAGAGGGAGGTGGAGAGATGGAGAGACGTAGAGAGGGAGATGGAGAGATGAAGACGGAAAGATGGGAACAGACAGACAGAGATGGAACAATAAAGACAAAGAGACGGAGACGGAGAGACAGAGATGAGAAGACAGAGACAAAGAGACGGAGACGGAGAGACAGAGACGAGAAGACAGAGACAAAAAGCCGGAGATAGAGACGGAGAGACGGAAACGGAGGGACGGAAACGGAGTGACAGAGACGAGAGGACGGAGATGAAGAGACAAAGACGGAGACGGTGACGGAGAGACGAAGACGGAGACGGTGACGGAAAGACGGAGGCGAAGAGACCATGACGGAGAGACGGAGGTGGAGGGACGGAGACGGCGGGACACAGAAACGGAGACGAAAAGACGGAGACGGAGATATGGAGACAGATAGACGGAAACGGAGAAACGGAGACGGACCGATGGATATTGTGTATGTGTGTATGTGTGTATATGAGTAAGTGGTTGTGTATGTATATGTGTATGTGTGTATGTGTACGAATGTATGTGTATGTGTGTACGTGTATGTTAAAGATGCACGTGTGTATGTGTATGTATGTATTTGACAATAATGCAAAAGATATTCACGTAAGAATAAAAAGTCTTAATTCTTTACTTTAATATAATAGTAGTAATATTATAAGTAGTAATAAGATTTTTAATATTTGTATACTATTTTACTTTGAATTTATTCTTTTTAATTACTTAAGCGGAGGTCACGTATCTCTGTCCTTTTCTAATCAAAGAAATGATTTTTTTACGAAAACTAATAACTTTCTTTAAAAATGAAGAGAAAGCTGCATCTTGTATCAGAAAAAGCAATATTTTCTTTGATGAGAAAAAATTAATTTTATTGCTTCATTCTCAAGAAAACCTTAAAAAACCAAATTGTTCACCCTAACCTCTATGATTTAAGTTTTTCAAGGTTTTCTTGAGAATGAAGCAATAAAATTAATTCTTTCTCATCATCGAAAATATTGCTTTTTTTATTACGAGACGCGGCTTTCTCTTTATTTTTTGCTTAAGTTATTAGTTTTTGTAAAAACTCAATTCTTTGATTAGAAAAGGACAGAGATACGTGACCTCCTCTTAAATACAATATTTTAACTTAAATTTATTTTCTTAAGTCATTTAAATACAATATTTGAAATCGACTCTATTTTCTTAAACTTTTTTTCTTTCATACCGATTTTTTTAACTTGAATATATTTCCTTAACTATTTACTTATGACGCGTTAATTTTATTTCTTTTCTTAAAATAGATAATATTTCATTGTTTTTAATCATTTATCTACAACATTTTCATTTTAATTAATTTTTTGTAATCATTTAAATGCAATATTTTAATTGAATTTATAGTCTTAAATAAATCAAGAGACGCGGTAGCGCCTCGACGGCGAGTTAAGGTACGAATACCAAAACGTCGAGGCGCTCCTCTTATACTTCAAAATAGAGTTTCAAAAATTTTAAAATCGAATCCTATCAAAATGCATCGATATATACACATAAATACAACTAATAATATTTAAAGATTTTCATTGTCTTTAATCTAAAAAAAATTGGATTACAATCGGTTCACTCAATCACGAGAAAATGCTGTTTGAAATTTCGAAATGTCGTATTCTCGTTATTTTTTTTTCTTCTTCATCGTTTTCAGCCAGCATAAACTGCGCAAACGGAAGTGCGCAGTATCAACGAATATAGATAGATGCTTCATAATATAATTTAATGTTCATGGTACTTGTGTATTGCTATGTTTATATGCTTATATATATATATATATATATCTCCCTATATTATATAGTTATATAAAAAAAAACCTCCTCTCCTACTCCTCATTATTCCTCCCCCTATTTTGTATGCTTGAAACATCACTATTCACCCCTCAAAATAACGTAAAAATCTGTCTAGAAATGATCTTTTTTGAAAAAAAAGCTCATCACCCCTCACTACCCAAGTCACTCCTTTTGCTACCCCTCGTACGTCACTCATCCCTCCCTCAGATAATTTAGCTAAATATACCTTATTTTACCGATGTATTTGTTAGTCATTCTCTATACCACTACTATCACCCTTCCCACTACTACCCCATCACTACTACTCCTTATTTCTCTCATCTTCAAAAAATCACAAGTCACCCCTCAAAATAACGTAAAAATGTCTCTTGAAATGTATTTAAAAAAAAAAAAAAAAAAAGATTCCCCCCTCTACCCCAGTTACCCCTCTACTACCTAAGTCATCCCCTCACTCCACAAGTCACCCCTCACTCCATGAATTACCCCCTTGCTCCACAAGTCATTCCTCATAACCCCTCATGCCCCTAATACACTCTTCATAAAATCATTATAAACCATTAAGAAAAAAATTTTCTTATTTTATATTTATGAAATACTTGCTTAAGGCTATATAATGGAATATATATTCAATACATAGTTAAAAATATTATAGATTGTTGATATAATCATTTTTTAACCATCAACTAATACCTACGTTCCTTAGACAACTTTCCACACCACCCATACTGAGACAAAAAAAAAAAAGAAACTTCTACTTCCAACATTTAAGCTTACTTTTTTTGTGTCCAAGCTGTACTTGCCTAAAAGTAAAGTACATTTTATTTTGTGCTTATTGTCTTGGTCAGAAAAACTTATTAAAAAATTTCCTACGTCTAAAAGATTCTTCTTTCAGCTAAGCTTAAATTTGTTTTCTTGTTTTTGTCTTGAGTTGGTCTTGTGAAAGTCTTAAGTAGAAGTTTTTATTTTTTTTATCCGTATAACGAGGTATTGTCAATGGCGCGTTGGGTTTTTTTTGTTTATTAAAAAAAATTAAATATTAAAAGTGGTACCCTTCGCCAGTAGCCCTACATAACCATTTTTAGAATGATTTAAATATAAAAAATTTCTTCACATTTCTTTAAATGTTAAAAGTAAAAATGTTATTGTAAATTTACATTAATTAAAAAGATCAGAATTATAATAATTATTAATTCATTCATTTATAAAAAAGTAAAAATAAAAATTATATTGTTAATGTAAAATTTTATCTTTTAAACTCTTTATACAAGTAAATAAAGTTATATAATTTTTATTTTATTTATCTTTAATGTTTTCAATATTTTAAGAAATATATTTTTATCCTTTTTCGTTCGTTTATATTTAATCATTTATAATATAAATTATATAACAAATTATAAATTTTTTATATAAAGAGTGTGATATTAATTTTTTAATATTTAAATAAATAATTCAATTAAATTTAATTCTTTAAAAAACGATTCTATATAAATTTATAATATATTTTTAATATGTTTATTTTAAAATTATAACTATATTTATTATGATTTTCTTACCTATTGTTTCTAATATACATTTAAATTAATCTAAAATAAAATAAATCATAAGTTTCCAGCAGGAGATTTAGGTTTGAGTATAGGATATAAAAAAATGAAAATATTGAAAATAATTATTGTCTTACAGTACTACAATATTATTTATATAGAATCCATTGGAGACCAAATTTATAAAATTCCAACCCTATTTTATATTGTGGAAGATTAACACAACAATACATAATACATGCATATGTGATGGTTGAAAGTAATAGATTAAATTTTTTAGAAATAATTAAAAACAATTACGCATAGAATGTTATCAAAGTTTATTAGATCATGTAATAAATAGTGCTTCGAATGTTTCAACAAATTTTGAAAACAAAGAAAGAATTGGAAATCTTTTTATTTTACCCTCATCATATATTGGTAGTCCAAGATATATGCAGCAATATTACCAAGATGCCATGGCAATAATCAGAACAGTAGGAAAACCAAACTTATTTATAACAATGACGTGTAATATTAAATGGAAAGAATTGAAAGAAATTATTTAAAATTTTTCAGAAGGGACAACTCCTAATGACATATCAAATATCACAGTAAGATTATTTTATATAAAATTTAAAATGTCATTGAATGATATTATAAAAAACGAAATTTTTGGTCTTGTTATAGCTTGTGTATTTTCGATTAAATTTCAAAAAAGAGGGTTACCTCACGCGCATATAATCATAACATTACATCATAATCATAAAATATTAACTCCAGAAAATATTGATAAATATATTTCAGTAGAAATACCTTCATCAGAAAATAAATATTTACAAAAATTAGTAATTAAACACATGTTACATGGACCACATACAGATAAATCACCTTGTTACGAAAAAAATAAAACTATATATAAAAAAAATTCCCAAAATCATTTAATGAAATTACAATAGTTGAAGAAAACAAATATCCACAATACAAAAGAAGAAATAATATTTTAGATAATCATACGTATAATTTAAAAAATAATTAAAAAATTATACAAGTTGATAATTCTATAGTAGTTCGTTACAACAGTTTTTTGTTAGCAAAATATAATGCTCATATCAATACTGAACTTTGTATGTCAATACAAAGTATAAAATATATTAATGATTATATTTATAAAGGTGTAGATAAAGCTTACTGTAAAATAAAACAAGATAAAATTGAAGAAAATAATAAAGATGATGTTTATGATGAAATAACTCAACACATAGATGGAAGATATTTTAGTCCAATGGAGGCCGCATGGAGATTACAAGAATTTCCACTATGCGGTAGAAGTCATACAGTGAAAAGATTAAATATCCATACAGAAAATCAACAAAAAATAATTTTTTTTAAAAATGATATACATTTAGCATTAAACAAATACGAAACAACATTGATCGCATGGTTTAAATTGAATAAAAAAGATGATTTTGCTAAAAAAATTAAATATGTTAATATCCCACAATATTATATTTTTAATTCTAAGACTAAATCTTGGATTAAAAGATCAAAATTTAGAAAAAATATAGCCATTGGTAGATTAAATGTAGTATCACCAAAAGATAGTGAACTTTTTTTTTAAATTAATATTAAACAGGGTAAAAGGTCCAACATCTTTTAAAGATTTACGAACTTACGAAAATGTAACTAATAATACTTATAAAGAAACTGCTCTTGCAATGAATTTAATAGAACACGAAAAACAAATTTATTATATTTTTGAAGAAGCATGCCATGTTATGTTACCAGTACAATTACGTACATTTTTTGCATGTTTTTTATCATGTGAAAATATTTAAGGTAACATTATTTGGGAGAAATATAAAAAATTTTTTATAGAAGATTTTAAAGAAAATAAAAAAAACAAAGCTTCATCCCATATTAATCAAATATTAAATTCAGAAGAAATGTCATGTGAAAATTTTGGTTTACCTGAACCAAATGAAAACTATATAGAGGAAAACGAAGAAATTAATGATAAAATTATAATTTTTAGTAAAAAAAAAAATTTGATAAAATGTATAAACGATTTAATAACGATCAAAAACATATTTTCGAAAAATAAAAACAATACTTATGTCGACTGAATAATAAATAAGATGACAAATATTTCCATCGGTCTTACAGTCAATTCAAAATCTATATAATAAAATAATAAAATATAAAAACTTAAAAATTAACTGGGAAGAAACCTAAATATAAATAAAATTAGTAAAGCACAATCTGACTGTCCCCCACCATCAAAAAACCCCCTTTCGATTGCGATCTTCAAAAATGTCCAACGTTTCGAGCACGCTACTGCTAGGTCTAGGACTTGTCAGTCCTTGAGGATGAGCAGTAGCGTGCTCGAAACGTTGGACATTTTTGAAGATCGCAATCGAAAAGGGGTTTTTTGATGGTGGAGGACAGTCAGATTGTGCTTTATTAATTTTATTTATATTCAGGTTTCTTTCCAGTTAATTTTTAAGTTTTTATTTCAGGTTATTCTACGGGGGTGATTATAAACAAGGGCAGTCTGACTGTCCATATTTATTTTATTATTTTATTATATAGATTTTGTATTGACTGTATGACCGATGGAAATATTTGTCATCTTAACATATTTTTGAACAAATAATAAATAACAATCATAAAATTTTTTTCATAGATGGACTAGGAGGTTCTGGAAAAACATTTTTATATAAAACATTAATATATTATTTTATAACAATAAAAAAAATTTCTTATCAATGGCTTGGACAGGTATTGCTTCAATTTTATTATCAAAAGGTTCAACCAGTCACCGAACTTTTAGATTACTGTTAGATTTAAATAACATTGAAAGTCCATTTTTAAAATTTGATTCAGATAAGAAAAAATTAAGAGAAGCAAATGTAATTATGTGAGACAAAGCATCAATAATTCCTAAAAAAGCTTTAGAAATAGTTGACAAAACATTAAAAGATGTCTGTCATAATAATGAAATTTTTGGAGGAAAAATTATTATTTTAGGTGGAGATTTTCGTCAAATTTTACCTGTATTAAAATATGAAAATAAAAATACAATTATAGAACAAACTATAAAATATTCAACCCTATGGCCCATGTTTCATATTTTTAAATTAAAAAAAATGTAAGATCTAATGATGAAAATTTTTCATAATTTTTATTAGATATCGGAGAAGGAAAAGTTGATACATTTATTATACTAGAAAAGTGGAAAACTAGTAATGTTTATAATAAAATTTATGAAAACATCAACAATAATTATTAAACGGAATTTATTTAAAAGGATCAATAAAAATAAAATCAATGAAAATTAAAACAGTATATTGTGTAACGAGTAAGGCTTAGTTGACTATTGCGCACGAGGGCAAGTTGACGCACGAGTGTAGCGAGTAGCGCCATTGCCCGAGTCGAGCAATAGTCAACTAAACCGAACGAGATTCATATACTATTTTTTCTCATAAGTGCTGGGTGTAAGAGAGAGAGAGTGACATGTTAAGACGCGGAAAAGGGTTGGGGGGGCGAAGCCCTCCATTTAAAAAAATTAATATGTAAATAAAAAAAAAGCATTTCATAAAAATATTATTTTTTGCATCGCCAAAAACTTTCATCAAGAAGCTAGCACACAAATGACTCGTACATAGAAACTCGTGCACGTTTTAGCGTGTTTTGTTTCCTTTCGGTATAGCATTCTCTTACTCTCTCTCTCTCTCTCTCTCTCTTTCTCTCTCTCTCTCTTTCTCTCTCTCTCTCATATCTGCCGTACGACTGACTCGTAAACACGTTCTTGCGTGTCTTGTTTTCTTTCGATAAATCATTCTCTTTCTCTCTCTCTCTCTCTCTCTTTCTCTCCTATCATCTTCGCCCGCGCGACGCTACTTATGCATATATTATTAAATAAATAATCGATAATTTTAAGGAAAACAAACATAAAAATACATTCTATTAATTTTGTAAAAATTATTGTAATATATCTTTTTTAATACTAGCAAGAAAGTCAAGGATAATAAAAAATAATATAGATATATATTTTATACATCCAAAAGACTTTAAAATAAAATTAAGATATATTAAAAATAAAATTACAATAATTAATAAATAAGTAAAAATTATATTATTTAATTTTATCGTTTTATTTATGAAATATATTAATTAATAATATTATGATTATCATAATGATATTGAAATTTATTGTAAAATATATACTTTCATTAAAACTAATATTTAAAAAAAAAAGGAAATATATTAATTTTGAGTATATAATAATATTAAAAAACATAGAATTCAATCAGGTATTAAGCTTCAAATTTAGAATAATTATAATAAAAAAAATTTCTGTTCTATATTATTGTAAGACATGTTACAATAATATTTAATTGAAAAATATCAAGTTATAATAATTATTCTAATAAACACACTTGAACAAAGATTTAACAGAGATGAATATTAATTGGAAAATTGTTATATAACAATAATATAATAACAAATTGTACAAATAATAAAATGATTTTTAAATCCTTGTTAAAATATGTAATACTGATGGTGGAGGATGGATTGTAAATAGAGTCTATGGTATAAGGAGGAAGGAATATAGACTCTCATGGTTGTGTAGGGCTACAGGCGAAGGGAACCATGGTTTTATTTTAAATAATTGTATAAAAAAAGGAATAATTTTAATTAATTTTAACATGTCTTAAAATAACTTCAAATTATTATTATCGATTTTATATAATTATTTAAAATAAAACAGAAAAAAAACCAACGTGCCGTAATACCATACGTTTTTTATTATTTAATCTATATTATAAATTATTAATTGTAAGGTATTATTGACAGTACCTCTTCGGGTGGTATGGAAATCTGTCTGAGCAAATATAGAATTAATATTAATTTTATTAATAATTTTTGTTAGTACAAATTTTATTACTGGATGATATTCTTATGAGTGTAAATATGAACGGGGGTTGGCGATCAGCGCGAGAAGGGGGTACCCCCCCTAGTATATAGATATATATAAAATTATGGCCGAAATGCGCTAAAGATGTTTATGTACTATTTCTAGAAGATATTGCCTTGTATACAGATAAAAAAAATTAAATGAATGAATTTTTTTTTTTTTCATAAAATAATATTTTAAAATAAGAAAATTAACATCTCTGTTTGGCATAAAAAATCATCAATATTTGTTTCATTAATTAGATGTGTATTTTATATCGCAATCATTACTTTAAAAAAAAAGTATAATTTAGGCGAGTTTAGGTATTGAATAGTATAGTATTCTTTAAAACATTTTTCCCGAATATTTTATTTCATTATTTTATTTTTTTTTATTATTATTACTATATACATCATATTTTCATATTTTTATTCAGCTCTTGAAAGTAAATGAATTGTTGAGTAATTATCATCATCATCAAATTTATACTTTTTATTTGATTTATCTATAATTTTTTTATTAAGAAAGTTATGAAATCAATCAAGTAATCGTCGAATACTTCTGTTTTCAATTCATTCTTTTTAATATAATATTAAATTCATAAAAATATCATTACACTATATTTTTATTTTCGAATATAATGAAATTTCTTCAAAGCTTTTGAATATTATGTCTGTTATTTTTTGTTTTATGTCATTATTCAAATTGATGAATACTAGTTCATTATTTTATTATTACTTTTAAAAAAGTATACTGTGGGCGAGTTTAGGTATTGAATAGTATAGTATTCTTTAGAACATTTTTTCTAAATATTTCTTTTTTTTTACTACATACATATTTTTTTTTAATTTCAGCTCTTGAGAGTACTGAAATAAATTGAGTAATTATTATTAAGTTTATACCTTTTACTAGATTTATATATAGTTTTTGCTTAAGAAAGTTTTGAAATCAAGCAATCGTCGAGTACTTCTGTATTCAATTTATTCTTTTTAATAGTATAAAATTCATGAAATATTTACAGTTTTGGCTAAAGAAAGTTTTGAAATCAATGAAGCAATCGTCGAGTACTTCTGTATTCAATTCTTTCTTTTTAAAAATATAAGTTTCATGAAATGTTCAATTTATATTCTCTTTGATAGACGAATGTTTGGAAAAACTTTGCCAAATAATTTATGAAAAAAAGTGATTATTGAGATGAAGATAGCGATGATAGTACACATCAAAATTGAAAAAATAAATTGATATACCTGATCAACTTATTATTTCATTTATGAGTAAATATTATTACTTAAACATTGATGAACTATACCTGATATTAGAGATATATATTTTATTTTATTCCTGATGAAAGGCATATTTAAAAAAAAAATTTCCGAATCGTTTAACTTCAACGTTTCGGAATAATTTTTTATTTAATATGCTGTAACGGTATTCTACCGTGTTTGAATCTTGCGCGCTTAGGTATTAATATTGGATAAACGCTCGGTCATATATCTCGTCTAAGACGAGTAAAGAAGTGCGTATCTTGACGACCGGCACGCGAGAGAGAAGCTCGCCGGCTGCGAGGCGCTTCAGAGAGTTTCCGGCTACCGTTGCGTTAGCACGAAACCTAAGCCGCGCTGTGCTTATTAAAGAATTTCGCCACGTGGTCGTATAATACGGTAGACTAAGTTCGCAACTGATAGCGCGAAACGTTGTCTTAAATAAAAGTCGTTAATTTATATCGACTAGCGTATTATATCATATTGGCTAGTTGCAACTCTCAGAAATTCTTTCTGTAGAGTTTTGCTCGACCGCTTTTCGCGCGTCTTAGCGGTCAGCCATTAAGTGCCAACAAATACGTTGATCGGCGTGCATAGGATTCCACCGATCTACGTCCAGGCAACCACGTTGGCAGAGCTCAGCGGAATTCCAGGATCGGGGAGAGACGTCTTCCACCGACCTAGTCTAGAGCATCTACGTATTGGTTACGTACAGGGGAAAAGCTTCGATAACGGGCGAGCGGCGTCTACGTGCACGTAGGTAATTAGCGTAAGCTGGCCAGTGCGTTATTGTAAGTATAATTATACTGTGCGATAACCAAGTGTCTCTTCCTCGAGAGATACTTGTTCGGGCATATTGTATCATCGGTGATACAACCGATCAGCGTCATAAGCGAGTGTTATTTAGTTCGCGACGCGCCCTCCCTTTGCTCACTCTCTCATTAGACGCGTACATTACATTTTTATATATTATTCAATTTCATTCTTATTTAGTTTACATTTTGTCTTGATTATATTTATATTTTTTTTGTAATAAATTAATTCTTTTCTATTAAAACGTGCTTTCAATTAATTTATATTGCCTGATTATATTTAACATAAAATATATATTTCCCGTTGCTTACTCCGACGCCTCCGCGGTCCTTGTGAGCAGTTATAAATTATTTAATTACGTCATATCATATATTTTAATATAACGTATTTTGGAACCTGCCTCACGAAGAAAAACTGCGCTACCGGCAACGCGTCTCTCGATCAGGTAAGAGAGAGAGAGAGAGAGACGCGCAGCGACGAGTTGATAGAAAAATCTTTTGTCGCACATCAATCTAACATACTAACTAGCTTTGCCGGAATCTGTTGTTAGTTTATCATACTCGATATAAATTCTAGCAGCTCCATGTTCTGACAAAATTATTTAGTCTTAGCAAAAAGTAAATTGGAATTAAAAAAATCTAATTTCTTTTGTAACGCGTAGTAAATTACCGTTACAATGCTACGGTTAAAGATAAAAATTGTGCAATTTTATTTCTAAAAACTTGGCAGAAGAGCCATTAGCTTCTAACAACTCATATTTGAAAATTTGCTGCCATCAACTTCAAAATTATTTATGCCTTTTTAAAACTTTCAGGGAAGAAATCTTGAAGAAATGGGTATCTACCCATTTTAATTATAATACATTTAATTAAATAAAATTATGCATTCTCTATTTCATTACACTATCTTTTTATTATGAAGTGCTGTAAAATATATTAAATTTTACTAAATATATACAAAAGAACTTGCCAGGCCCGTGGTTTAATATTTTATTGGTGAAATGCTCAATGTATGTGAGTACTGCTTTATAATTGATCTGTTTACCAATTCAAGTGTGTTAAATAATAAGTAAAAATATGAATCTATAAACCAATTGTGTACACGTACAATTTTTATCTGTCACAATATATTGTCAATCAATATAAAGAAGTAAAAAAATTTAGTCTTGTAGAATATGCTTTTTCAATTTTCTATATTCTAACTTTTTTAAATAAAAGAAGATAAATACTAACTTGTGTATAGCAAATCTCAAATGTTGAGAATCAATCCTGATTTATTATTATTAGTCCAGTCATTGAAGCGTTTCAGCTTGAAATTTTGTCGGTTAGGATGGATTAACATGAAAATATGTCAGTAGGTAAAGAATAGTCCAAAAAACAAAAGTTATATAATGCCGATGTCCGCTTTTGCCCAGGGGGCGGGAGCCGCCCCTTCTCGGGGACGGTAAAAAAAAAACCATATAATTCGATGTAAAAATCAATTTAAAGCAAAAAGTTTTTTATGAGTTTTTTTGTTAAATGAATAATTTTAGAGTTATAGGTGATTGAAAACATAGATTTTTAGTGTGAAAAAGCATGTTTTTTGACGGTTTTTCATGAAATAACTTGAAAAGTTTTAATTTTATTAAAAAACTCATAAAAAACAAAAATAAAGCTTGTAAAAAAACAAAACGATTCCATTTTCAATCATTATTTTATATACAATACATAACGAATTATAAATTATTGAATATTAATACTGTTACGCTTGAAACTTTAAGAGCGATATTCAACATTAAATAACAGAAAAATGGCATACTTTTTGCGGAAAATGTATATAATATTTTTTGAAGGTATTGAGATCACCTTTCAAATTAATTCTGTTTCAAGTCAAAAGTATAAAAATTAAAGGAGTTACAAGAAAAATAAAATTATTTTATATAGTTTGACAATAAAATTTCAATATTAAAACCACTGTCATTAAGACAGGTTTTGGAATATAAAGAAATTCTTCTAGGGTTTATCTTATTTAGGTAGCAACTATGTGTTCTAGAAGTTTCAGCAATTTAGGATGCTTATTTTTTTTAAAAATCAAGTTTATATAAAAAAAAAAAATTTTTTATTTTTCAAAAATTCATCCTTTTCTTAAAATATCTCAATAATTAACAGATGTACGTAAAAAGTACCAAAGTTAAAAAATATAGTTTTTTTCATGAATATTTTGCTATTTTTTTTATTTTTGTCTGATAAAAATCAACTGAGATATTAGTGTTAGAATTCTGTAATCAGAACCAAGTACCACCAATTTTTGGCCCTTCAAACTAAAAAATCGCAAAAAATAAAACTTTTTAAAAATTGATATTTACATGACTAAAAGATGATACAATTACCTATAGAATCCATTTAGGAGCAATTAAAAAGTTTAAAAATTAGCGGAGTTATCATAAAAAAACCAATTGTACTTTTTCGGTAAAATTTTCGGAGCGCATAAATTCGTTTATTTTCGAGTATTTCAGATACATACGAATAAATATTTTACAGCTTCTTTGAGTCTGTACGGTAGATAGCTTCTATTCTTTTCAGTTCCTATATGTATATTTTGTAAGTGGACATATATATATATATATATATTTATATATATATATATATATATATATATATATATATATATCATATAAGTATAAACTCAGGTAGAAGAAAAGAAATGAGACTATGTAGCTTGCCGATTTGAAACAGCTGCCGTGTGCGATATATACGTCTATACAAATAAGAATTCTATACCTTTTCTCTTCTTTTTCTTACCTATCTTTGTGTATGTGTGTGTGTGTGTGTGTGTGTGTGTGTGTGTGTGTGTGTGTGTGTGTGTGTGTGTGTGTGTGTATGTATGTTTCTATATTTGAATGTATTGTACATGTAACGTAAATCTATTTTGCCAAGCGTCAGTATCTTTCCAAAATTGAAAGTGTAAACACATTCTGATAATACTAATAAAATAGTTAATACTGTAATGTTTCTGATTTTTTTTAAAGTGTTAGTGCATTCAAAATGTAACAGATAATTTTTTGACATTAATTGTTTTTACATTTTAAAAGAGTATATTTGCAAACGCAAATATGGTTGGGAAATAAAAATATTCTTCCGACAAATTGAGGATGGATCCATAAAGATGGTTTCTTACAGCCTACAAGAATGTTAAACCATCCTGCACCAGAACAGCTTCTAAGAATGATTTTTTGCAACTGTAAGACTACTTGCGGTGCTAATTACAGTTGCAGAAAATTAGGATTATCTTGTAACTCGACATGTGGAACATGCTCCGGTGACAATTGTCTAAACTGTCCTCCGATTACAGATCCAGGAGAAGAAGAAGAAGTCGAAATTGATCATGAATAGAATTAAAAAAAATTTGTTTAAAATTTAAGTGAAATATTTGTATTTTTTTATTTTGTTCTTATAATAATAATAATAATTTTCAAGTTATGATAGTCTTATAATTTTAACCATAAATAGTCATTTTTAAATGTAAAATACTTAAATATATTCTAAATTCTTTAATAAGACATAAAAAATATATTATTAATAGAATAAAAGTTATTAAATTATTAAAAGTACTAAAGACTCGTTTTTTGCCATTTTATCATCAAGGGTTGTTTTTAAGGGTTGAAATGTTACAATAAAATAAAAATCATTATAAACTGTGAAAAAATGTCTAATTTAATATAAATATGTCATTACAAAATAATTTACATGTTCAAAATTATTTTTTTCTATTTTTCATCATAAGGGGTAGTTTTTAAGGGTTGAAATAATGTAATAAATTAAAAATTATATCATAAACTTAAAACATTAATATTTTTCCATAATTGTATCATAAAAACATTTTTTAATGTTAAAAACTATATATGCTCTTTTTATTAAGTCAAAGGGGTGGTTTTTAAGGGTTGTAAAAAAGCTTAATATCATTAATTATGTTCCACAATATAAAACAATACTTATTTTAGACATTCCAAGATTATTTTAATTAATTATAAGCGTAAATCGGCATTTTTACTATTTTTCAACTTTAAGGGTAGTTTTTACCCCTTTAAAGCAAAAAGCGCACCTCGCCGATATATAACTTTTGATCTGTAGGGTAATATAAGCTTAATCCTAAAGTTTTATAAAAATCGGTGCTAACCGAAAGAATTTCCAGGTTATACCCTATTTTTGCCTCCAATGACCGGACTAAGCGTTGAAAAGTCATGGGTGAGTTAGATAAGCCCATATCCATTCTCTTAAATTGATATAAGCCAAAACATGATAAAAATGCACTTTTATGCCTATCTTCTTTTGCGAGGTATATTTGAAAATATCCCTGAGCTCAATCAAAAACAGAAAAATATTCGGCTCCTGCTACCTGGTCAATAATATCAACAATATTTGGCAAAGGATATTCATCCTTATTCGTCTTTTCATTTAACTGTCTGTAATCAACCACTTCACGATATCGTTTATTGCCCTTGCTATCTGGTGATTTTTTTTACTGAAAAGACGGGTAATGCATAATTTAAACTTGAAGGCTCTATGATATCAGAGTCTAACATTTCTTGAATTTGTATTTAAAGTTCCTCTTTGAGAGCATACTAGAAACAATAATCTTTCGTGCATATTAGTATATAATTTATTGTGGGTATAGTATGTTCGACTAGCGTCGTTGAGCCCAACGTTTCTGCTTAAAAAAAAAACAGTCTGCATACGTTTTAATTGATTTTTCTATGGGCTCTTTTTCCTTTACTGTCAGGCGTTGTAGCTGTAATAGAGATTTTATTATTTTTAAACTTACAGTTTGTGAGTCTTGCATACTACTTATGTCCAATTTTTCTTCTTGGTACATATCATAGCATAATATGTCAAAACAAGGCTTTTTCGTGAGTCTTAAATAATCATATTTTAAATCATCGAAATCAAATTTGTAGTATTCATTTTAATCATATTCATTTTCCTCTCTATTATGCTGGTTATAGTAGTCGTCGGGTTCATAGTCTTTACGTAAAAGTTCTTCAATTTCTCCGTTCATCGTTTTCAAGTTCAATCCTTCCTGCTTGCTCTCTTCTAGTATCTCATATTCGTCGCTTATCTCGTATTTTTTGTATATAACAGTATCTTTCTCTGTGTGTAACTCTGCTTCCTTTTTTCTTCCATGTGAATTATTTATTTTTATGTGTGTTTCTATATTTTCCTCTTTTTCTAAATTTTTCTTCTCGTCCTCCTTATAAACAAGATTTTCCTCATTATTATATAATTTTTCTTTTAATCCCTTCTCTAAACTGTAATTATGATTAATTTTTGGAACATTTTCGTACCTATCGAATAAATTATTATCTTGCTATTTTATGTTTTCTGTTTTCATCCGAAAAAAAACATTCGTTTATTTATTATTTTGGTCTTCGTCCCACGTTTCCTTCTACTTTTTATAAATAATATTCTTTCTTTCCAATTCTTCTTGCATGTATTCTTTTTTTTCGGGCTACTTGATCTTGTACGTTATCTCCTTCGTCTCTCTGAGTCATTATAACTTCTATCTTTTCGTTCAATGACGCATTCTCTTCATAACCTCCTTCTTGCTCTGTGTCAATATTGAGCTCTTTTAATGGCATATTTTTCTTTTTATTATGAATGTTTTTTCTATGTTTATCGTTATACGTTTCAACTATTTTCATGGCTTTGGTAACATTATTTTCACACTCTTCTTTTAAGGTATCTTCATAAGTAATATTTTCTTCGTTGTAATACTAACTTTGGGTTTTCACCAATAGAAATCATCATTCTCTCTAATATTTTTAACATTATTAAATACTTCTACTTTATTCAATAGATAATATTTATTTTCAACACGATGAGGAATTCCTCTTTCCTCTTCACCTTCAACAATGTATATTTCTTTAAAGTCATAACTCCCTTTCTTCGGGCTTACAACATTATTCTTACTTACGGAAATCTCTCCTTGTTTCTGTAAATCTTTATTTTCTTCTTTGCACATATCTTTATTCTCATAATCATTGGAACATTCATTCTTCTTTTTATCATCATAACTGTCATAATAATTTACATAGCTCACGTCATTATATGATTCATCTTGATTTTTAGAGATAACTTTATTAATATTTTCTTCACCTTCTTCTTCAAAAACTAATTCATTTGTTTCAAATTTTTCATTTTCTTTAAACAATTTATTTTCTTTTTTCAATGAACTTTTATTAACTTGATCCTCGCAGCCTTCAATATTATTTTCATAAACATTTATTTTATTTTTTTCTTTATTTTTCTTATCAATTGCTTCATTTATTTTTATATAATTCACATGATTCTTTAATAATTCATTTGCATGATTGAAAATAACTTCATGGATATGCCCTTCATTGGCCTTGTCCTTCTTTCTATATACCATATCTCCTTTATTTTTATCAAAAGTTTTATCATCTTCATTAAATACTTTATGTATTATTACATAGTTTTTATTTTTATTTTCCTTTAATAACTTATTTTCATTTTCCAATATAACATCATCGGCGTGCCCATCATTGGCTCTGCTTTTCTTTATGTAAACAATATCTTTTTCAATATTTTCATTATTTTCATAAAATTTATCATTCATTTTCATATAATTCACATAATTACCTTTTTTAATACTTCTTTTTCATCATTTAAAATAACATCATTAGCATCCCCATCATTGGTTTTGCCCTTCTTTATGTCAACAGTATTTTCCTCATTTTCATAAAATATATCATTTATTTTTATATAATCCACGTATTTCCCTCTTTTCACTAATTCATTTTCATCATAAAATTCAACAATATTGGCATGTCCATCTTTGGCCTTGCCCTTTATTTATTTTCTCTTATAGCTTCGATGAATGAATTTATTCTATTTAACTCTTCATTTATTATTATGTCACATTTATCATTTTGACTTAAACTTAGTTGATTTAGTTTTCTATTTATGTTTTTAATGTCATTGAGGATACGAAATGGGTCTCGCGATTCTTCGATACTTGAATATCTCTTTTTCGTAATTGCTTATATCTCTCTTTAAATTCTTCTTGTATACTATCACCACTTTCGGAAACACTTTCTTGTTTCTCAAAATTAAATTCGTTATAACTTGCATTTATATTTTTACCCGTAATCTCTATATCTCCAATATTTATTAATAATCTATCATATTCTTCTTTTTCCTCCGCTATAGAATATACTTCTTGGTTTTTCTTACATTTTTCTTGTTCTTCTCCGCGTTTGTAAGATTTTTGTTTATGGCTCTTATTTCTGGCAAACGTAAAACATTCCTCAGTCTGGGAATGATTTTCTTTATTCTCATTATTTATTATATTTGCTTCATCTGAGAAACTCTCCCATGCTCTTTCAAAAGGTATCACATTACCCTCATATTTTAAGTTATTGGCAAAATAATTAATTTTTGCTTTTGTTCGCTTTAAAAAATCCGTGCCCAAAACTCCTGCTTCCTTCATGGGAAACTCATCGTATACTAAATACAATTCAATTTACAATGATTTTTCCTACTATTTCTAAATAATAAGGCATAATAGGCCTTTTAACCTCAGGGAACGGAAAAGCTACTATAGTGGCTCGACCATAGATAGACACTTTACATACATTTTCCAATATTAGAGACACATATTGTGTTTTTTATAGAAAATACTGAGAAATTAAAAATACCAAATTCCCCGTCCTTTAAAGGTTAACCTTATCGGTTCTTGCATATCAAGATGAATATACGAAGACACTTCGGATTTCTTTACTAGACTTATAGAGGCTATAGTATCTAACATAAACTCAAGCGGTCTTTTAAATTCTCCTACATCTACTCTTATAGTTTGTGCTGTACTTGCCTGATTTAAGTTCACTGTTTCAACGCGTGCAGGCCGTCGCTCGCTGCATGTGGCATAGTCGGGCGCGTGCCAGTCGTTATCTCTCTCTCCACGCTCATTTGAGGGAGAGTCAAACCGTTTCCCTGCGACTCTTGTCCTAAACGCGTGTCTTATTGTAATTCAAAATACTAATTGCGTGTGTGGCCTGATTTACCACAGTAATAACATGTTAAATTTGAAAAATTATTAGTATTCCGAGATGGCAAGTTAAACAGGCCTCTTCTTGAAAAATTATTATTATTCTGATTGTTATTGCTGTAATTTCCAAAATTTGCAGCATAATGATTTCGCCCTGTACTTTGATTTTCGTTGTTATTTTCTCTAGTTTCCCGAAATGCAGTGTTAATCCATAAATGTCGGCCTGGGGCGTTAGATACTTCTTCTTTACCTCTTGGTGAAAATTCTGTCCTTCGATTCACCTCAGCGTTCCAGTCACCAAGGGTAACATTTAGTCTTTGGGCGTTAGAAAAATTCCGCCCTTTCTGTCATTGGTTTGACCGAAAATTATTATTAGGCTGTGAAAATGGGTTTACATTTCTCATCTAGCGGGTTAATAATAAGCAATTCATTGCTGGGTGTCCTTTTTTATTGCAGAAGGAAAAAATCATCATATTTGCTTCCGTCTCTATAATATTAACTCGTTGTGCGTCCTCAAAAGAATTTTCTCTATTATTTTCTTCTTGATGCACCTCTCCTTCCTCTTGCATACTTTTTGTTAAGTCCCATTCGATCTCTATTGCGTTTTCCCTAACTTCTTCTAAATATGCAGGTGTATTCATGCGATCACATATTTCCCAGCGCAACCCTCTTAGGAAATACTTTATGCAATCTTTTTCTAATGCTTTTTTAAAATCTCCCATCTACTCGTGATAGGTTTTTGCTGATCCAAAAATATTTTTTAAATATTCTACAACTTCAATTAAATTTTTGAAGCTGCGTTCCCTTACGCAATATAACGCATCCTCATATAGTTTGATTCTAATTAATTTAGCTAATTCTCCTTCTACATGTCTTGGTAAAATAGCTTGTGCTTCCATGCACCCGTCTAAAAATTCAGAAAAAGCAAAATTTTTGCCATTAATACGCGGAATGGCGTCAAGGGCATCCTTTAACGATGATTCACGAATTTGCATTTGTGTCATTTTTATTGCGTTATCTCACGAATTCTGTAAACTATTATTTTCTGTCTTTTTGTTTTCGTAATCATAAAAAAAATCTTTCTAATTAGAAATTTCATTTGTTTCTTTACTTGAGGAGACAAAAGAATTAAGTTTGTCCTCTAAATTTTCAAGTCCCTTTTCTCCGTTTGCTTTTACTATGGTAGGCGCAACTAGCGAGTTACAAGAATTGTTCTCTTCTTTCTTTAACTCGTTAGTCTTATTTTCCACTAAAGGATCTTGTTCGTTTCTCACGAGCTTCTGTATCTTCTCTTTTACTAAATTAAAAATTTGTCAAAATCTTAATCCTTTATTTATAGTTTCATTCAATTCCGCGATGTGTTCGGGGCTTTGAAAATAATTATTCATTATTTCGTCTTTGAAACTTACGTTCAAGTGTTCTTATACGTGTTTGACCGCGACTCCCAGCGGTAAATCTAATAAGGCTCCTTCTTTAAATATTGCCGGTAATCTAAGACTAGGTTTAGTACTTAAGAGCCTGCTACAACCTATTGCTACAGGCAAATTGTGAGGTATTTTATTTTAAAATTTCAACTATGTGGATCTAAGATTAATTTTTATTATAATTAACAGGAACATTTTCTTCACTTTTATTTTTACTACCTTCCTCTGTTTCGTCCTCACTGTTTACTGATTTACTTATTTCAACTCTATATTCCTTAAATCCTAAACCTAACGCTTTATACGCGTCCTGCCTCGATTTAAATCCCGGTGATTCTCCTACCTCTAAATTATTTTTTTGCAAGAAAATAGTCAAGTCTCTTCTGATTACAAGATATTTTTCAATCTTTTTATCTACTTCTCGCAGATGCTTTAACACTTTCACTGTTTTAGTGATTTCTATGTCTTATTCAATTGTTCAATCAAAGTTTCTGCAAATATATCTTCCTCATGCATGTCCCCAAAAACGTCGCCCTTACTGCTCATTTCGTATAAACTTAAATTCTTTGCGATCAACAACGTAATTTATCAACGATTCCGCAAATTTACTTAATTTTATTCGCATCTATAGTTGATATTTATTAAAAACTCTTACAACTATTTTTACTATCAGTATAAGATTATCACGCAGGCATATATATAGGTGCCATGCGAATAATTCTACTTCTTTTTCACTATTTACAAATGTACCTGCTTTTAACCTTAAAAATTTTCTTTGTAATTTCCAAACAACGATTCGTTCTTATCTTATTTGAGGCAGTTTTGTAGGGACTCTCTACTCAGTAAAAAAAATTTTGTGGGCATGTATTAAATACATTTTAAAACATTTAAGAAGACTTCTCTCATCTTATTTTGTATTTAACTGAGATTTGTAATGCTAAAGCTCATTAAAGGCTCCATTGATAGGGACTTGACAGAACTTTATTCGAATTACTAAAACTTAATATATAATTAAAGCAATAATCGATTACAATTAATTTTAAAGTTAATCAGAAAATTGTGGGGGATGTGTGCGTGTGCGTGTGTCTGTGTATGTGCGTGTGCGTGTGTGTCTGCGTGTGCGTGTGAGTGTGCGTGTGAGTGTGCGTGCGCGTGTGCGTGTGCGTGTGCGTGTGTGTATGTGTGTGTGTGTGTGTGTGTGTGTGTGTGTGTGTGTGTGTGTGTGTGTGTGTGTGTGTGTGTGTGTGTGTGTGTGTGTGTGTGTGTGTGTGTGTGTGTGTGTGTGTACGTGCGTGCTTGCGGTTATGCCAATTATTTTCGACTGCAAAAGAAAAACTTTTGAAAACTGATTTTTTAGTGCACTTTTCATTTTAGAGCATTTAAAAATTTTTTTTTTAATTTTTATTCTTTATTTTTTTTTATTTCACGAAAACCATTTAATATATTTGCTTCAAAATTTTTGGTCAAGTTATTCGCTATTGTCTGAGAAGAACAAGCTTTGGAAAACTTATTCTCTTAGCATTGTTACAATTTTAGAAAATTTAAAAAATTTTGAAAATAATTTCAATTTTTCTTTTTTTTTATTTTACGTAAAGTACTTGATAAATTCGTTCTAAAATTTGCAGAGAAATTAGTCGCGACTGACAAAAGAAGGAAAATTTTTAAAAACTGATTTCCCTTGCGTAGTTTTAATTTTTGGGCATTATGAAAATTTTGAAACAGGAATTTAAAAAAAAAATTGTGTTTATTTAGCTAATTAGATCTCGAAAACTACTCGATAGATCTGCTTTAAATTTTACATACTATATATTTTTTTGTCTAACAGGGAAAGGTATCCACTTCCGGGAAACGGATTCGGCTCAAACTGCAGGATATGATTTTTTGATGAAAAAAAGTAAACTCGTATTTTTTTTTTCCTCGAATAGGCCTCCTAAACAAGACAATATAGACATTTTTTCGAAAATATAGTAAAAAGAAGCCTTTATAAGAACTTGAATATCCGAACTAAGATTCTTACAAAAAATGAAATAAAGGGCAAATCAAATGCTTTGATTTAAACTTTTTTGTATTAGAAAAGCTTTAGTGGTTCAAATAATAATAACAAGTTATTGTGTAGTCTCAGAATTTTCATGCAAGAACCTCCTTAGCATCCATGGTAAAGTGCATTGATTCTTATTTCAATACACCCTAAAATCGCTTTAATGTTCGGAACATATTGAATTTGTATAAGTACATAAAAATTAATTTACTCAACATTATAATTTATGTAATCACATTAAGTTTTCTTTAAGACTGAAACAATCTAATATTTTTAACGATTATATTTCAATTTCAATTTAGTTTACATTACAATCAAACTTTAAAATTCATATAATGCATATTAAATTTACTGAAGTTATAATTTAAAAATCAGGCATAAATACATTAGTTGTGAGTAATGGGTGTGCATAAAATTTGATGTAGACTTGCGTTAATTTTCTAGTACACATACATATTTTTCACAATTTAAATGCATTAACGTTCACAGCGATGCTTCAATTCTGTAGTTTAAATTATTACCAAACTTTGAAATTCATATGAATGTTACGTTCAGCATATAAGTCAAACAATTTGTAATGGATGACTGTATTTCAGCCATCCATCGACTTCCGTTTGACTAACGCGCGAGCGCTACGTCTCCGGGGTTGGAAGTCTTAAAAAAAAAAGATGCAGCAAGGATAGGTAGAACAATAAAAAAAACACTCATGTCATTGCCAAAATTTTATCAATTTATTTATTTTTCCCTCTTCAATTTACCTAAGAAGCCTTGCTTCGTACATAATTAATTATTCTTTTTTTTTTATTATACTTGTTTCACTTCGTGACAAACCGTGTTACCACATACCAGGTTTTTCTTTTTATTTTCTTTGCATTTCATTTCTGAATTTCTTTCTTTCTAATTTAAATTTAAATTTTCAACAATTTGCGACGCTCAGCATTTACTCCGCGAATTTGCAATAGAAGCAACGCGTTTCCGTAAGATGTTTTTTTTTCTTCCCTTGAAATTTACAGTAAAAAAAAAACAAATTGAAAGACTCTCTACCTTGTTCTTTTTTTTCTTGTTCTGGTGTGTAGATCTCTGCTTCCCCACACTTCCACCTTGTTCTCTGGTTGATATCTTTAACGGTTGACTAATTTAATCGACTGTTGACTGATGTAGTTGACTGTTGACTTATAGTGAAGGGCGGTGGCTAGTTGCTGCAAGCTCCGGTGACGTGTCGGCTGCTTGGCTGATTTAACGTGGTCAGCAAGAAGTTGGTCAGGAAAAAGAGGAGGCTCCATTTCCCTCCAATCTGGAATAGAGCTGTTGCTCTGCTGGCTTCCGATCCGAAGAGAGGCGTTGCTCCGCTGGTAGTTCGACCTGAAGAGAGCGTTTCGCCTATAAGCTCCAAGCTTTTTATCCTCTAAGTCAAGCTTCTACAAGCTTCGTTGTTGCTAGTGGCAGTATATGTTTCTGCCCATTTGTACGATGTTCAGATATTCTGATTGGTTGCCAGTCGGCCTTCCCTGTATGGTTTTTTTCTGGAAACCATAATTTCAGTTGACTAGAAAGAGGTCAACTCGAAGTTTATTGGCAATTACTTTTTGCCGTTATCTTTTCGGTTCCCTGTCTCTTTGATATTTCGCCAAAGCTTTTCTTTTAAGTTTTGCAGTACTTGTATAATTAAACCCATAAATTGGTTTTGATGTCCCTCTGCTCTGTATTTTTTTTCAGGGACGGCCTTATCTGTTTTCATATTGCGCTTTATTCTCCTACCGCTTCGCTGAAATCTTTTCATACTCTCCTAAGTTAACTTCGTTTTTCTGCGAAGCCGTTCATCGTTGTCAGGCTTGTTGCTGTTTCTAAGCTTGCCGCTTGCCCGTATCTTTTTTTAGCATGCTATTCAGCTTATACTTCTCCTTCCTTTGCTGTTTCATGCGGCCGCCGAGCCTTGATTTTATTGAGGTCAACTGGATTTGTTGCTATTTATCCCTCGTATTTATTTATTTATTATTATTTTATGGCGATTATTTTCGCTTTTATTTATTATTAATATTGTTGTTCCTATTTATATTTTGTTTTTAAAAAATTATAATGAACCCTGTGAATTCAGCTAATGTTTATTTTTGGTTTCCTTCAGCTACTGCTTGATCTCAATTTCTCACGTCGTGCTATTTATTTCTTGTGTTCGTTTATTTAGTACTTGATCCATCTTATTTCTTTCTTTTATTAGTTTATTATTTTAATTTTAATTGGAATAAAATTCTTGTTTTAACATTGATTGGTAATGAACTCGGTTCATTACACCTCCCCACCCATTAAAGAACGCGCGAGTTAAATAAGAGCGTTCGGAAACAAAAATCTCTTTTACTGATTTATTAATTATGCTCTTTCTCTGTATTTTTCTAAACTTGGAATGTGGTAGCCCAGTTGGCCGCTTCTTGGTACAATGTATATTTATTATTTTTTTTATTCTTTACGCTCAATATTTGATTTTTTTGTATCATAATTTTTTTATACTCTTTTTTTTTACGACTTTAAGGCCCATAATATATCTTGACCTTTTATCAAATTTCTTTTAACAAACTAGTTTACATGCAATTTCTACTTGTTTACTATTTCTATTCTATGCACTCAATATTATAATTTGATTATATGTTTTTCTTGTATCATAATAATTTTTTTATCTATATATTTTTTTCTTTTTTTTTATTCTAAGGTCCATAATATAATTTGACCTTCTATCAAATTTCTTTTGAAATTCTAGTTTGTATGCAATTTCTACTTTGTTTACTATTTATATTGTATACACTCAATAGTTAAATTTGATTATAGGTTTTTTTTGCATCATAATAATTTTCTTTTATATTCTTTTCTTTTTTTTTTCTTTCTCTAAGGTTTATAATATATCCTGACCTTTTGAATATTATAGTTTACCTGCGATTATTACTCTTTATTTTCTTTCTTTTTTTTTTATTCGTTGGTCTGGTGTTTACATATTTTTCATTCACTTCGTAAAATGTTAACACTTAAAGTCTTCGTTTACTACATTGTTAGAAATGTTTTACAATTGAGTTAAAGACATAAGTTATGGGTGCATCGATTGCTTGCATAAAAAAAAAAATATTTATTTGTTCTTATTTACTACATTGTCAAACAATAATGACGCTTGTGAGTGGATGAAACGACCTATGTAGAAATATATCTTAACTTTTATTTCTTTTAAATTTTTCTTAAAAGTGTCATTATTCTTTAACATATACATTTCGGTTATATTTTTCGTATACTCAATACGCTTTTAATCTAATTCAAGGAGTTTTTTTTATCAATTTGCATTTGCTGGCGTCATTTTCATGTTTTCATACAGTTTGCCAGTATATTTAATTTCACAACTATATTAGTGTTCCTTGATTACTATGTTTCTTAAATGTAATTTCCTTCCTTTTCCCTGTGTCTTAACTTATATGTTTCTATAGTATAATAATAATAATAATAATACTAATGTTTGATTATGAGTCAAACTTTCTGAAGTGGGCCACTAAAAATCGAGTGGTTGAATTTAATATAATTTTTCACAGATAATTGAAGGTTTATATGTCAAAATCAATGTCTTAAAATATTTTTGGAAAATTTCAATTTTTGAAATATTTATAAACAAATGAATTTTTTTTCGCTATTTTGATAAAATAGTGATTTCTCAGCAACTATTCGATAAAAATTAACGAAATTTGGTTTACATATGTATTAATACTAATAGAATAATATACTAAAAACTTTTTTTATAAAAACCGAAAATTATTTAAAAAAAAACCATTTTGCAATAAGCTATTGAAAATTTATTCAACTTCTCCTAAGGCTAGGAAATTTTTTCAGGGGGGATTTGATTTTTAAAGCATTAAACTAAAAATACGTGGAAGAAAATTTTAGTGCACTTGATTAGAAAAATAATTATGCATTTTTAAATATTGGAGTATGAGCGCAGACTGACTGGTTTTTGGCTTGTAAAATGAAAACTACTAAGAGAATTACTATGGTGTCAATAGAAAATTTGTAGAAAATTAAATTATCAAGAAAATGAGAGGTCAAGCGATCTGATCGGTTTATTAGAACCGAAAAAAATTTGGAAAAACGGGAGAATTTTTCGTTTTTTTCAAAAATTCATAACTTTGTTATTTATGAAGATTAAGAGCTGAAATTTAGCATCGAAGTAAATAATTATATCTTCTTTTAACGGTCCGAAGGCAGATACTATCGGATTATTAGTTTCTGCGCATTTGCAATTTTTATTTTTTTTACGTTTTTTTTTTGTCAGGTTGTTATTAATTTTTAAAATCGTTGTACATACTTTTCCAAAACGGTTTTGAAAACTAGAAATAAAATACTATTAAACATAATTTTAAGTTTTTATTAAAATAGTGTAAAAAATTAAAAAATTAAACGCTTCACGGTACGCGCCTGTATATCTATATTGCTTCCCCGTACATCCCCACTTTTTACTGTCCGTCGCATGCTCGGCCGTTTACATTGATGTTATATAGTGCATATTTCATAATAAACCCTTGGAATAATGTTTAATGGTATTTTATTTCTAGTTTTCAAAACCGCTTTTGAAAAGTATGTACAACGATTTTAAACAGTAATAACCTGGCAAAAAAAGCGTAAAAAAAATAAAATTGCAAATGCGCAGAAACTAATAATCCGATAGTATCTGCCTTCGGACCGTTGAAAGAAGATATAATTATTTACTTCGATGCCAAATTTCAGCTCTTAATCTTCATAAATAACAAAGTTATGAATTTTTAAAAAAACGAAAAATTCTCCCGTTTTTCCAAATTTTTTTCGGTTCTAATAAACCGATCAGATCGCTTGACCTCTCATTTTCTTGATAATTTAATTTTCTACAAATTTTCTATTGACACCATAGTAATTCTCTTAGTAGTTTTCATTTTACAAGCCAAAACCAGTCAGTCTGCGCTCATACTCCAATATTTAAAAATGTATAATTATTTTTCTAATTAAGTGCACTAAAATTTTCTTCCACGTATTTTTAGTTTAATGCTTTACAAATCAAATCCCCCCTGAAAAAATTTCCTAGCCTTAGGAGAAGTTGAATAAATTTTCAATAGCTTATTGCAAAATGGTTTTTTTTAAAATAATTTTCGGTTTTTATAAAAAAAGTTTTTAGTATATTATTCTATAAGTATTAATACATATGTAAACCAAATTTCGTTAATTTTTATCGAATAGTTGCTGAGAAATCACTATTTTATCAAAATAGCGAAAAAAAATTCATTTGTTTATAAATATTTCAAAAATTGAAATTTTCCAAAAATATTTTAAGACATTGATTTTGACATATAAACCTTCAATTATCTGTGAAAAATTATATTAAATTCAACTACTCGATTTTTAGTGGCCCACTTCAGAAAGTTTGACTCACAGTCTATAAGAATAACAAACAAACAAAAATTTTATTTTTATTATTATAATTCCATTTTTATCTTATTATTATTTTAAAGCTACAGCAGTTAATAATATAAGGAGATGCACCCAGCTTCCATGCTGTAAACAAAAAATTTTATGAATTTTTCTTTCGATACATTATTACCCTTTAAATTTAATTTTACAGTTTATACAATGGTATATCACTCTCAAGGTAAAATTATTACTCTCAATGAAATTTTATATTAATGTTATGATAAAATCACTCTTTTTAATGAACAGTTTGGATGCTAGTTTCTTATTTTACACAAATTTTTAATCTTATTTCTAATCGTGCAATTGGTACGTGACATATAAAAAAAATTTTTTATATTTATCATTATTTTTAGTCCCAAAACCTTCTTGCATTTTTGTTTTCCTTTACATTCATTTTTGAAGGGCGCATTGTCTGTTTTGATTTTCATCGTTTTTACGCTGTAACAACAATGTTTAATTATATATTCTTAAAATTTAATAAGTAAATATTATTTTAAATCTATACAAGACATTTGTTATTGTAGTTGATTAAGCAACGAGCTGTATCTTTATTTCTCTTGACCAGCTTGTTGTTAATCTTACAAGTCCTCTTTCGTCCATTTTAATCTTTTAATTATTTCTGGTTCTTACCCCCTTCTTTTTTTTTTTTATTTTCCACTTTTATTCTTCTTATGGTTCCTTCCCTGGTAACATTTTATTTATTGACCCTTTCCTTTCCTGTATGGTGTAAAGTAAGAATATTAGAAAAAAAATTATATTTTTTTGTATTATTATCTATATACGACATATATATTTTGGTTGAATAATAATAATAATTGATGTTAAAGTTCAATATGGGAATGTTCCCTTTGATTTTATTATTTTTTTGTTTTTCTTACCAACAGCAAAATGTAATCGTTTATTATTATTATTTCCCTTCTCTTTTTTTTTTCTTAAACGTTTGTTGTTAATCTAAAAATCATCTTGAATTCATATTTATTCTGCTTGCATGATATAATTAAAGAGTATAGATTTCTTTATAATAATCATTTTTTTGCTCATATTAATCATGTTTGTTTCTTTTGATTTTACTTCATGTATCTTTATACGTGTATCTCTATGTTTTCTGTATTTTGCTACCTCGCAACTATGCGGCTCTTTGACTTATCTTTTTAATGTTTTTTTTTGTATGTATAAACGTACTTCAACTTGAATAAAATTTTTACAATTTCATTCCCTTCCCCCCCCCCCTTGGAAGAAGAGTAACCATTTTTATAAAGATCGTTATTAGCATAAATTTTTGTATAGAGAGTCTTTCTTTCAATCTCAAGGCAATGAGGAATTATATGTCCCGGTTTGTTTTTATGTTTGTAAGACTTGACTATTTTCGATTATAGTTTGTTAATATATTATTTCGTTTATATGTTCCTGACTTCATCTTATCATGACTACTGTATCTATTCATTATTTCAACTCCTACCTTCCTATCTTATAGTATTTAAGTCGCGTATTGTTCTCAGCTTGTTTTTTTGTTTCACAGTTTACTTTTGGCTACTTATTTTGTTCATTATTAACCTAATCTTATAGCGTTTTTTTGTTTTATTTCTATCCATTTTTTATTAAATATATAACTATTTTAAGGTCTAGATATTATACGTATGTCTACCTATGAGACTGTCACACTTAAACTTTAGAGATTTCCGTCTACCTTACTGTAATTTCATTTCTCTTTTTTTTCTTTTCTTTGGTTCCAAATAGGATTTTCTTACCCGGTTAGCATGAAATACCTTAGTTTAATGATTATTTATTCTTATTTTAAGATTACATTTATTATTAAAAACATCTGTGACCAGATATGGTCCTTCATATTGGTCAGCTTGTTTATACTGTTTTCCCCCTTTCAATAGCCAGACGCTATCATCTATAGGAGTATATCTACAATTGTTACAGGCTGCGTAGCTTTTTTAAAGCTCTTTTTCCTTTTCGATCAAGTACTGTAGTCGCAATTTTGACTTTAATTTTTCTATCATTAAGGCTTGCAAGTCTTGCGTCGTGTTTATGTCAAATTTTTCTTCTTGGATTTTATCATAGAATAATATATCAAAAGACTTATTAGTAAGTCTCCAATACTCATTTTTTAAATCATCGAAACCATTTTATAATATTTATTTTTGTCATATTTATTTTTCTCTCGAGCATATTTGTTATAAAAGTTGTCAGGTTCGCATTCTTTACGTGAAAATTCTTTAATCTCTCTATTTAACGTTTTCAAGTTTGCTCCTTCTTGCTTGTTCTTTTGAAGTATCGCATATTTGTTTCTTATCTCAGACTTCTCGTGTATAATATTCTCTTTCTTTGTATGTAACTCTGCTTTCTCTTTCCTCCCATGTGAATTATTTCTTTTTGCATCTAATTCGGTATTTTTCTTTTTTTCTAGAATATTTTTCTTCTCGTAAACAAAATTTTTCTCATCATTATATAATTTTTCTTTTAATTCCTTCTCCTGGCTGCTATTGTAATTAATTTTTAAAACATTTTCGTAATTATTAAATAATTTATTATCTTCTTGTTTCATATTTTCTGTTCTTATCCGAGAAAACGCATTATTCGGGTCTTCGTCCCACGTTTCCTCCTTTTTTTTATAAATAATATTCTTTCTTTCAAATTCTTTTTGCATGTATTCCTTTTCTAAGGCTACTTGATCTTGCATGTTATCTCCTTCGTCTCTCTCAGTCATTATAACTTCCATCTTTTCGTTCAATGACGCGTTCTCTTCATAGCCTCCTTGTTGCTCTGTATCAGTATCGAGCTTTTTTAATGGCATATTTTTCTTTTTAATATGAATGTTTCTTCTACATTTATCGTTATACGTTTCAACTATTTTCATTGCTTCATTAACATTATTTTCACACTCCTCTCTTGAGGTACTTTCATAAGTAATATTTTCTTCGTCGTAATACTCCTTTTTATCCCCAACTTTGGGATTTCTCCAATAGAAAGCATCATTTTTTCTATTATTTTTAACATCATTAAATACTTCTTTTTTATTCAATACATAATATTTATTTTCATCGTGGTGAGGGATTCCTCTTTTCTCTTCACCTTCAACAATATATATTTCTTAAAAATCACGACTCTCCTTCTTTGGGTTTACAACATTATTTTTACTTATAAAAATTTCTCCTTGTTTCTGTAAATCTTTATTTTCTCATTTGCACCTATCTTTATTCTCATGATCATTGAAACATTCATTTTTCATTTTATACTCATAACTGCCATAATAATTTACATAGTGCACGTCATTATATAGTTCATCTTGATTCTCAGAGATAACTTCATCAATATTTTTCTCAACTTTTTCTTCGATAACTAATTCATTCGTTTTATATTTCTCATTTTCTTCAATTATTTTATTTTCCTTTTTTAATGTACTTTCATTAACATGATCCTCGCAGCCTTCAATATTATTTTCATTAACAACATTTATTTTATTTTTCTCTGTATTCTTTTTATTAAATACTTCATTCATTTTCATATAATTCACATAATTCTTATTCTTCAATAATTTATTTGCATTATTAATAATAACTTTACGGACATGCCCTTCCTTGACCTTGTCCTTTCTATACATCATATTTCCTTTATTTTGTTCAATAATTTCATCATCTTCGTCAAATACTTTATTTATATTTACATAGTTTTCATTTTTGTGTTTCTTTGATAACTCATTCTCATTTTTCAATAGAACCTCATCAGTGGGCCGCTCATCGGCTCTGCCTTTCTTTATATCAACAATATCTTTTTCTATATTTTCTTTATTTTCATACAATTTATCATTTATTTTCCTATAATTCACATGATTACCTTTTTTCAATACTTCTTTTTCATTATTTAAAATAACATCATTGGCATGCCCATCATTGGCTTTGCCCTTCTTTCTATCAACAATATTTTCCTCATTTTCATAAAATATATCATTTACTTTCATATGTTTCACATATTTACCTCTTTTCAATAATTTATTTTCATCCTTTAAAATAACATCATTGGCATGCCCATCCTTGGCTTTGCCTTTCTTTATATCAACAATATTTTCCTCATTTTCATAAAATATATCATTTATTTTCATATAATTCACATATTTATCTCTTTTCAATAATTCATTTTCATCCTTTAAAATAACATCATTGGCATGCCCATTATTGGCTTTGCCATTTACACAATAATTAGTTTCTTTTTCTTCATCATAACATAATTCTTGAATATTTACAACATTTCTCTGTTTATTTTCATTTTCTTCTAATGTATTATCTAGTTTTACTTTAGTAACCTTCCTCATTAATCTCTTGTTTATTCCTTTATTTGTCTTCGGTTTCTTTATCATGATTATCTCGTCATTAAACGTCACTGCTCTTCTCTTTTCTCCTTTTCTGGGTTCGTTTCTGATACTTGACTTCGCTGGTATCTTATCGTTTTTCTCACTTGCTTCTTTTTGACCTTTATTTATTTTTTCTTTCATCGCTTCTATGAATGAATTTATTTTATTTAACTCTTCATTCAATATTATGTTACTCTCATCGTTTTGACTTAAACTTAGTTGGTTGAATTTTCTACTTATCTTTTCAATGTCATTGATGATATGAATTGGGTCTCGCGATTCTTCGATCCTTGAATCGGATGCTTCTTGCTGCAAATGTCTTATTCCTGGTCCTCCTTGCTCGACCTTATCAAAATCTTCGTCGTGTAGTTGCTTATATCTTTCTTTAAATTCTTCTTGTATACTATTGACGTTTTCTGAAACGCTTTTTTGTTTCTTCAAATTAAATTCGTTATAACCGGCATTTATATTTTACCCGTACTTTCTATATCCCCAATAGTTAATAGGAATCTGTCATATTTTTCTTCTTTTTCTGTTGTAAAATCTACTGCTTGGTTTTCCTTGCGTTCGTCAGTTTTTGTTTATGGCTCTTATTCCTCGCAAACGTAATATATTCCTCTGTCTGTGAATGATTTTCTTTATCCTCATTATTTATTATTTCTGTCTCATCTGCGGAACTCTCCCGTACTTCTGCAAAAGGTATCACATTACTTTCATATTCCAAGTTATTTGTAAAATAATTAATTTTTGTTTTTGTTCGCCTACGAAAATCCGAGTTCAAAATTCCTGCTTCCTTTATGGGAAACTCGTCGTCTACTAAATAAAATTAAATTTCTCTATCTTCTAAATTTACTATGATTTTCCCTACTGTTTCTAAATAATAAGGCGTAATGCCTTTTAACCTTATCGGCTCTTGCATATCAATTTGAATATAGGGAGATACTTCGGATTTCTTTACTAGACTTACAGAGGCTCCAGTATCTAACATAAACGCAAGTGGCCTTTTAAATTCTCCTACATCAATTCTTATAATTCGTGCTGTACTTGCCTGATTCAAGTTCACTGTTTCAACGCGCGCGGGCCGTCGCTCGCTGCCTGTGACGTAGTCAGGCGTGTGCCAGCGGTTATCTCCCTCCGCGCCCACTTGAGGGAGATTCAAACCGCTTCCCTGCGACTCTTGTCCTAAACGCGCATCTTGTAATTTAAAACACTGATTGCGAGTGTGGCCTGGTTGACCACAGTAATAACATGTAAAATTTGAAAAATTATTCGTATTCCGAGTTGGCGAATTATACGGCCCTTTTCTAGCAAATCTATGATTATTCCGATTATTACTGCTATTTCCAAAATTTGCAGCATAGTTATTTCGCCCTCTATTTTGATTGTCGTGGTTATTTTCTCTAGTTTCCCTATATACAGCGTTCATTCCTAAATGTCGGCCAGGGGCGTTGGTTACGTTTTCTCTACCTCTTGGTAGAAATTCTGTCCTTCGATTCACCTCAGCGTTCCCGCCTCCAAAAGCAACATTAGGCCTTCGAATGTTAGAAAAATTTTGTCCTCTCTGCCATTGGTTCGGCTGAAAATTATTATTAGGTTGCGAAAATGAGTTTACACTTCCCATCTGGCGGGCCAATAATAAGCAATTCATTGCTAGGTGTCCCCTTTTATTGCAAAAGGAACAAATTATTACATTGGTCTCTGTTTCAACAATATTTACGCATCGTACGTCCTTAAAAAAATTTTCTCTTTTATTTTCCTCTCTTCGCGCCTCTCCTTCCTCTTGCATACTATTTGCAACTTCCCGCTCGATCTCTATGGCATTCTCCCTAGCTTCTTCTAAACTTGCGGGAGTACCTATGCGAGCCCGTATTTCCCAGCGCAATCCTCTTAGCAAATACTTTACACAATCTTTTTCTAATTCTTGTTTAAAATCGTTCATACCTTTTATTCGCTTTTCTTTTTTTGCAGTGAATAGTATTTCTTTTTTAATTTCGCGTAACCGGTTTAAAAAGACAATCACGCTTTCACCTGTCTTTTGCTTGATTTTTGCTAAATCTCCTGTCCACTCGTGATAAGTTTTTCCTGGTCCAAAAATATTTTCTAAATATTCCACAACTCCTATTACATTTTTGAAACTGCGTCCCCTTACGCAATTTAAAGCATCCCCATATAGGTTAATTCTAATTAATTTCGCTAATTCTCCTTCTACATGACTGGGTAAAATCGCTTGTGCTTCCATGCACCCGTCTAAAAATTCAAAAATAGGAATATTTTTTCCATTAAAACGCGGAATGATATCAAGGGCATCCTTCAGGGATAACCTACGAATTTGCAATTGTGCCATTTTCATTAAGTTATCTAGCGAATTCTGCAATTTATTATTTTCCGTCTTTTTATTTTCGTGATTATAAAAATAATCTTTGTAATCAAAAGAATTCGTTATTTTCTCTAAACTTGCAGGTCCCTTTTCTCCGTCGGCTTTTACTAGAGTAGGCGTAATCACTAAGTTACCAGAACTATTCTCTTCTTGCTTCAACTCGTTATTCTTATTCTCCGCCAAGGAATGTTGTTCGTTTTTCACTAACTTCTGTATTTTCTCCTTTACTAAATTTATGATTTTGAAAAATCCAAATCCGTTATTTATGCTTTTGTTTAATTCTTCGATATGTTCGGGGCTTTTAAAATAATTATTAATTATTTCGTCCTCAAAACTTACGTTCAAGTGCCCTTTAATGTGTTCTACCGCGACCTCCAGGGGTAAATCTAATAAATCTCTCTTTTCAAATATTGTTTGTAATCGAAAACTAGGTTTGGTACTTAAAGGTGTGCTACAGCCTAGTGCTAAGGGCGAAGGGTTAAATGTTTTATTTGGAAGTTTAAATTGCGCCGGTCTGAGATTTATTTTTTTATAATTAATAGGCAACTTTTCTTTAGTTCTATTTTTACTACCTAACTCCCTTTCGTCCTCACTACTATCTGACTCACTTACTTTATCCCTGTATTCCCTAAATTTTAAACCTAACGCTTTATATGCGTGCTGCCTTGATTTAAACCCTTCTAATTCCCCTACCTCTAAATTATTTCTCTGTAAGAAAATGGTCAAGTCTTTTTTTATCGTAAGGTATTCTTCAATCTTTTTATCTACTTCGCGCGGATGCTTTGACGCTTTCAGTGCTTCAGTGATTTCTATATTTTTACTTTTTAATTGTTCAATCAAAGTTTTTGCAAATATACCTTCCTCGTACATGTCCCCAGAAGCGCCGCTCCTATTGCTCATTTCGTATTGTTTTAAATTTTCCGCGATTAACAAGGTCATTTATCAATGATTCCGCAAATTTACTTAGTTTGATTCGCATCCATAGTTGATATTTAATGAAAATTGTTAAAACTATTTCTGCCATCAATATAAGATTGTCATGCAGGCATATATAGAGGTACCATGCGAATAATTCTACTATTGTTTCACCATTTACAAATTTACCTCCTTCCAACTTTAAATGTTTTACATATCTAATTTTTTTTGCAATTTCAAAACGACGATTCATTCTTAGAGCAGTTTCATAGGGATGATGGTATTTAATAACAAAAAACTTTTTTGGGCACTTAAAATATTTAAAAAGAGTTCTCTTATCTATTTTATATTCAACCAAGATTCGTAATGCTGAAGCTTATTAAAGACTCTATTGATAGAGATTTGACGGAATTTATTTCATGCTACCGAAATTTAAGTTATAATTAAAGATAGAAGTTTTGTAACACACTAATTGATTACCATTAATTTTAAAGTTCAGACAATTGCAAAAATAAAATTTTAACTTAATATTCATATTCCAAGGGTAAATGCAGCTACCCAACTCATGTCAATTTTCATTAAACATTTTCTTTTTAATATTTTCTTCTTTTTTTTTACTTTCGGAAAAATAAATCACAAGTGATTTATTTATTTCATATTAATAAAAAGAAACTATATTGGAAAAGAAATAAAATTTCATTTTAATATCTTTCTTTTGATCTTTAAACCTTCTACTCCTGCAAATTTTTGATGATTTATTATTTTGTCGTCTTGACGCTTGTAAGAAAAAGAAAAAGAATATTTTTCTTTAATTTATTTGTTATGTATTTTATAATAGAAATTATCAATTACGACAAAGGGCTATTCTAAACTTTGAAAAGGTTTCTAAATATGTTTTTCTTTTATTTTCTTTAAATAATGCAGTAACTACACTGCAAATTTAAGTGTGTTAAAATAACACACTTACGTGTGTAATTCGGCTGTCGCCAATTTTACACACTTTTTTGTGTGTTAAATCCTCAACACATTTTAGATGTTTGATTTGACACACGTCAACGTGTAAATTTAAACGTATAATGCGTGTAAATGATTAAAATACATTAAAAATTAAAAATTAATTTATGGGGATTTTATTTTTTTGTGTCGAAATTTATCTATTTTAATAAGCAATTATTTCGAGAATTGAACTAATAAAACTATATCGCCTAAAAAAACGCTTAAAAAATGTTTGACCTAACTGGGGCGCGAACCCACGACCTACGGGTTACGAGGCATTAACGCTACCTATTACGCTACGGAACGCTTCTTATGGGTCGAGATAATTTTATATATTTATAGTTTATTACTATAAACATTTTATTATTTTTGAACGCTTATAAATTTAATTAAACAAATAATTAAATAATGATGAGTAATTAATATTAATTAAGAAAAAATAAAGATCGGTAAAATAATTTTCCTTGTACAAAAAAAAAGTAATTTTTTCATACGAGTAAATAAATTTTTATCAAAACATCTAATTCCTTATTTTATTGAAAATTTAATTTTTTATTAATTAAAAAATTATTTTAAAAAAAATTGTATATGGATAATTTATTGTTAAATAATTTATTTGGTGAGGTTAAGAATATCCAACTCACTGATATATATATTTATTAATTGATTAGTGAATCTAATAACCAATTTAATAGATGCATTCGGTTCAATAAAATTATTTTTTTCATATGAAGCATTTTAATTAAGCTTCTTATTAAATAATAAATAATTATAATTAATTACTTGAGGTAATTAAAATAGAAGACTACATTAAATTTGAAATAATAAATATTGTAGTTCTTAATACAATTTAATATTAAAATATATACTTTTAGAAAAATTTTAATTAAAAATAAAAATAAAGCACAATATATATGTTAATGTACAAACATAAATTTTAAACACATAGATGTGTAGATTTATGCATTTATGTGTGTAAACTTTCACATTAACTAGATCATGCGTGTAAAAATACACATAAAATGTGTGGACTGATATTTTTACGCACATAAGTGCGTTAATTTACACACATAATAGAATGTACACACTAAAACGTGTAAAACTACACACTATCAGTGTGTGAATTAACACACATAAATTTGCAGTGTAGTTAGTTATATGTGTATGTTTTTCCATTTTCTATAGCGCAGTTTTCATAAATAAAAAGAAGCAAATTCATTTCCAATAAAAATTGCCATATTCAATGCTTTCAAATTTGTCTTTGATAAAAAATCAGTAAAAGAAAATATTCTTCTTCTTGTTTCCAACACCTCAAACATAAGAACAATGATAAAAATTTTTTTTTTTTTAAATTTGCAACATATTCTTTTTGTCTTATCCTTTTATATTTAATAAAAATTCTTTTTCTATTTTATTTGTTTTACTTAAGATGTTTCTGAAAACTTTGCAGTGCACGATCTAACCATACGGTGTTTTTACAATAAGAATTTCACTCATCTTCTTTTTATAGTTTAAGATTGTTCTTTTAATATTCCACACAATGATATATGTTAAAAAAAAAAATATTTTTCTTAAATATTAAAATTATGAATCTATTAACTTTTAAATGTCCGTCAAATCACCACAGTTCCCTTTATTAATTTCCAGCATAAATTTTTCATACAAATTTTCTGTTACGATATAATATTTCCATAGTTATTTCTATATAATTCACACAATAAACCGCTGTAAAAGCTCTGTAAATATTTTAATGCCACAATGTCATAATTTTACCAAGTTATAATTTATTATTTAAATTACTGCAGAACCATCTTGATATGACATTAAAATTGATTTAATTTATTTATTCAACAAAAATTGTTCTTCACACGCAAAAAAAAAAATTTTTTTATAACATTTTTAATTGAATTTTTACTTTATCTCTCTCTTTTCTTTCTTTACCAAGTGCCGAGTCACCAGTATTTGAACATGACACTAGAATTTATCTAACGTATTTCTCAAAAATAAAATCTTCATCTTTAGCATTATTACAAAAATTGTTCCTATTAACCCAAAAGTTTATTTAACTTATGCCCATATATTCATTTTTACAATTTTCTTTTTCTTAAAACAAAATTTTTTTTTATACATATTATTTAAATACATTTCATTTTTATTCACAGAAAAGGAAAGGCAAAGAAATTCTTAGTTTATTTTTCATCTCTGCTCTCTCTTTTTTTGTTTCATGGGCTGATACATCAGTTTTTACTTTATTGTTCATCCTTGCATTCTCTTTTCTTTTGTTTTCCCGGCCGATGCACCAGTTTTTAACTTATTATAAACTAAACATATGTTACGTTCAGCATATAGGTCAAACAATTTGTAATGGATGACTGTATTTCAGCCATCCATCGACTTCCGTTTGACTAACGCGCGAGCGCTACGTCTCCGGGGTTGGAAGTCTTAAAAAAAAGATGCAGCAAGGATAGGTAGAACAATAAAAAAAACACTCATGTCATTGCCAAAATTTTATCAATTTATTTATTTTTCCCTCTTCAATTTACCTAAGAAGCCTTGCTTCGTACATAATTAATTATTCTTTTTTTTTTTATTATACTTGTTTCACTTCGTGACAAACCGTGTTACCACATACCAGGTTTTTCTTTTTATTTTCTTTGCATTTCATTTCTGAATTTCTTTCTTTCTAATTTAAATTTAAATTTTCAACAATTTGCGACGCTCAGCATTTACTCCGCGAATTTGCAATAGAAGCAACGCGTTTCCGTGACATGTTTTTTTTTACCTTGAAATTTACAATAAAAAAAACAAATTGAAAGACTCTCTACCTTGTTCTTTTTTTTCTGGTGTGTAGATCTCCGCTTCCCCACACTTCTACCTTGTTCTCTAGTTGATATCTTTAACGGTTGACTAGTTTAATTGACTGTTGACTGATGTAGTTAACTGTTGACTTATAGTGAAGAGCGGTGGCTGGTTGCTGCAGGCTCCGGTGACGTGTCGGCTGCTCGGCTGATTTAACGTGGTCAGCAAGAAGTTGGTCGGGAAAAAGGGGGGGCTCCATTTCCCTCCAATCTGGAATAGAGCTGTTGCTCTGCTGGCTTCCGATCCGAAGAGAGGAGTTGCTCTGCTGGTGGTTCGACCTGAAGAGAGCGTTTTGCCTATAAGCTCCAAGCTTTTTATACTCTAAGTCAAGCTTCTACAAGCTTCGTTGTTGCTAGCGGCAGTATATGTTTCTGCCTATTCGTACGATGTTCAGATATTCTGATTGGTTGCCAGTTGGCCCTCCCTGTATGGTTTTTTTTCTGGAAACCATAATTTCAGTTGACTAGAAAGAGGTCAACTCGAAGTTTATTGGCAATTACTTTTTGCCGTTATCTTTTCGGTTTCCTATCTCTTTGATATTCCGCCAAAGCTTTTCTTTTAAGTTTTGCAGTACTTGTATAATTAAACCCATAAATTGGTTTTAATGTCCCTCTACTCTGTATTTTTCTTCAGGGACGGCCTTATCTGTTTTCATACTGCGCTTTATTCCCCTACCGCTTCGCTGAAATCTTTTCATACTCTCCTAAGTTAACTTAGTTTTTCTGCGAAGCCGTTCATCATTGTCAGGCTTGTTGCAGTTTCTTAGCTTACCGCCTGCTGTATCTTTTTTTAGCATGCTATTCAGCTTATACTTCTCCTTCCTTTGCTGTTTCATGCGGCCGCCGAGCCTTGATTTCATTGAGGTCAACTGGATTTGTTGCTATTTATCCCTCGTATTTGTTTATTCATTATTATTTTATGGCGATTATTCTCGCTTTTATTTATTATTAATATTGTTGTTCCTATTTATATTTTGTTTTTAAAAAATTATAATGAACCCTGTGACTTCAGCTTATGTTTCTTTTTGGTTTCCTTCAGCCACTGCTTGATCTCAATTTCTTACGTCGTGCTATTTATTTCTTGTGTTCGTTTATTTTGTACATGATCCATCTTATTTCTTTCTTTTATTAGTTTATCATTTTAATTTTAATTAAAATAAAATTTTTGTTTTAACATTGATTGGTAATGAACTCGGTTCATTACATGAACACAATTCGATTTTACGACAGTTATTCTTTAAAAATCAAGTATATATACATTAGTGTACAAGTAATGCTTGTACATAGAATTTAATGTAAACGTAACTAAATTATAAAGTACGTATACATAAATTTTGCCGTTGAATTCATTAATGTCCATGGTAAAGTGCTTTGATTCCTATGTCAATACAGTTTAAAATCACTTTACTGCTCGGAACACATTAGTTTTTATGTGCAAAATTTGTTGAAAACTACATTAAATTTCATATTTTTTTTAACAGTGTACATTAAAAATACTGATCTGCTTTAAATTTTAAATGAGAAATCGATTTGCTGAAAATTTTTTGATGTTTTAATTAATATTTAACGTATTTCACCTTGAAAATATCATATTCACATTGAATTTACTAAAAACGAAAGTGCTGGAAATTTTTTGCAACAAAACCTAAAATATAATATACATTTCATTAAAAATCTTGATCAGCATTAAATTATGAATAAAAAACCGATTTGCTGAATTTTTCTAATGTTTTGCTTAAATTTTAACGTATTTCACATAAAAAATGTCATAATCACATTAAATTTACTAAAAACGAAATACTACTGGAATTTTTGGTAATCAAGTATAAAATTTAGTGCACTTTGCCTTAAAAAAATGTCCAGCTGCATTACATTTGTAAAGACATATTTTACTTGAATTTTTGTTTATTGTGCTTGATTTTGAAAACAGTTGACATAAAAAATAACATATAAATCGGAGTATTTACAAATTATATTTTATGTACTGATACATTAAAATTTCAATATGTATATATTGATGGGATAATAATGTACGTCGGTCGTTGGTAATTTATGTTCATTATACAACAAAATTTGTAGTAAATGATATGAATTATAATGCAAGAATATATAAAATAAGCTTTCATTTCCAAGTACATTAAAATTCATGTGTGAATGGCGCTAGAAATGCATTAAAATTCATGCTTGATTTAACAATGTAGCTCGAAATTCCCATTCATTATGATATTTGAAGTTTTTGGTCGTTCTTTTAACTATGAAGATAATATTCAACTAAAACCTAAATAGCTTCTGTTTGTATATTTTTTCCACAATTTAAAATTCTCGGGTTGCAGAAATCATTTTCCCACCGAAATATGTTCAAAAATCGAAAAAACAGCAAAAGAACAGGGTTTGCGTTTTTTTCTATGATTTTTTTCACCATAATCTCAAAATCACGTTTATGCACGAAGTTATTAGTGAGTTCAATGCCTTATGGCTTATAATCAAGTTTAATTACACCTCAGCAAGCCGTATAGGCCCTAAAAAGTCAAGAAAAATAAATTTTACGGAGTTTTCCCGTTTTGTTTTAGACCAAGCTTTGTAAAAACTTTATCAGAAGCCAAAAAGTTAATTAAATTCTGCTGATTCACAATCTCTACAATCCGACTGCACATGCCTAGGATCCAACTGCACATGTTTATAACCTATAGAGACCTACTGCGCATACCTATAAACAGTGCAGACCATCTGCGCAGACTTTAACCAGTAGAGAATTACTGTACATAATTACAACTCCTAAAGGAAAGACTGATTTTGTATAGCACCACAGCTCCTAAAAACCATGTGCGCATCGCTATATATTGCTTTAACCTTCAGCGCATGCGTTAGCCCCCTTCAACTCTCCCTTTATATGTTTATTATATTACAATCGATATCTCACTGCAATATCCTTGGAGAATCTATTTAAAAATCCATCTGGAATCCACTGTAATCCAGCTTCATACAGAAATCCAGTTTCACTTTTTTAAGAAGGTGCTGCTCCATTATTTAACTTGTTTATTACGTTAGTTTTTTTCATCTCTACGTGAGATTTTGGCATAAAATTTCATGTACTCTCTTATGCTTTTTTTTGTGGTGTGTATTTGTTTGTTGTCTTTCATTTACACTGAAAAAGGCTATGCTTGGCTACTAGATCTTCGTGACTAGATGGTTGGCGCCATCCCACAACTGCGTCGACAGTCAAAATGTACTACATACATTAAGCTTAGGCGTGTCTTGCCCTGCAGCTTAAGGACCTTTGCAGGCTTGAATAATAACACGAGAGAATAAGGTGGTCATAAATGTTTTTAAGTACAGATTATTCCCTTTCATTCCCATTTCCTCGCGTCATTCTCTAATCTTGCAAAGCATTTCACGGCTATTACATGCTGTGCAATATGCGGGGCATATTAAATAAATCGAATGTACGCACCAGTGTTCGTTTCTTAACTTTAAAATGTTCAGTTAATTTTGAGACATTTCAAAACGAAAGCCTTGAGTAGTTTAATAAAAGTTAAAAGGATATAGAAACAATATATATTTTTTTGCTCTTTTTTAGCATGTAATGAGCGTAACATGCTACTTTGCGGTATCGCATGTAATGTAGTATTGCATAAATTCAATACAGTCTACTTGAAGTATATATTGTTAAGGTCCGATCCTGGATATACAGGTGACATAGATTACCTTCACGCCTTTTACTCAGGTACATAACAAAGATTACACGATTTAATGCAACCCTACGTTAGAAAGGGGGCGAACTCCGAAATTAGGTAACACGTCGCAAAATCATGAAATTATTGCAGTATGATGCAATAATTGCGCAATCAACTGCCAGAATTATCCAACCCATGCAATATTGCGCCACTAATTGTAACCATAATCAAGGGCTTGGCCCAAGGGGGGCATCACCATGACTCAAGATTGTGCAATCTGTTGCAACAAACAAGCAAGCCCCGATGTTGCACCATCCATGGTAACATCAGCCAATCATCGGTAATCAGAAGGCGCATCTGATTAGTTATCTCAACCAGTATATAAGACCCATCTACCCGGATCAGGGTGTCAGTCGGTCTCTAGTTTAGAACTGGTTGCACGAAAACTAATATTAAAATTTCCTCAGTTAATAAAGTAATAAATATATATATATATAAAATCAGTGTCTTTAATTATTTATTACTCCTTGAGTTTCACCTCTTAATCGGACAATCTACCCACGGTTACGACACGCCATCTATCGATCTTCAAGCACGACAAGAAAGACCATCTATTAACATCTATAATCCAAGGATTAAGGGTCAGATCGTAACATATTTTGGTGACAGCGGTAGGATTGTCCCGAAGAAGTTTATCGGTCAAGTAGTTCTATATCAGTAGGAATTAGTACCTTGCTTAAAGTTTTGGCCGTGGTTTCCCTTAGGACGCGGGTGAATACCAAGGTACTTATCTGGATGAACAAAGGACCAACAGGACCAGAAAAGACACAACAACGGAATCAGAGGAACTGCCGTAGACCATCAAGGGGCCGCCCATATTGCCTATGATCCGGAAGAGAGGTTGCCTGCGTAACAACTGCCCTAGAGGGGCTGAGTACCTGAGCAAGTAAGCAAAAAATAAAGAAATTAACAGAAGTCTTGATTCAAAGAAATATAGTCGTTAAAGATGGCTGAGAACACGCATAACTCGAATAGGGTATTAAATCCGCTTTAGGGATTGCGTCGAGGAACAGCCCTTAATTTGACTTCGCATAATAATGGTGCCAATACTGCCAATGATGGCTAAGCTACTGATAACCTTAGTGAGGGTGGAAACCTCAATAATATTACTATACACCAGAGCCATGATGACTTCTGTGGCAGTAGCGGTACCACTCAAACCGTGATTACTCAATTAGTAATACGAGTAGCCAGTCGAACCACCATGATGGTGCCGATAATACCAGTACTCGGGGTGGTATCTTAAACAGCGATCATAATAATGCAAGTGGCATTGCTCTAAATAACAATTTAAACAATTCAAAACAGAGGAGATTCAACGAGCGTGAACCCCTTTCTTGCCCTTATTGCAAACGAACTGGTCATGTCGCGAGAAATTGCCAGCTACTGAGCCACAGCAGAAATCACCATCAGCATTTAAATTAGAACCGTGGGAGCCAGAAGGACACCACGACGAGACCGCTAGTTTCACCCAACCAGGTGTCCAATATTGAGCTGTCATCGCCCTTGGGCAAGTCGGAAAATCAAGCTCCCCAATGATAACCTTAAAAAGCTTAAATCTCAAACAAGACACCGATTTCTAATTGACACAGGTTCAGAATTGAACCTTCTGAAGGTAGGCACACTTCAAGCAGGAACAATTACAAGTCGTGACAAATTATATACATTGTCAGGGATTACTTCCGGTCGTGTCGAAACCTTAGGATGGGTTAACATCAAGCTAAGAGGTATAATATGCTAGATACACATTGCACTTTCAGAATTCCCAATGAAGTGTAGTGGGATATTGGAAATAGAATTCCATTTATCACACACAACACATCCTAACTACCAGCAAGGATAAAGACTCTATGCACCGTCCGAATCGCTAACGGAACTACGTCAGGATACATACCCAGAATAGACACTGGACCAGGGATATATATAGGAGCATATGTCTCGTCAGGAACTATGATGGCTATGCGCAGTTATTCATAATAAAGTCTACATTTGAGAAGATAAGACTGACTATGCCACTAATTAGATAGAAAGTTTCCACGATGCCCCAATACCTATCCATAACATTAACCACAAGAATAAAGAACCTCAGGATACAGATCCATCACAACAAATAAAAAGAGTGATAGCCAACCTAAATTTAGACGGATTCAACCAAAAAGAAAAGAAGAGATTATTAATTTAGTGAACAAGTTTCCTTATCAATTTTTTCTGGAAGGAGATGAGCTACAGGGAATTTCCGTAGTAAAACACAAGATACCAACAATCGACGACGCTCCTATAAATATTCGGCCATATCGACACCCACCCAATCTACGGGAAGAAATAACCCGCCAAGTCAACGATATCATAGAAAATTCGGAATCTCCATACAACTCTCCGTTATGGATAGTCCCGAAGAAACCTTACACTCCAAAGGGAAAAATGATGGTGTTTGCTTATAGATTACCGCGCTCTGAACGAGAAAACCATTGCATCAGCTTATCCTTTTCTAAACATTACGGATATACTGGATCGATTGGGACACAGCAAGTATTTCACGACATTAGATCTCGCGCATGGATTTTACCAAGTACCCATAGATCCAGTAGACGCAGAGAAAACTGCCTTTCCTACACCTAACAGGCACTTGCAATACGAAAGATGTCTATGAGGTTGAAGGAGGCGCCACTCACGTTCCAGGTCCAAATGGACCGGGTCCTCACAAGCCTTCAAGAGATCGAGCTTTTGATCTATATGGATGACATAGTCATCTGCGCCGACTCCTTGCAGCAACATAAGGAGAAGATGGAGAAACTATTCGGCTGTCTCCAAACAGCCGGATTAACCCTTCAGCCCGACAAATGTCTATTCTTATGAAGAGAAGTGGGATACCTAGGGTACGTCATATCTCAAGACGGCGTGAGACCAGACCCAAACAAAAGTAAAGCAGTGTCCTATTTCCCTCAACCCAAATTCTTAGGTCTAACAGGCTATTATCGTCGTTTTATTCCTGATTTCTCAAAAATCGACAAACCTCTCATCGCACTTCTATAAAAGTGGGCGCCGTTTTCATGGGAAGAACGCCAAGTAGAGGCCTTCACAACCCTGAAAAATATTCTCGTACACACTGAACTTTAAACAGCTATAGGTATAAAAAAAGTATCAACAAAAACTAAAGGTTGAGATTTGTTCGTTTTTGTCAATAGTTTCAAAATTTGTTCGAATTAAAATCTTAATTGCTCATTCCTTTGAGATATCACAAAACCATTTTCTTATGCTTTTTTACAGATAAGAAACGCATTTAGCGTCCATAGCCTTATGAGATTTAATATGTGTACATATCTCTGCATTATGCTATAAATTATAGGAGAGAAGATTTCTTATTTATCAACTAATTATAGTTTAAATCCAGTTATCGTGACCCCTATTAATTGAAGCGGTGGAATATTTGATTTTATTCGATTTTCGATCGTCATGATAGTCCAGATCATTTAAACATTCGAATATCTAAATCACATTCGGACTCAATGAATCTGGGCGATCGAGGTTTAATTATAATACCACTCTTAGCTTTCCCCAGAACCAACGGCGTGGACGTGGTGGTATACTGATTCCATTTTTTTTGTATTTTTCTTATTTTTAATTAAATTTTTTTATTTTTCTTATTTTTTTTTTTTTTTTTTTATAAATTCTTTATGAATGGACTCACCTGCTTGCTCTGACCAAAGGCCCAAACCATATTTACCTAAAAAATGTAAACAATGAGTAAGATGATCCAAATGCACGTGGATTTTTAATGTTTTAGAAATTCCAATGCTCATAAAAGCTTTATCCAATTCATTTAAGTATGTATCTAAATTAGGCCTAATCTCTCTAGTAGAAAAACTACAGCTTACAACTTTGTCCATTGCTTTTAGAGCAAAAACGAAAGGCAATAATCGAAGTTGGTCGATGCCTTCATATATTTCTGAATCAAGGAGTTTATCTATTTTTTGGTGAGTTTGCGACAGGTATTCCCTTCAAAAATCTGCCCTTGATAATTTTTCGGGATAACTTTTAGTTTTGTTGGCCAAATTGATGCCTTTTCTTTACTCACTAGTGGAACTAAGCCGTCCCAAAAAAGGTGATTGACGAACCTCTGCAGTATGTGCAATTCAGGTATGACACATTTCTGAATAATGTGAATTCTGAGTGTTGATAAATTTACAATTTTTGAAGCACCATACAATCCATTAAAGGCATCAATATACATATCAACTTTTTGCTTCAAAATTTAATTAGCGACTTGCTCTTGCTGCTTATCAGAAAGTTTTTGAACCAATAGTAATATATTTTTACAAGTTATTGCAGAAGTTTCACAAGAATGATTTTTACCTTTTCCTATTTCATTGAAGCACTGTTGACAAATATGGATTGATTTTCTAGTATCGTTATTGATTTGTCTGGGTGTTGATAAATTTACAATTTTTGAAACACCATACAATCCATTAAAGGCATCAATATTCTTTGATGTTTGACGTTTCAGACCTCTACCAAACTTAGCTTTTGGGTGGCCATGATATCTTACTGACGTGAAAATTATGAAGACACACAATTATCCAAGGAAACCAGAGCTAACAATAATACGTGCAATTGTTAGCTCTGTTTTCCTTGGGTAATTGTATGTCTTCATAATTTGGCATGTTTGGTTTAGCTCTCATATATTTATTCTTTTCATGTTCAGAAAGAATAACGTGGCATATACTGCATATACTCAATGGATATTTAGGATTAGATATATCGAATTTTTCATCAATAAATTTTTTCATAAGATTTTCATGATTTACTATAATATGAAAAAATTTCGGTTTTTTATCTCCAAAAACAATTTTTGCCACATGGACCACACACTTTTGTTCTATTCTTCTCATGTGAAAGTTTATGAGACATTTTCCCAAAATTCCTTGTCTTAACTAAAAATATTTTTCAAAAATCCAAAGTGGCATGCACTAATCGAATAAATATGCTAAATTACAAGCGGCAAACGATAACATCTAGAGTTCTTCGCAACTATCTGTAGTTGCGCGAGTCTGCTGTAATAAAAAACAATGCCCGAATTTTTCTAAAAAATTCAGAGATTTTAGATGTACTACTTATGAGAATGATAAAGTTTTCTATAAATCTGCCACCAGCTTAAAGCCACCCATCAGTTATAAAAGAATTACAATGATACATAACAATATTCCTTGTTCATAAAACATAATTCTCTATGCATTCACTTGCTCATACTTAGGTGTGCATTGGTTTGTGGGAACGTATATATATATAATTATTATTATTATAATATTTAGTAAATAGGCTAAATATGCTTATATTCAGTAAAAAAGCATATAAAATTTATAATATATCAAAAAAATAAGCAGCTAGGATTTTTATTCAAACGGACTTCTAAAGTGAGGACATGCGCCAACAAATCCCCGCGTCCAGTTTTTGTCGACCCTTTTCAATACCTATTGCTGCTTGAAGTTCAGTGTGCGTAACCGAGCCATTATTAAGATACCCAGATTTCAACGTACCATTCAGCGTAACGACAGATGCCTCTGATTACGCATTAGGGGGCTTGCTAAGCCAAGGACAGGTAGGAAAAGACCCTCCGGTCACCTGCACATCGAAGACATTAACTGACGTAGAACTAAATTACAGTACAACCAAGAAAGAGCTATTGGCCATAATATATGCCTTAACACAATTTAGACCTTACCTATAGGGAAGAAAATTCATCCTGGTAACGGGTCATCGGGCATTAGTTTGGTTACATAATATAAAAGACCCCACCTCGCGATTTGCGCGGTGGAAGATAAAACTCCAAGAATCACTAGCGACTCTGAAACAGAAATAGCAAGGGTCTTCACAATCCATGACCAATGGAACAACGACTTCCTGTCACATCGACACACATAACTAACACAGCACTGACTCTCATCACATTAGCATACATAACCGACGCAACACCGACCTTCATCTTACTAACATTCGCAGCGAACACACTTCTACTAACCATAATCATTTACACGTTCCACGTGACAATTTTAGTGACGCCAGCGATGGGAGGAAATTCCTTGAAGAGGCTGCGTCTGGCGGGTGCCATACCCAGAGCTTGACCATCGGCAATGCCAAAGCCGAGATTGTTGAGAGTTAGGTCAGTGACTATGGGAGGAAATCTCTTGAAGAGGTTGCGAAAGGCCAAGTGCTATACCCAAATATTAGAGATATAGAGAGAAAAACTATTGTAGACTCTGGGATTACGACAGGTGGTCAGGAATATTTGAATTCGACTGATGTAAGTAACGACAGCTAGTATTTGATAACAACCTCACTTAGTGATAACGATGACGGCACATCAAGCGACATCAATGATGATGATCCAGTGCCAGGAGATAACAACAAAACGATGTGTTTTATGGACTATGTTGAGATTTCGCGTGACCCTTTATTATTAAGAATTGGGAATGCAAAGATAGATTTGAGAGCGGAAGATTCAAGATAGTCCACTTGGACAAACTAAAACGCTTGTATAAAACCTATACCATGTAACATTGTGAAATCCTGTAAAATTTCTGTATCAAATAAATAAAATTAAAAAAAAATTTTTTTACTAAATTGTTTAAAAGGAAGAGGAGAGACTGTTTTTAAAAAATTCTTTTAGTTTTGGTTGTGTTTTATGGGTGGAAGCGAGGCTTGGGGCTTCCACCTCCCTTTAAACAATTTATTAAAGAATACAAATTCGACTTAAGTTCAAAAAATTTATTTAATTTAAATTAAACGATTCAAAACTTGAATTTAACCATTAATTCAATCAAACAATTTAATAAATAAAACAAATTTAATTTAAACAATTTACTAAGATCTTGAAGTATAAGCCTTTGAATTAAACAATTTATCAAAAAAAAACCTTGGATATAAATTCAACTTAAATAATTTGCTAAGATCTTGATTCAACCTATAATTAAACAATTTATTTAACTTATACAATTCATTAAGAATCTTGGAGTATAAAATTTAATTTATTATACAAAAACTTAATCAGTTTATATATATATATATATATATATATATATATATATATATATATATATATATATATATATGAGCCATTCTAGTACTTTTTCTAAAAAGTGTTTGCAGTTTCCAGAATTTTCCATTGAATATGGCATCTTTTTGTACTATGAAATTTAGGAACCCTTGCCAAATTTTAGCCTTCTAGACCCAATAGATGCCGAGAAATGGCTATACAAAATCCAAAAATGGGCCCTTTTTTGGCTGTTTTTCTCTAGTTTTCGAATACTCCTCATTAATCCAATATTGCACCAAAATGAACTCACAATACGTCATTTTCTTCGTTTTGAACTAAACTTTTGAGAAATCATTAGCACATTTAGATTTATAGAAAAAGCTTTGCTACATAACCTTAAAGATAACGGGCGTTTTTTTTACTTTTTTTTCCATCCTTCCATAACATCACGAATTTTTAATATTTTTACAATCAGCAAACAGCGTTGGATTTCTCTTAAAAAGACCTTTAATTTAACATATTGAGCGTTTAAAAACATTAAAAATTGGTGGAGTTATTGAAGGTTAAAGTTCACAAAATTCGTAAAAATTGCGTTTTTGGCCATTTTTGAACCCCTAAAGCTCAAAATAAAATGTCTTTTTTTTGTTTTTTCATTGCATAAATTTTTAGTTTCAATATGAAGCGAGCAAGCGCGCCAACCCGCATCTTGCTTTTATAACTTTAAAAAAAATATTTAAGAATTTGCAATTTTTTTATTAACTTTTATTTAAAATACTAAATAATATTAATTATTCAAAAGTTTTCTTGAGGTAAATCTTCAATGATCTTTTAATGAATCTAATTATCTGTGAAGTCCTAGCTTTATACCAGGACAGAATTAATAATTAAATATTGTGTGTTATGAGGGCTACGTGTATATGTTTTATTATAATATTAAATAAAGAATAAAGTCAGTAATTAAGTTATAAACGTTTTATCAAATGTCAGTCCAGTAGTAAAAAGATTCTAAATTTAACGCTGTAATGTAAGTCCAAAAATGAAGGACACATTTCTGACAATGACAGCGACGACAGCAGCGATATACTTTCAATAGTATAGAGAGAATATAATATAAATATATCTAAAATGCAGCTGAGATCAAACGAAAATTTACCTGAAATTGCTTAAAATTAATATAAATTTTAACTAATTTTTAGTTAACTTTTAGGTAACTTTTAGCTAATTTTTAGCTAACTTTAAGCTTAATTTTAGCTAGATTCTAGCTAAATTCTAGCTAACCAAGGACAAATCGAATTCTTATACACAGCGGCAGCGAAATCTTTTTATAATATACACCCCCCTGCTCGCTTCGCTCGCTAACCTCCCTTTTGAATTTAATACATAGATTTTATAATGTACATAATCCTTTGTAATAATTTTACATTCATATACTTAAATACATTTATACATTTTTTATATTTCAATAATTAATAATGTACACATAATATCGACGGTGGCTACGAAAACAAACACAGATGAAACGAGCCGCGAAAAAAAACACATCGAAATTGTGCCGCGAAAAAAAACACGTTTCCAAAAGTGCGTCGAAAAAAAACACATCTCCAAAAGTGCGACGAAGAAAAACACATCTCCAAAAGTGCGGCGAAAAAAAACACATCTTCAAAAGTGGCGGCGAAGAAAAACACACCTTCAAAAGTAGCGGCGAAGAAAAACACACCTTCAAAAGTGGTGGCGAAAAAAAACACATCTTCAAAAGTGGCGGCGAAGAAAAACACACCTTCAAAAGTGGCGGCGAAGAAAAACACACCTTCGAAAGTGGCGGCGAAGAAGAACACCTCTTGAAAACACAGTGACAATTTTCAAAAAGGGTGTTTTTCTTCGCCGCACTTTTGAAGGTGTGTTTTTCTTCGACGCCACTTTTGAAGATGTGTTTTTCTTCGCCGCACTTTTGAAGGTGTGTTTTTCTTCGCCGCCACTTTTGAAGATGTGTTTTTCTTCGCCGCACTTTTGAAGGTGTGTTTTACTTCGCCGCCACTTTTGGAGATGTGTTTTTTTTTGCGTTACACTTTTGGAGATGTGTTTTTTTTGCGTCGCACTTTTGGAGATGTGTTTTTTTTCGTAGTCAATTACTCAGCTGTGATTGTTTTCGTAGCCACCGTCGATATACAATATAACATATGATATAAATATTTATTTATACAGTGCATATTAGACGCTATTATGGTCACCATCTCCAACCACTCTTTATTTCGCAGTATGCTTCGAGAATCACCTCCCAACTTCTAAAGGCTCAATTCATATTTCATTTATCTGGCATAAACAAATATTTTCTATTTTGTAAATTTCTAAAATCTTTTATAATATAAAAAGAAAAATAAATCTTATGATAATTTAAATCGAATTGACCTGATTTATCAGATTCAAAGTGAAAAAGTTTAAAATTTTAAATAAAATTCACAATAAATTAGCTAAACTTAGCTAAAAAATTAAATTTTTAGATAAAATTCTCAATAAATCAGCTAAAATTAGCTAAAAAATAACCTTATAATAATTAAAATCAAATTGACCTGATTTATCAGATTTTAAGTAAAAAATTAGAGATAAAATTCACGATAAATTAGCTAAACTTAGCTAAAAAATTGAAAGTTTAGCTAAAATTAATATAAATTTACTAAAATTCTCAATAAATTAGCTAAATTAAGCTAAAATATTAAATTTTTAGCTAAAATTCTCAATAAATTAGCTAAAATTAACAGAAAAATGTAATTCTCAGCTAAAATTCACAATAAATTAGCTGAAATTTACGATAAATTAGGTAAAATTTATCATAAATTAGCTAAATTTATCAGTAAAAAAGAGGAGTTAAGGGAGGATTTTGAGAGACTGACAGCGGCAGCAGCAGCGGCAAAAATCTTTTATAATATAGAAAGATATATGAAATAAAACCGTTTCCAGAGGACCGTTTTTTGATTTTCAAATTATTTTTCGTGCATCTAATTATTGCTTTTTTCAGACATTTACAATGCTATATGCTCGTATGTATAGCGTTCTATACATACGAGCATAGGGTATCCTCCTAAATTGACTTTCCAAATAAATTCTTATATTTTTTTACATGCCTTAAAAAATATTTCAACATCGAATTCAGATTGAAAATTTTCCACCGACCATAGAAAAAATACAAGTGACGGAAAAAAAATTTTTAAATAATGAAGAATTGCCTTTTTTCAAACACTGACATGAAAGTTATTATTTTCACGCGCTACTACAGATTTAAAGAAAACACGTTAATCAGACCATAACAAAATACAGGAAGTTAGCATTTTATCTATATTTTAATATGCTTTTTTATCATTTTTATCAATTTATTTTATTTTTATTAATGCACAAAAAACATCTTATTATGTTTTCAATTTTCAGTTTCATACATTCATTGAATACTAAACTAGCTCGCCACAGCGGCCCAAAGGGCCGCTGTGGCTCGCACCTCGGTTCTTTCTCTGAAATGCCCTCGGGCCTTGCGTCGCGAAGTGATGCAAAGCATGCAAAAAGCTTAGCTTCTTGCATATAAGGCACGACCGAAAACGCTCGCGCTTTGCGCTCGCTATTTGGTATTTAAAGAATATTAAAACAAATCATGTGAAAAAAATATATTTTCATTAATTTATATTTTTAAAAGTTTTGGATAGGATAATTTATCAAAATTTACAAGAAAAAAAATTATTTCATAGTTCAATAGCTTAAAAGTAAAGTTTTGTATAAAGTTTTTATTTGATCTGAATCATTCCGACGGGGTATGATTTAAAACAATAATACAAATAAATGTTGGCAGTTTAAAACAAAATCGTTTGAGCGGTTTTAAAACAGTTATCCCTTTAGAGGTTGAAGAAATGATTTTTAGGTGACAACTTGAAAAAAAAACTAATTTTGGAAAAAAGAATATAAAATAAAATTTATAGAAAAAAATAAGATACGTCTTTTTTAATATCCTATATATTTTTTTTAAATAATATTTATCAAATTATCGTTAAAAAGCTTTTGATTTCAACATTTTTCATGAACAATTTGAAAAATATTAATTTTAGAGAAATATGTATATCATAAAAAAGATTTATTTTTTTATATCCTATAACTTTTATTTTATATTTGAAAAAAAAAATTGTATTTTTCAAGTTACCACCAAAAATCTATTTTTTTGACCATTTAAAAGGCGCCTATTTAAAAACGCTTCCAACGATTTTTTTCAAAATAGGAACGTTTACTTGTGTTATTATTTAAAATAATTGTCCGTTTGAATTATTCAGATCGGATAAAAACTCGTCGAGAAAATTCATAAACTTGATTTCTCACACACATACATCCATACATACATTTTAAGGAAGCCTCTTAATAGTCTTATTTTGCCATAAAAATAAGTTTTTTATCATAAAATAACATATTTTAAAGGGTTACATTTTTCGCGATGTCGAAAATATAAGGCACTTCCGTATAGCGGTCGTGCCTAAAAATATACAATAGAGATGTTCGTTATGCATGTGAAAAACTTACGTTATAGGAATACTTAAAAAATATTCTGTGAGAAACTTGTTAAAAAAAAATAATTCGAGTAACAAACTTCAAGAACGTTTAGGAAGGCTAAAAACTATATTGCAACTATATTCTTTACATTCTTGATTCTTTAAATTCTTAACTATATTGCAATTTCTTCTTCATATCATTTCTGAAGTTCTTCTTATCATGTGTTTAAGTTATCGTTGGCTATCCTACATCGTAAAATCGACAGTAAAATAAAAAAATTATCAAACAAATTTTTGTTGTTTATTTAAAATTTGCGGACACATTTGTAGGTCATTTTGAAGTTTTTCAGCTGAATTCCGATCTATGAGAATATAGGGAAAAAATTTGACGGAATACAAGGATACGGAATTGACGTACTATGACGTTCCGTAGCCTATTTTCCCTTTCATCTAATTTCACCCTTATACCAAAGAATATAGACGCTTATTGAAGGATTCTTCTGGGTAAAATTTTTCGTCCGAAAACCTGGGTAACACTTCAACATTGTCTGTATATCTATACATATGAAAAATATGCTATATATAGATATACAAATACATGGAATAGTGGCGCCGTCCAAGTTGCTGGGTAACACATTTTTGGACGAAATTTCCCATTTAGAAGTACGCTTCTATAAGCGTTTATATTCGTTGTTTATACTCAACATTGAAGTCACATCTACGAATTTGGGCCATGGTCATAGCGTAACAAAATCTGGGTAACACTTTAACATTGTCTGTATATCTATATATATGAAAAATATGCTATATATAGATATACCAATACATGGAATAGTGGCGCTCTCAAAGTTGCTGGGTAATACATTTTCGGACGAAATTTCTCATTTAGAAGTACGCTTCTATAAGCGTCTATATTCGTTGCTTATACTCAACATTAAAGTCACATCTACGAAATTGGGCCATGGTCATAGCGTACAACCGAGGTAGAATATGTTGGGGGTGCATACTCTGTGTTCAATAGAAAGTTGAAAATGTTTAATCTAGATTGCTCTTGTCTCATTTCATTAGTTACAGTACTATGAATGCACATTCAATCTTGTTTATTTACGTCTATATGTTATTTTTAAATGCACTACTGATTTTCTCCATACTTGCCATTGTATAGCGATAATATTTGTTTAAGTTGAAATTGCTCGTTATTTTTGTACTAGCGTAGGCGTCCTCATATTTACTTGATTATAGCATATTTTCATTTTCAAGTGTAGTTAAACAAATATGTTCCCCTACTTGATTTCACATACACGCAAATATAGCTTTTTAACAAAAAATAAAATATATTGCAAAAGTTATTGATGTAAATGTGTTTTTAAAGAATTTATAAGTTGTGAGCATAATATAAATTCAGTTTGTTATTTTTTGATCATACCTAACCTTTAGAACTTAAATATAAATTCCAAACATTTAAATACAATCCTACATTTCTTTATTCAATTTGTAACTTCAAATTGAATTCAAATGAAATTCAATTTGTAATTTCTTATAATTTTATATTCATGCAAAAAAATCTTCTGACATGTTTACTTTTATTTATTTCTATTATTGTAAACATTGTATATTTGTAATACTAAAGAGTTTTTAATAGTTTTTCATTGCATAGGTACTATAGTAATTTAATAGTTTAATCACTCGTACCTTCACATTTTGTAATTGCATGTCTTTATGAGCATGCATTCTATACATCTGTATTTTTAACGAAAATCATATTAATTTATAAATATTATTAACTATTTTTACATCTAATTAATTTAACTTTCTATAAATTAAACCTAATAGTTTTTTCAAATTGGTAAGAAATACGTATCTATTTCACTATCAATTAAAAAATTTGTTGGTGTATTAGCTGTCATTTTTAATATAAAGTGTCTTATATACAAGGAAATTAGCAGCTCTTGTTTCTAATGTGTATGAATAAATTAACAATTGATTTTTCATATAACTTTAAATTTTGCTATTGCATATAATTTTGAATTGTATATTTTAAATAAATTATCACATTGACATTCAACAAAAACAATAATAAATCATAATGTTATTGAAAAGTTTTAATAAATTTAATATTTGAAAAATTTAATTTTGCGAATTCAATTGTATAATATTTAATATGACCTTACATATGCAAGCGTGTTCAATACTGATGCTAATTTCAATCTCATTAATTCTAGATCTGTAATATCATTCATTTGAAAATAATGCATAACTTGAAGGTTGTATTCACGTGTCATTTACAATCACCTGATAACTCTTACTGAAAATTGATGTGAAACCATCTATGATTGATACTGTAGTATTGTACAGTAACAATTTTGTTGAATGTTGACGAAGTATATTAGAAATAGTGCTGTCATTTTATAAAAAAAGACGTTTATTATATGCTTCCATATTGTTAATATTTTGGTATGTATCTTCTTTTGAATAATGCTATAAAACTAAATTCACAAGTGTCATTTAAAAAAAAACTATCATTTATTTTCTAGAACCTTAAAAGGAGATAGAGCAAATTAATAAATTAGTGGGTTTTAAAATTTTGAAAATTTATGGCAAACATTTCATTTTTTTTAATGATTTCCAAATTTGCATTCATTCTAATACATGACTTCTCTTATATCTAATAAATTCATTGACAAAGATGTAGAAGATTATTTTATTTCGAGGTTATAAGCATAAATGCTATTAAATTTTTAATTTCTATATTTTCCTCTACAATGTAGTCGATGACCTCATTTTTAAAATTTCTATATAAATCTTGTAACTTCTACTTTTCTTGATATTTTACTACGTTTTTATTAACTCGCTTTGGTGTCTGTCTGTCTGTCTGTCTGTCTGTCTGTTCGGTACAAATTTTGCAACCGATTGTAAACTAACTTCCCGATGAGCTAGAGACTTGAAATTTTAAATATAGCTCAGAACTGGATGACAATGCAATATTATAAAAAAAATATATATATTTACCGAACAATATATTAATATATTCGATCATATACGGAGATGTTGGCAAAATTAAAGATTTGAAGATTTTATATATAGATACACTTTTAACATTAGTGTCTCAACATCTTCGAAAATTTTAAAAATCCTTTTTTGATATATTAATATATTAATATATTCAATATTATATTTTTGCACGCATTGTTGGATAATATAATTAAAAATATATATTCCCACCGAAAAATATATTAATATATTTAATTATAAACGGAGATATTGGCAAAATTGAAGATTTGAAGATTTTATATATAGATATACTTTTAACATTAGTGTCTAACCATTTTCGAAAATTTTTAAAATTCTTTAACTTGTCATATATTGCAATTAGACATAAATTACAGCATTTTCTATTATACATATAGAATTGGAGACTGTATTTTATTCATTTTATGGTCTAATAATGCATAAAACAATAAATCTTGGTTGAATTTCTAATGGCGTCATTATCGTCAAAATGGCGGGAAACTCACCATGCGATTACGTGTTCTCTAAAAAAAATAGATGAAACACGTTTTAGTCCCTTGACAACAATATATATGCTATATAAAATGCACTGTTGGACAACACGATAAATAATATTAATAATAATAATAATAATAATACCAAAATGTATAAGATAATATTTAAATAAAAAAAAATTTTTCAATCTACCACGTTTTTTAATTGAACTAAAAAGTATAAAATAATATTAAAAATAGAAAAAAAACTTTTTAATGTACTACGTTTTTATAATGAACCAAAAAGTATAAAATAATGTGTAATAAAATGAAAAATGAATAATGATTTAAAATTAAAAAAACGTGGGGCGCATACAATACATAATAATAAACATGCGCCCCACGTTTTTTTTATTTCAAATCATTATTCATTTTTCATTTTATTACACATTATTTTATACTTTTTGGTTCATTATAAAAACGTAGTACATTAAAAAGTTTTTTTTTTATTTTTAATATTATTTTACTAAATTTTCTATATTTTCATCGAAAGTTGATGAGATACCGTAATTTTCTTACAACGTTAAGTAATTTCTAATGGATTCTAAATTTTCTTTTCTGAACCTAATAATAGTGAATAATAACAAAAATTTGTTTGATAAATTTTTTATTTTACTGAAACGTCGATTTTGCATACAAAAACATAAAAAGATATTTTTTTTGCATTAATAAAAATAAAATAAATTGATAAAAATAATAAAAAAGCATATTAAAATATAGATAAAATGCTAACTTCCTGTAGTTTATCATGGTCTGATTAACATGTTTTCTTTAAATCTGTAGTAGCGCGTGAAAATAATAACAACTTTCATGTTAGTGTTTAAAAAAAGACAATTCTTCATTATTTAAAAATTTATGCAATAAAAAAACAAAAAAAAGACATTTTATTTTGAGCTTTAGGGGTTCAAAAATGGCCAAAAACGCAATTTTTACGAATTTTGTGAACTTTAACCTTCAATAACTCCACCAATTTTTAATGTTTTCAAACGTTCAAAATGTTAAATTAAAGGTCTTTTTAAGAGAAATCCAACGCTGTTTGCTGATTGTAAAAATATTAAAAATTCGTGATGTTATGGAAGGATGGAAAAAAAAGTAAAAAAAACGCCCGTTATCTTTAAGGTTATGTAGCAAAGCTTTTTCTATAAATCTAAATGTGCTAATGATTTCTCAAAAGTTTAGTTCAAAACGAAGAAAATGACGTATTGTGAGTTCATTTTGGTGCAATATTGGATTAATGAGGAGTATTCGAAAACTAGAGAAAATCAGCCAAAAAAAGGCCCATTTTTGGATTTTGTATAGCCATTTCTCGGCATCTATTGGGTCTAGAAGGCTAAAATTTTGCTTGGGTTCCTAAGTTTCATAGTACAAAAAGATGCCATGGTCAATGGAAAATTCTAGAGACTGCGAACACTTTTTAGAAAAAGTACTGGAATGGCTCATATATATATAACTCCCTATATTATATAGTTGTAAGCGATTTTTATACGACCAAGCTCGGCCTTACCTCTTCCTCCCTTCATTTTTTCTTTCTCATTTTTACATTATTTTACGATATTTTCTTCTGCTCTTTTTCTCATCCTTACCTCCTTGATTTCATCCTTCATTTCCTGCTCCTTAATGCAATTTAACTTTTTCCACTTGATATTTCTCAGCTGTTTCTCCCCTCATTCCTCACTCATCCTCAAATATTCCTCAATTACTATATAGGAATATTATCATCAATTTAGACTTTTTTATATGATTTTAAGATATAAAAAGTGACAAGTATATAGGTAACGTTATTGTGAAAATTCCGTTTATATTTTTAAATATTTGTTAATATTGATATTCTTACAATTATTAAAAACTAACTATAAGAATTAATTAAAATGTATAAGTTTAATTTTATAAAATTAATTTAATTGAGAAGATAATATGAGAGAAAGAAAGAGGAAGAGAGAGAGAGCAATGAATATTCAAGTGTCAACGGTCTATATATATATACCGTATATTTCTAAATAGAGTGGGGCTTAATAGAAAAGGTGGGAGAGAGTAAGAAAGAGAGAGTGAAGAATATAAGTACGCGCGTTGTGACATTATACGTAAAGAATATATAGTAAGCTGGGAGTAGAGTGGAGGGTCACTTTCTTCTTATGTCGATTTTTATAATCCAAACCCTTAGAGCATATATACCTGGAGGGAGCATGCAAAGCCAAAAAGTGTAAAAAATAAAAGAGAGAGTAAGGTAGCTTAGGGTGAAGTGTATTCTCTTTCGCGCGGATTCTCATTGGCTGTTGCTCTCCCCTTTAAAGCATATACTAAATATGCTATAGTATAGGAAAAACCATGAGCGGTCAGCCACGCTGGGAGGAAGCAACAGCCAATGAGAACCCGCGTGAGTGAGAAAACACTTCACCCTAAGCTACCTTTCTCTCTCTTTTTTTCTTACACTTTTTGGCTTTGCATGCTCTCTCCAGGTATATATGCTCTGAGGCCAAACCCTGCTAGCCCAACCTCGCATAAGAAGCATAGCTTCGATATTTTTTTCAAGTTGGTAGCGCATTTCATTTGATTTGACCTATATAAAAGCCTAAGTAGATAACAATTAGTCGTTTAAATGTTGTTTCTCCTAAAGATAGTGAACGTTTTTTTTCAAATTAATATTAAATAGAATGAAAGGTGCAACATCATACAAAGATTTAAAATCTTATAATATTACCTATAATACATATAAAGAAACTGCAATGGCTATGAATTTAATTGAACATTATTCAGAAATATATGATATCTTTGAAGAAGCTTATACAGTAATTTTACTATTTTAATTACGTAAATTTTTTGCGTCTTTTCTTCTTGCTGAAAATATTCAAGGTGATTTGGAATAAATTAGAAAGTTATTTTGTCGAAGATTGTTATGAAAATAAGGTATCTTAAGAATATAATGCTTTTTTTGAAATTGATAATATTTTATTGAAAGAATATATGTCTTGTAAAGATTTTGGTTTACCTGAACCAAAAATAAATTTAATTAATTCAAACGATAACTACAATAATGAAATAAAAAGTGAAAAAATTTTAAAATTAATGTGTAATAAATAAGGTAGGGGGGTACAGGTGAAATCTTGCTTTTCAATAAAAAAAATGATGTTTTTCATTTTTAATTTTTGACTCATAGCACCTACAACATAATCCATGCGTGATGTTGTTCAAAACCATCTAAAGAATCTATAAAAAAAATTTCGGCACAAAATATTAAAAACTGTGGGACTCGTAGTATTTTAACTGCTGCCTCATTTAACTCTAAATCAAGCAGCAGTTAAAATACTACGAGTCCCACAGTTTTTAATATTTTGTGCCGAAAATTTTTTTATAGATTCTTTAGATGGTTTTGAACAACATCACGCATGGATTATGTTGTAGGTGCTATGAGTCAAAAATTAAAAATGAAAAACTTCATTTTTTTATTGAAAAATAAGATTTCACCTGTACCTCTAGTGGGTACTTTTCTCCCTACCATCAGAATAAAAAGCACCCACTATTCACGCCTCGTGTAAAAAAATCGTATATTCACCACGGGAGTTAATTAAAAATGCCTTAAATCGTATGTTTGTCACCCAAACCGAAGGCTCGTGAATTACATACGATTTAAGACATTTTTTAAATTAACTCCCTTGGTGAATAATATACTATTAAAAATGTTTTGTCTATGGCTTGAACCGGTATTGCATCCACTTTGTTACCTAAAGGTTGTAACGAGTAGCGATGCTGTACTCGTTAGATAGCATACGCCAGCTGATAGGTAGGAGCAGCACACGGTGTACTTTGAATTACATGTGTGAAGCGCCTTACACCAGCTTACATAAAAGGGGATACGCAAATGAGTCGCGCGCAGTTAATAAGAGATAGAAAGAGAGAGGAAGTTGGCTGACTCTTTCTAGCTAAGCATTATTGTTCGTACCGCCATTGTCTGCCTTGCTAGCTTCTCGCCGCGCTCTTTCTTCTGCAAGTTTTTTTATCGTATTAGCTGATTAGGTTTGATAAAATATCGCGTGTGCATTGTGTGTAAGTGTGTGTGCCTGTGTAGTATTAAATTTTTGTGTATGTAGGCGGATCACTGCACACAAGATTTAATACAAAGTTTTTTGCTTATAGCCGAGCCACCTACACAATCACGCTGCGAATACATATATAGAGAGATGGAAAGAGACAGCAAGCCGGCTTTTCTTTAACGTTCCTTTTTGTGTTTTGATTACGCGTGATCGCTGAAATTAAAAGGTACTTTGATTACAACCCCGTATGCGCTCGCGTATAATATTTATTTCTTGTATTTTGTGGTGTATTTATTTATTTAGTTAATAAACTATTAGATGGATTTTATAAGCTTGGATTGGCTGTCAGATTTAATATTTCTTTCTTTGTTTGTCACATTTAAACCTAATAAACGTTAACCGTTATTTTTATTTCAAATAAAGTCTTTTCCTTGATGATTATTCAACCTCATTTTTCATATTGTACATTGAATTTATTGTAACTACAACTGGCAATTTGCACGATTCTGCGATATCAAAAGCAATTGCAAAGTTGATTTGATATATATTTTTCTTTGGATTGCGATTGAGGTACGAGATTTGAGTGGCTGGTGCAAGTGATCAGCTGATCACATCATAACAGGTAGGATACTTGTGACAACAGCTTACAAGTGGTTCTTATATAATCTAATTTACCACCTGTTACAAGGTATGACAAGTCATAAAACTTTTAGATTACCTTTAGAATTAAATACAATAGAAAATGCATTTTTAGAATTAGAATCAGATCAAAAATTTAAGAGAAGCTGATATAATAATATGGGATAAAGCATCAGTGATTCCAAAAAAAGCATTAGAAATAATTAATACCACATTAAAAGATGTTTGTAACAATAATTTACTTTTTGGTGGAAAATTAGTTATTTTAGGTGAAGATTTTCAACAAACTTTACGAGTTGTTAAACATGGAAATAGAAATTCATATTTTCGACAATTTTTCAATGAATTAAAATTAACTAAAAACATTCGATCTATAAATAAAGAATTCGCTTCATTTCTATTACAAATTAGTGAAGGAAAAATAAATCCTTTTGTAATACCAAAAAAATTGAAAACTAATGATATTTGTTTTAAAATTTATTCCGAAATTAATAAAAATTGTTGTAAAGATAAAATTATATTAGCTCCTCATAATAAAGATATTAATAATTTGAATTAAAAAGTATTAAATTTATTAAATGAAAAAACTGAAACATATTACAGTATTGATTATGCTACGCACAAAGATGTTGATCAAACTGATGATAACATTTATTTGAATTACCAAATAGAGTTTCTAAATAAAATCGAAGAAGGTTTACACCTCGAAAATTAACTCTAAAAATTAATGCTATAGTTATGTTGTTGAGAAATCTAAGTATATCGGAAGGATTATGTAATATTACTTGATTGAAAATTATAAATTTATATAAACATAATAATAAAGCTCAAATAATTACAGACGAAAAAAGTGGAAATAAAATTTTATTCCGAAAACTACTTTAAATACAGGAAATACTTTCTGATTGCCATTTTTTCTTTACAGAAAACTATTTCCAATAGTATTAGCATTTGCAATGACTATAAATAAATCACAAGTTCAAAGTTTCGATAACGTTGGTTTATTTATAAGAAGACTATTGTTTTCACATGGTCAATTATATGCTGCTTTGTCAAGATGTAAAACTTTTAATAATATTTATATTCAAAATAATTTAGATGATTCATCAAAAATAAATAATATTGTTAGGACAGAAATTTTCAATAACTAATTTATTTTTTTTAGTAATTGAAATATAACAATATATAAAAGATCATTTTGATATTTTTAATAATTTGTAAAAAAAAATAAAATTAATAATTAATATATTTAGAAAAATAAATAAATATTCCAATTCAATATATATAATTTATAATTTTTAATCGAAAACAATATTTCCAATTACAATCTGATTCAAGATCATTGCATGTGTTATGTTTATTATATTCCATGTTTTGATAATATAATAGAAATAAATACAATTATAATAAATTTTTTGTATTCATTTAAAAAAAAATAATAAAGATTGGAATTGAAAAGTATTGCAAGTATACAGGGATTATAATATGCTTACAAACAAACGTAATATTACATAAATAAAAGATAATCTAGAAGAATACATAAGGAATTAATTATTTTAATTTGAAAGGCTCCAGCCATGGGGGTTCCCTATAATTAATCGGAAAAGAATATTTCCAGATACAAATACAGACCCAGAGAAGTACATACACGTAATCAAGTGCATCACATTCAAGAAATAAGCCAAGCCATCTACCAGATACTAACAAGTATCAACATCAACATCTAAAGTATCCAAATTACAGAAAATCATTGAAGACATAAAAAAGAAGAATAATAAAATAAAAATTTTTTGTTTCAACAAAATCCATACGTACGAGTACTAAATAATAATGTATTAAAAGAGAGATAGAGAGTGATATATATATATATATATATATATATATATATATATATATATATATATATATATATATATATAGGATAGATTTATAATCGTCAGGTACACTACACAACTCTACACAAGAGATTGTAACAGTTACACATAAATATGTAGATTAGGTATACTTAATAATTGTATAGAGTCAGAAAAAAAATTTTTTTTTAGTATAGCTTATTAATTGACAAAAACGTCGATACCGCGGCTTCAGACGTGTTACGGGTGGAATATTCTAGAAAATAATAAAACGTAGAAGTATAAGAAATATATTAAACTAAATGAATAAACCAGTAAGAAAGCGCTGACTAGACGTCTGAAACCAGCTAGCAAGAATTTGCGATCGAAAGAAATGATGACGAACTAGCTGACAAGTTAAGACCTGTAGAGAACGAACAAAGTAAAGCATGGAAAAAAAGAAGCCACGAGGTAGAAACTTCTAGAAGAACAGAAAAGTGGGAAACAACGAACCCAGCAAGTATAAATACGACCGGGCGAACCACGCCGCGGCTTACTAGGCTACGAGGCACTAAAGCACTAAGAGAGATGTAGCCTGCTAGAACCCGACCAGGGCATAGAGAAGCACGAATCCACGATCAACGTAACTCAAATAAAATATAACAAAAAATATATATCAACATATAAATGAAATATAAAAGATACGACTAAAAACGTCACGTAAAACAATAAAAAATGCCTGGAGAAACAAATAAGCCGGATCGAACGTGATGAAGCCACAGGCTTTGTATCATGAAAACCCTGGAAGAGGAAGCGCGCATAGAGCTTCAAAATGCATTGGCGTTGGCAGATTGTGCAATACAACACTCCGAGAGTAAAAGTCTAATGGTGTTGGCGTTAGAAAAATTGAATTCTATAATAGACGGTGGCAAGCATAAATTAGAAAAGGACGTTGAAAAATTTATAGGAGAAGCTAGAGTATATCTTTCAAATACATTAGAAAAAATAGACGAAGTGGTAGAAAAGGCAGGCAAAGTAACAGCTCGAGAATACGATGGGACTACACGCAAAGTATTTACCAAAGCCGAAAAAGTCTGAGAACAAAACTTAAAAATCTCATCCAACCAGCAGCAAGAAGATACGATCCATCGAAGAGTACAGGAAAAAATGTTATAGCAAGTATATGAATGCGAAAGAAGACATGGACTCAATCACGAAGTGCCAATCAATCCTCTGCTAAAAGAGCAAGTAAATACTCGAACGACCAACGAAAGTAAATTTGCACTGGAGACTAATAAATCCTGTAATAGCGACAATTATAAAGGAGATAACCCTCAGGGTATGAGAGGTGCACCTACATGGGGTAACTATGGCGATAATGAAGATTTTTTCATGGGTTATGACAACCACCACTTGCCTGCGAATATAAATTCTGCAAACTCAACTCCAATAGAGAGAGCAAGAGAGCCATCAAACAGTCTATCACTGTATCAAGCATTAAATACGATCCCCACTTCTGACGAAAATTCTGACGTACTACTATTATTCTGTAGATCAGTACGATACATTATAAGAACATATGGGCCACAAGCAGAGAGATGGGTGTTGAATCCTTTAGCTTCAAAATTCAAAGGCCGTGCAGCAGAAGGCTATGAAATACGGTTAATGCAATATAATACAGTACAAGGTCTCTTAGCTGACTTGACAAAACATTTCAGTTATGCCGGTGGAACTGACACAATATTAGCCGAATCAAAAGTGATTAGACAAATGCCTAGTAAGAGCGCAGGAAAATACGGATTAAAAGTGAAAATCTTGCATAATCGTCTTCTTAATTTTTACGATGCTACCAAAACACTAAAGCCTTTCGAAAAAAACTACATACAAAAATCAAGTGAATAAAGAAGCATTGGAACAATTCTTATTTGGACTAGAAGGAGCATTAGAACATCAAGTACGGTCGAAGAACCCTACTACGCTAAGAGACGCCATACACCAAGCTATCGCATTCAAACAACGTTCAGTCGCAAGACGATTCACGCCGCAGCCAACAAACTTAGCAGAAAATACCTTGAAACTCTCTAGTATATTAAAAAGCATTGCAGATCAGTTGTCAGCATTAAACTTAAGTAGCGCATAGCAGAATGCAAACATTAGATTAGCACCAACAGTTGAATTATGTGGTAATTTTCACATGTCCGGACATCAAGAGGTGCAATCTAGAAAAAAAGAATGCGACAGCAAGTTTTGTAAATATTGCAAGAATAGAGGTCACTCATATGCAGAATGTTACATACTTAAAAATGCACTAAAAACAAGAAACTTCGCGGGAAATAATTACACAACGACGGCTTTTATCATGCTTCAAGTAATTTATATGCCTTATCCACTGCATCCCGCGACACCTGATATATATACGTCAAAGATAAACGAGCAAAAACCTTATAATGAAGAAAACAGAGAATTTTACGGAAAGTTAAATAAAAGAATAACTCACGAGATAATAGAAATTTCAAAGGCAATAATAATCGCGATAACTATAACAATAATAAAAATCAGAATCGTTATCAGAGTAAAACACGTCATCGAAATGATATTGATAATAACACTAATAATTATGATAACAATATTAATAACAGGCGAGATATTTTTGATAGAGGACCAGGTAATAATTTTAATTGTGAACAAATAGATAATTAACCTTTAAACTCCCAAGATGCTCGACGCCAGGGTCCTATGGAGTCGAGCAATCTAGCAGTCAGCCCGAGAGATATAAACGGTTCAGCTTTCAAAAATGCACTATAAAGTTTATGCAAGCTGGGAGGAATCCCTCAATAGTTGTGTTATGTGGGCTATTTTTAAAATCAGAAAAAGGTCATTTTTATGTTGATACAGGGGCCGATGTGTCAGTTATAAAAGAAAGCGTGATATCAAATCATATGTATATAAATCCACATAAGATCGTTACAATAAACGGTGTCATTCCAGGTGAATGCATGTCATTAGGACAGGTAAATCTATTTCTGAATTATATATTATGCGAAATACAAGTAGTCCCAGATGATTTTCCAATAGATACAGACGGACTAACAGGTTGGGGCATAATTAATAAATATAAAGGGCAAATTAATGCCGCTAGTAAATGTTTAGAATTAAATAACAATATAATACCTTTTATTGAAGAAGAATGCTTTATTGTTACTCCCCATACAAGACAAATTAATTATGCGCGTGTCAAAGATATCAGTGAAGATAAAGCAGCAAAGGTATTTAAACAAATTGAATCCAAAATATCAAGGCATTTAAATAAAGAAGAAATAGGAAACATTAATGAATTAATAAAAGAAAGACCATTTATAATTGAATCATCTGGAGAAAATTAAGAAAAACACACTTACTAGGAGAGTATCAGACCTCCGGATCACGGATTTTGCTTAAACGTTGGGATAAGTTTTCAGATGTCAAAATATGGAAGGAAACAGAATTTTAGACCCCAACGCTCAATATTTCCCTAGTTACAGGCAATTAAAGAATATCACTAAAAAAGTTACTAGATTTTCAAACGCATATAGTTCCTTAGCATTGATAGCTAGGAGCTTGAAACTTTTTTAAATAAAAGCTGAGCTCAAATCCTTTCGAAATAGTAGTTATAGCATGTCAAAATATTATTTTTTCCCAAAGTTATAGCGTAATAAACATTTGACCCAATTTCAGCTTTTGTTATAAATTAATGTTTCAAAAAGAAAAATCAGGTCTGATACTCTCCTAGTTAGTAAGGCATAAAAATGAGTTAATCTACAGAAGTACCAGTAAAAACCAAAAGATCTGGACACCAACATATAGGAGAATATTTGGAATCGGAAATTATTAAACCATCAGAGAACCCATATTCCTCATTTATGTAGATAGTGCTAAAACCACCTAAAGTTAATTTAACGCCATCAAATTATAAATCAAAATGTTATTGCGATCAAAAGCAAAACATTTAACACCTTAGAGAAGGAGAAATGGTTTACTTACTAAAGAAACCAAAACATGAGAAAATGGATAAAGAATATGGATAATAACTATAAAATTATTATTTATAGAATTAGTAAAATAAAATTTCATCCGCGGCCCTCAAACGCCAAAGATCATAAAATATTAATAAAATATAATATAATAATCATAGGATTAAAAAAATAAAATTTTTTCCGCGGCGTTCAGACGCCAAAGATCATACAATATTTATAAAATAAATTAATAAATAAAAGGAAATATAAAAAATAAAATTACCCTCACGTAAGTCATTCATTACAAACATACAAATATATATACATGTCAGTAAGTTTAAAGCCCGCTATAGAAAATAAGTAAGTTCATAGTATAACAAAATGTATTCCAATATATGTCTATACTCACAAGGAGAGCACCCCACCTCCGGGAAACGGACTCGTCTGAAACTGCAGGATATGATTTTTTGATGAAAAAAAATGAACCCGTGTTTTTTCTTTTCGTCAAATAGGCCCCCTAGATTAGAATATAGACATTTTTTTTAAATATTGTGAATAAAAGTCTTTATAAGAACTTAAATAACCAAAGAACTAAGACTCTTACAAAAAAATTCATAAAAAATAAAATGAAGCACGAATTGAATGTTTTAATTTAAGCTTCGTTGCATTCAAAAAGTTTTTGTTGTTCGAAAGTTATTCTTAATTAAATATTACCACGTATTTACTTAATATTTTTAGCATATAAAATATGATAAATTTTTCACGTTATTTCATTAACATAATTCAATCGCCTGTAATTTTTGAACCACCAAAGATATTTTAATGCAGCAAAGCTTAAATTAAAGCATTTAATTTGTGCTTTATTTGATTTTTTATGCATTTTTTTGTGAGAGTCTTAGTTCTTTGGTTATTTAAGTTCTTATAAAGGCTCTTATTCGCCATATTTTTAAAAAAATGTCTATATCCTTGTCTAGGGGGCCTATTCGACGAAAAAAAAACACGGGTTGATTTTTTTTCATCAAAAAATTAAACACTGCAGTTTTAGCTGAATTCGTTTCCCGGAGGTTTGGTACTCTCCTTGTAAGTCTTAATCATCAATTCATAAAATACAAAAAGTATACACATACATGAAAGAAATTGATGTAAGAAAAAAAATTACAGAAAAACATGATATGTAAATATATATAAAATATCTCATACACAATCATTATTATAATTATAAAATAACATCGCAAACAAAAAAAAAGAAGAAAAAAACAGAAATAAAAGAGTTTTTATAAATAAAAAAAAAGAGAGAAATTACGCCTTAATGAGCATTATTATTAAGTTAAAACAGAGAAAGGTTCACACTTATATTATACATAAGTTGATTCTAACACGTAGTAAAACAAAATTTATTATTAATGTATATAATCATTGTCAGTAATTCTAAAAAGAATCAAGGAAAAAATAATAAATGCAATAAGATGTTAATACAAAATACTTCGTTTATTCAAGATTTCACTTATATATTTAATAACAAATATATTTTAAGAAACCATCTAAATTTGCTATGTAGAATTATTAATGTCCCTCCTCCTTGCATTATAAAAAGAAATCGACCAACATGAGGCACATAAAGTCTAGTTAAATCTTAGCATCAAGGAAATAAGAATATCTTGATCGTCATGATTGCAAATAAAAAAGAGGACAACAATCTTGTATACATAAAAAAATAAATGTATACAATAAAAGAAAAAAAAATTAAGAAAAGATGAAATACAAAACTCTCAAGAAGCAAAACACGATCAACCTTCTACCGTAAGGATCATAGGGAAAAGTATCTGATACGTTTGGTTCGAGTCCAATCCGCAGCCTAATCCCATGGGGAATGTGAGTGCGAAGTGCTCGAATCTGACGTCTATCTACGAGAATACAATTCAAGAAAAAAAAGGAACAAAAAAAATAGAAAAATAATGCACATATATTATCAAGACAAAATGTGGAATGGCAAGAACGTCTTGCTCATACCCACTCAAGAAATTGTTACGGAATGCATACGTGCTACCTGTCCATTTTCCACAATAAAAATGATCCACAAGTGGAATTCCAAGATCTTTGTGATACGGCTTCACACTCTGAGAGTACGTGACATGTCCGACACGAAAGGTAATAATTTGCCAAACAAAAATAAAGAAAAGCAGAAAAAGTGTATCAAACATTACATGAAACTAATATATAAACTGAAAATACATCGATAAATGGATTATTATAAATTATAGATGAAGGTTATTATAAAAATCCCGGTTATGTAATGATGTTGTCTTGTTGTGGTGAAGTTTGGGCATGTACAGATTAGATGTTCTATAGATAAAAGGATATTGCATAGGTTACATATTTTTTTATGTTCTTTGTTAAGTAGGTAGGAGTGAGTGAGTTTGCTATAACTTATGCGGATTTTTGTGATAATTGTTTGTTCTTTTCTATTCAGATTGTGTGTGGGTCTTTGAATATAGATGTTGTCTCTTATAGTGTTAAGGTAAGTGTGTTTGCCGTTTTTCCAGCTGTTGTTCCAGAGGTTAATTCTTGATTTGTAAATCATATTAGCTGCTATTTTTGATGGTGATGGGAGGCTTAGTGTCTGGTTGTTTGACAAAATAGTTTCGATGGATGTTTGAAGTATTTGCTAAACGAAAATGTTGTTATCATCTATTGAGTATCTTGTGATTACTATTTGTTTGTTGCTCAGTTGCATTATTTTTTTTAATTTGGTTTACTAAGGTATTGGTGGAGTAAAGCTTGTTAGTATTATTGATAAGGTAAACCGAGTTTGTAAATATTTTCCAATTTGTGTTTTCTGAGCTTTCTATTATTTCTATGGCTTTTATTAATGCCCAATAGTTAGCGAATTCTATGGAGTATGCATGTGAAATAGAAAACTGTATATTGTTGTCTTTAGACATTATTGAGATACCGATTATCTTGTTTGAATTGTAATTGTTCAGTTACTTCTGTTTCATTATTTTGATTTGTCTGATATGAGCCTGCGCAGAGGCGTTCTCATGTATACGTTGACATGTGTATTGGTGCGCTTACAGCTCCGTACGCAGACATACAAGTGTGAGTGTCTCCACATCACTCTCCCCCAACAATTAAATTTTTGTTAAGGGTAACTTTCTTTATTTACAAAAGCGGATTATTTAAAAAAGCACTTTATTTTTTAAAAAATGCATGTTTTATATCATAGGTAAGTTAACAATTATTACAGTGAATACTGTTAATATTTATTAGCTATTTATCGCTATTAATGATTAATTTACCTAAAAGTACAGTGAAAAAGAGAACTTTTTTATAAAATTGCGCTACACACAAAAAAATAATACGCACGGAACAAGTTTAGTGCTTGTTACGCATTGCATTAAGGTACTTGAGTATATATACATATTATGCACTTATGGTGCTTTACTTTCAAGTATGAGCGCTATTATGTACTGCATTAAGTTCGCTGTGAAATATTACAAAAGATTTACATAATCGCGGAATTCTTGCGCATTAGTTATTGCAGTCAAATGCACTATAAAGTTGCAGATTGTGCTTGTATGTGTGTACAACTCACTTAATTATAATTTGTTGACTAGAGTGGTTGATGCATTGCAATTTTTTGAGTTTGTCGAGATAATTGTTACTTATTAGATTAAGTAGCATCAATTTATTATAATATAAATTGCTTATTTGGCGTATGCTAAGTTGCATGAATCAAAACTAAGAAGTTGAGTGTACAAAATGCAGAGTGCATATTATGATTAAATAATTAAAATTTTAAGTAGTGCACTTGACTGTTTAGAAAAAGAAATTATTATAAACGTGAATTTACTTTACTTTAAAGATGATGAGTTAACTGGAACGCAATTTATTGCAAGAATGTGACTCTGTATATATAAAGAAAAAAATAAACAGAGTATAAAAAATATAAAAAGTGAAGTGAAATGAAAAAAAAATAAACCGGATAATTAACTATTGCACAATTACAAAGGTGTTAGTAGGAGGTACGCGGGACGTTCATGGTCTCGGTCAAGGTTTGCAAATACTCTTCTTTGAACTCCAAGAGGTAGAGCTCCGTCATACGAAGATAGTGTTTCGTAGGAGAGCCTTCTGGTGTTGCCACGATAGCATTGAGAAGACTCTCGTATAGACGGAGGATCTCTGCAGAGACGCATTAAGGCTGCGGGTGTCGCGAAACTGCAAGATATCGCCCGGAATGGTTAATTTTGTGCCATACACAAACTCTGCTGGACTAGCATCTGTATCTAGGCGTATTCTAGTACGCAATTCCAATAGAACACTTGAAAGAACTTTGGTCCATTCATGAGTTTGTGCAAGGCACATTAATGCAGCTTTTAAGTGCCTATGCCATCTTTCGATCATGCCGTTTGCCTGCGAATGGTAAGCAGTGGTACGCGTCCAATTACAACCTAAGTGTGAGATGAAAAGCTGAGATTCAAATTGCTGCCCCTGATCCGTGGTTATTGTTACGGGTGCACCGAACCGCGCTACCCAAGTATCAAAAAATGCGCGCGCAACCACCGGTGCTGTAATATCGTGTAGAGGTACCGCCTCTGGCCAGCGCGAGAATCTATCGATCATCGTGAGCAGATACTTGTAGCCTTCACTCGAGGGCAAGGGACCTTCAATATCGATGTGCACATGCGCAAATCTCGCGTCTGGTTCAACGACGTGCAATCGCAAGAACTTATTCTGGCGAGAAACTTTAGCGCGTTGACAATCTAAACAGATTTTGCATTGCTCTTTAACTTCTTTAGCCATATTAGGCCATATATAATGCTGTCTAACTAGCCTATCGGTTACACGGCCCGAAGGGTGCGCGTTGTTAACATGAAAAAATTTAAATACTTCGCGTCTAAGAGTCTTGGGTGTAAATGCTCTAAAGGTTTGCGCGTCAAAATTGCAATAGATGGCTGTTTGATTAGGCCCCCAGCGCAGCTTAGTTAATTTTAGAGGGCGAGTCAAATCCGCAATCATCTCTTTTAATTCGTCATCGCGTTCCTGCTTTCGTGAAATTTCTTCGAGAGTAAAAAATGTTGGAAAGTTAAATGTCGTGATACTTGCGAGGGTCTTTTTCACAAAGGGTTCTCCAGTTGATGCCTAATTGTTCCAGTCAAAAGAGGCTGGCGCAATGGAGGGATCAATACGCGAAAGCGAGTCTGCGACCACATTGTCTTCACCCCGCAAGTAACAAATTTCCGTATTGAACTGCGATTTTTGTGCGCGCAATGGTGTACACACGTCTAAGTTTTGCGCGAGCGCGTAGATTAGCGGTTTATGATCAGTAAAAACTTTAAAATTACGACCCTCCAAAAAATACGCGCACTCGCTGTGCGAGTGAAAAATCAGAGAGAATCTTTCACGTGAGCGACTACCGTATAAGAACAATTGAGGGCTTCTCGTCTATTGCCACGACAAAATAATGTAGAAAAGACTCTTGGCACTCGCACTAATCTCGATAGTCCTCGTTAGAGATCCTGAGGGATCGACGAAGGAGCTTTCTTAAGCAATGCCAGCGCCTCGAGTTTGAGTTAGATTTTCTCACAATAATATTAAAGAAAAATATGTATGTTTTGAAGTGTCTTAAAATTTTTAGGAAGAAAAATCCTCAATTGTTTGCATTTAAAATTTTATATGAATATAGATTAAAAAATATATGTACAAATATATGTATAAAAAATGAAAATATATGTGTATATGGACAAAAATACAAACAAAATATATAATCTTACGATAAAATCGTAAGTATTATTGTCCAGGTGAAAATGAAAGCGACCAAACTGATAGGAAAAATAGATCCAGAAAGATGGAAAGATAGAATGAAGAGGCTAGATGCATCAAGAGATTTAGTGGCCAAATTTATAGATCATACTCAAGAGAAAGAAGAAAATAAATATAAGAAAGGGAAACGCGACGTTAGGTTTTTCGTGGGAGATTTAGTGACGCAACGCGCTTACGTGTTATCAAATGCAGTACAACGTTTTTCCGCGAAACTAGCACCTAAATACGAAGGGCCATATAAAATCTTAGAGGTGAAATCACCTACAGTTTATACAGTAGAGATTGGAATGAATAAGCAAATAGCGAAGGCAGACGTAAACGATCTAAAACGATATATACCACCGCGAAACCCCAAATAATGTGAAATTTAAAACGAGCTAAAATTTTAACAAACAAGCGACCACCAGGCACCACAGTAGAATTAAATTTATAAATATAAAATGTGTTAAAATTGGAAGTTCTTTTTAGTGTAATAAAATGGGTGATAGGATAAAACTGTAAAAATTTTTTTTTTAGCGTAGATAAGGCGATATAGGATAGGTTAGCGAGTGAACTATATTTAAGTTAAAATAAGAAATAGCGATATAATTAACAACAAATTCAGTGATAGAAGCGAGTTAAACGGTCCACTGCATGTTCCGCTTAAGGGAGGGGGAATTTGTTATGTATAAAATACATCACAAGGAGTAAAATTTAAATAGATTAGTTGTTAAGTATAAAAAGCGAAATTATAAAAAGCGAGCGTACTTATTTTTTAATTCATAAATCTTATGTTTTAGTTTTTTTTTTGTAACGTTTTTTTAAAATGATTTTTCTCAAGTGTAATAGATTGACAGATGTAAAGGAGAGTCGAGAAAACTATAGAGGAGAACCAAAAATAAAAATAAAGTAATTAAGAGTTATTTAAATAGAAAAAAATATTCATCGTAACTAAGAGTAACAGCAAACGTAAAGACAGAAGCACAGCAAGAAGGATCAGCTGTAATAATGTACATAAGTGAGAAAGAGAAAGAGGATTATGATTATGCGTGCAGCAAATGAGAGGGGCTTTAGGAACACGACGCGTATATATACACTTATGGCTAGATGTTTCTACGCCGCGCGATGTAGCTGTGCATACACATGAGGAATCGACCAATGAGGAATAGCTACGAGTAGACATCTTCGATAATCGATGTTTCTACTGCGTGAAGCAACATAGCAACTTCGAATACAGTACAAATTTTACTAGAGTGATAGAGATAGAAAATCCGCGACCAAGAGTCGATTAAGCTGTCGATAGCGACTCGTAACTGAAGAGATCAAAAGAGAGACTAAGACGCGACAAGAAAGAAGGATGGAAAACGGAGAGTAGCTAGGTGCGACAGAGATGGACAACAGAGCGAAGGGGAATGTGATTTCCTTCTTCTTGAAAGAGGATGATTCTTGTATCAGCCGCCTTCGAGTGCACTTGATAGGAGTGCTAAATCTGTCTTTTGAGAGAATATCGGAGAGATTAAGGAGAAAAGGAAAAGAGATCCGAACAGAGAAGCCGTGGGTCTGCACCAACGAGAAAAAGAGACAAAAAAGGGAGAAGAAAAACTACGGTGAAATACCTCCAGAGACGACGACTCGGCGACCGGGTGCGACCATCTACTGAGGCCACCATCGTTATCCTTCGATCACGCCATTTTTAATCGACCAGCTCCACGTCCTTCTTCGTTTTGTTTTATTATTGAGAGGAAATCTTTAGCAGAGTGGCCGTAAGTGGAATTCTACCAGCCTTTGCTAACCAGGGTTAGCAAGTAAGAAATAGTAAGTTTTTTCATTCTGTTGGTTTTCCTCGACACCTTTCTCGGTTCTCCTTAAGAGATAAATTTTGTGTTATTACCTAATATGATAAAGTTTCTTGATTTCGATCGCGAGTAGCTTAAAAGTAGAATCAGTGCGGTTTAGTGAAAATACGAATGAAGACATTAAAAATAAAAATGAGTGTAAGTTAAAAGGGAAAAGAGAAAACCACATGTGAAGGCGTTCATGCTTAGCGACGCGACGCCATTTTGTGTTATAAATTAAATGAGAAATTCGTAATTATTAAAGTCAAAGAAATTTGTTTTTGTTAAATTCTGATTGTGAATCCTTATATTACTGAAAGATAGTTAAAGTGAAATAAATATACGACGCAGCGGCCATTGTGAAATTGTGCGAGCGAGATAGCTATACGTTAGCTATTAATTAAATTCAAAGTTCTTTCTCTTTGTACAGAATAGCGCGAGCGATACTAAGATTATTTCTTTCAATATTTATTTTAAGTGCGAGTTATCAGTGCCGGGTTGTGCAACCGCGCAGTAAGGAAATAGAGCGTTGCGTGATTAAAATCTCAAATAATTTTTATTCAATCTAAGAACTGATTAACTAATTATACGTGTAAATAAAGAAAGTGCTCTTTTTGTCTTTTGCGCATGCGCACGGCCCAAGTGCGAGAAATTAATTAAGCGGCGCTCTTTTTTTTTATATATCATTGCGTATTGTGAGAAAAATTCCCCTTTTTAAATTGATAATATAAGAAATTTGAAATTCATGTTAAATAGAGAGTCAAATAATTATTTTTCCCTTCCCTCTTTTCAGGACAAAAATCATAGTAAATAAAAATAATTAAATCATTCATTTTTCTTGAATAGTTAGAGTCATTTGATATCAATAGTTTTTTTTATAAATTCCAAAATTTACTTTGCTTCTTATTTGTTAAACATTGTTATTTTTAACTTCTGATTTTCTTTTACTAAATCATAAATTACATTGAAATTTTCTGGACTACTCTGATCGTTATTGAACCAGCCTACAACCCGAGGTAGGCCAGTAAGTATTGACCCCCTCTGCAGTTGCTCTACCCAGCTAGCTGAGCAGGGTTCACTGGCGCTCAAGTAAAAATAATTATAAATCTTGTAAACCCAGGTAAGTTCGTGGCTTCGGGGATTCACTCGGAGGTCCGGGGAATTTGCCACGTAAAAATAATAAATAAGTAAAAACTAAATACGACACAAACACATACGAACAGTTTTGTATTGCACTTCAGAGAATTTTATAGAAAATTTTATACCAATTTAAGCTATACTAATTCGTCTAGAGTTGACTTTTTCGTTATTTTTTTACAATTTAATAACTCAAAATTTAGGTAAGTAAAATAAAATTAATACTAGTTAGTTAACACGAAAAACCGACTCCTCGCACTCCGCACTCGCTTAAAATTAAAAGATGTTCCACGTTGACCTTGAGATAGTTGCTTCGATATTAAATTTCGACCGTTTAACTTATTAAAAGCATGCGTTTTTGCTACACTTAAAACTGGCCGTTTCTTTGTCTTTAAAAGCAATTTCGCGTAGCTACCGATCGAAAGGAATTTATATGCCAGACAAAATGCGCACATAACCTATGCCGCGTGTTTTAGGGCATAAAATTTCTTGCAAAAGAATAATTTTTTATACTTCAAGTAAAATGATATGCACAAGAAAAGAATTTTTCCAACGCCAGACACAATACGTGTATAACCTACACGCATGTCAACGGCGTGCTTTTTCACAAACGTGACAAACAAATTCCACTCGCGATTCACTTCATTATAACGGCCACAACACGCACTGCCGTGAAAAAAGAAATGTTCACTTGTTAGGCGTGTAAAAGAAATTAAAAGGCGCCATGTGGCCAGAACTCTCTAAAAAAAAGGCTTTTCCCGCGGTTTTTCGCACGTTAATAATTTAATGATGCGACCGCGCTTTTTCTTACGACAAGAGAGAGAAAAAATTATATAAAAGAGAGTGCAATTTCAGCAACTCTCACTACCTTTAAAGTAGAATCTGCGTTGCTCTGGACGAAGACACTGAGGCAGAAGCCGCAAAGGAAAGTGTCTCCTACTTGGAGCACACAGAGGTCGTGCGAATGATGCAGGCGAGATACTCCGCTTCTCCAGTACCAGAAAACTCCCGGTGCGTAAAACTCAGCGACAACGGCAGCGATAAATAGATGCTTGACCAGCTCACAGAGAATCCAAAATGGCGAACTTTCAAGGCGTCCCTCTAGCTCCGCTACTTGGTTGTAGAAAATGGCCGCTTGGTCGCCGCTGAAGAGTTAGTCGGGGTCACCAGTTGTAACGCTTAGGGTGGCTATGTATATATGTAATGCAGAAAAAGATGGGATCTGGAAAGAATAAGTCAGAACTATATAAGTTAACTTGTGACTTTATTAGATAGCCAAAGCGACTAACGCAGTGGCTGGCGGAGTAAGACTGAAGTACAAGCAAGCAGTCTCGAAGCTGCTTTTTCCTCGTCTGATATAAGCCTGCGTAGAGGCGTTCTTATGTATACGCTGACATGTGTATTGATGCGCTTACAGCACCGTACGCATACATACAAGTATGAGTGTCCCCACACTATCATTATTTTCATTTCTACTCATATTGTCAAAATTTTCTTTAAAATTTATTACTGCATTGCGTGTTTAAATAAACACACAGTCATGTCCCTTGTAACAATGTTTGAACAAAGATTTGATACATTGTACAGTTGAACATACTTCTACATTAATGTGACTTAAGTAGTAAATAGGGATCATATGGAACAATAAATCTGTTAGTTACTCTATTGTTATTTTTACCTTTGTAACAAATTTTTTTTACCATCATCTCTCCGCATATATATTGGATATCCAAATGTTTTAAATGATGTTTTTTTATTATAATATTTTGGAAAATCCTTCAAACATTTATTTTTATTCTCCTGCATACAAAGAGAACTCCTGTTTTGTTCTCCGGATGCACCATGGATCATAAATTGTTTAACAATTTTAAATAATTGTGAATAAATATCTTCATTTGGAATTTCTGCACTTATAAGTGCATCAACTTTATCAGGAGTATTAATTTTATCGTTTTCATCCAGAAATAATAACATATGCATGTGTGGAAGCCCTCGCTTTTGGAATTCAATGACATAAGTATAATAGTTTTTTCTAATGCACTTTTTTTAATTACCGAATTTCTATGAATTGTTTCATTTTTCCTTGAAATGCTTTAACTACAATGTCAGGCCTGTTAATTGTATTTTCATAATCTTATGAATTTTCAATAATATCTTTCTAGTTAGGATTACATGTAAGAGTTAAAAATAATTTTGGCTTGCCGTAACGATTTCCAAGTGTCATTGAATCAACATAATTTTACTTTAAGAATCGTGAACTTACCGTAAAATTCGATGGTAAATTATACATTTTTCAAATTTTTATATTTTCAGTATCTTTTTTCTTATGTAAATAATCCATTACACCGTTATAACAATCGCTTCTTGAACTATTTTGATTTTTTATATAAAATATAATTTTGAACTTTCAACTTTTAAAAATACATTAACTTTCGCCTGTTGAGGAACTTTACCTAAAGTAAGATATGGATTAAATCCGTTTCTTACAAAAAATCTATAATTATCGAATTACAGATTTGAATTATTGTTTTTAGTTAATTAACATCTCATATTGGGTATTCATCCGTATCCTCCATTGAGATAAATAAGTGGGTAAGTCATAGGATCGACAGGTTTATTAATTAATGGAATACTAACTGGTTTATCGTGTTTCAAATGTATATGGATATCACGTTCTACTGAGGGTAAACCATCTTTTCCTATGAATATCATGGCAACTTTATTACATGTAGCTTCATTTTATACATTTTTGTCTAATTTTTTATTGTGTTGAATAGACATAGTTACAGTTTTTTGAGGAACACCAATTTTGATTTCTCATAGAGAAAGCATTGTATCGATAAAAAACTATTTTTTATATTTTTCCATTAATTTGTACATATTTAGACTCAGGGAGTCGAAAAAAGTCGTTTCCAGAAAATGTCTGTATGTATGTGTGTGTGTGAGTGTGTGTGTGTGTGTGTGTGTGTGTGTGTGTGTGTGTGTGTGTGTGTGTGTGTATGATTTCAGTACGCCAAAAATATCTCGAGAACTACTCGATAGATTTGCTTCAAATTTTGCATGCAATTTATTTTTTTGTCTAACTAGGGGGAAAGCTTTTGAAAATTGATCTCCTTAGCTCAGTTTTTTTTAGAGCCATTTTAATAATTTTTAAAAAATTTTGATTTTTCATTTTTTTGGTATTTTACGTAAACTACTCAAAGAATTTTCTTGAAAATTTGTACCGACATTATTTGCGACTGCCAAAAGAAGAAAAACTTTTACTAACTGATTTTCTTAGAGCACTTTTAATTTTAGAACAATTTGAAAATTGAAAAAAAAAATGTTTTTCTTCATTTTTCTTTTATTTTATGAAAACCATTCGATAGATTTGTTCCAAAATTTGTATGCAAGTTATTCGCCATTGTCTGAAGAAAATTAGCTTCGGAAAACTCATTTCTTTAGCGCAGTTTTAATTTTAGAGCATTTAGATAATTTTTGAAAAAATGTTTATTTTTCATTTTTTTTATATTACACAAAAACCATTCGTTAGATTTGTTCTTAAATCATTATGCAAATTATTCGTTATTGCCTTAATAAAACAAGCTTTGGAAAACTTATTTTCTTAGCGCAGTTTTAATTTAAGAGAATTTTGAAAAATTTTTTTAAAAATTTTTTATTTTTTTTGGGTTTTACGTAAACTACTCTAAGAATTTGTTTAAAAATTTGTATAGTAATTATTTGCTACTGTTGAAATAATAAAAACATTTAAAGACTGATTTTCTTGGTATACTATTAATTTTAGAGCATTTCGAAAATTTTTAAAAAAGTTGTTATTTTTTATTATTTTTCTATTTTACGAAAACCATTCGATTGATTTGCTCCAAAATTTTTATGCAAGTTATTCGCTATTGTCTAAAGAAAATAAGCTTTGAAAAACTTATTTTCTTAGCGCAGTTTTAATTTAGGAGAATTTTGAAAATTTTGAAAAAATGTTTATTTTTTTTTTGTATTATACTAAAACCATTCGATAGATTTGCTATAAAATTATTATGAAAATTATTCGTTATTGCCTTAATGAAACAAGCTTTGGAAAACTTATTTTCTTAGCGCAGTTATAATTTTAGAGCATTTTGAAAATTCATTTTGAGAATTCGTTGGCATCGTTCTTTCAAAGTACAAATTTATAAATAAATTTTAATGTTAGACAATTTTTTTATATTAAAATCACATTTAAGTAAATATAAAAAAATTAATGAAACTCAAAGAGCTCTATGAGAAAGCATTCCGCCAAAGCACTTGGCAGCGTTTTTTCTCACCGTTCAATTTCTTCTTTTTCTATTTCTTACATCATTTTATAAGCTTTAGCATAAGGATTACTTTGTTTTAATAATCCATCCAACTCTCGTAATAAATCTTATTTGTATATGAGCTTTTCCGTTGAGAAGTTGCTAATTCATTATCAAGAACATATGATTGTCCATATTTTTGATCTTCATTTTCATTAGGGTGCAAAGCATAAACGTTGTAATATATTTGACAACAAATTCTGATTACTTGTAGTCCCCTGCTTGCTATTTTGTCAAAATTTGCACCAAAACTTGCAAAAGCTAAAGAATTGTTGTATAATCTAATATTTTTACAAAAATGAATACTATTTTCTGAAAATCCTATAGTTAATTTTTTTAATTATTTTGGGTAAGTGGGATTATTTGGTAGTTCTAAATTTTATTATTATTTTGTGTTTATTCAAATGCAAAATGTTTAGCACTGCATTATTTACATATGGAAATATTTAATATTAAAAGAAGGAAATAAATTTTTTTTTGATTTTATATTTATGTTACGTCATAAAAACGTACCCTTCTGTCGGCAATTATTTAATTTTTTTTTAAAATATATATATATACAGTTCCTGATTAATTTTTAGATATTAATCGTAATGTTGTTAATGTTCAATAATTGACCTATCTTTTATTTTTCGATTGCCTATCCTTCTGATATGCAATCTCCTGAGCACCGAGGTGTTACGTCATAAACGTATCTTTTTTATTAACATTGGTAAATCAAAATTCATCAGTTATTGAACAGTCGCATTATTTCATTATTAAGCGAAATTAAGTAGATCATAAGAAAAGAATCGAAACGTATATTTCGAAATTACCAAATGAATCCTAAAAATCATTACGAAACATATTATCAAAATTTAAGAAAATTATAAATTAAAATTGATGTAAAAGATAATAAATCTTATAAACAAATATGAGTATGAAAACCAAATTGAAATCATTAAAAACGGACATTACCTCGGGTTTCTTATTGGTAACAAGTTTACACTGCCCGTAAGTTCTTATATTTCAAAAGCAATTGCTAATACTACATATACTTATATCGATTATTAAAATATATACGCGATTATTAAAAAACATTCTGGGTAAGTAGGATTATTTGGTTATTCTATATTTCCTTTGTGACAGCAATTAATGAATTTCTTATTTTGTGTACATCCAAATGCAAAATGTTTAGCACTGCACTATTCACACATGAAAATATTTAATGTTTGATATTCAAAAAAGGAAATAAATTTTTTTTATTCAATATTTAATATTTACATATTACATATTCACATTTTTAAGGAAGTTCTATCTTCACTGCACAAGTCAAAGCAGACGATTCGTAGTTCTCATTTGACTCATTAGATATAAATATTACATCTGGCAATATTGTAACACTACAGCTGTTGCGTGCGTGTTTGTTCGGCAGTGTGTTGTTTTTCGGTCTTGCATTAATATAATCATTATATCATAATTGATGCAAGATAATCACATCATACGATATTAGAAAAAAAATGATAAATGCAAATATTACCTGCAATAAAAATTTTTTATGTTTACTATAAGAATAAATTTACAGGTTTGATAGTGCTTTGAAAGATGATAAAAAACGGCAATAAGAAAGTTACAAAAAATATTAAAGTAATTGAAAAAATTGCTGAATATTTGAAAAAATTGCCAAATCTTTATATCAAAAAATAAGTATTGTATACATGATTGTATTTTTTGAAGATATTTATTTATATCTTTATCTGTACTATTAAATTATTCATTCTAGTTATTTTTATACAACTTGTAAATACGTTAATGAATATTATTTTGTAACTTTTCTATAAAAATATCATTTATATTACTTTATGCATGTTTAATTTTTTTTATTAAGTTATTTATTACAAATGTAACTTTTATGTACGTTCCAATTTTTTATTAAACTTATTGATAAATTATAAAAATGTGATAATAAGTAAAAATCTGTAATAAGAAAATTATAAAATGCCACAGCTATTATTTCATAAATTTATATTCAAATGATTTAATACATACGTTACTTTGTTTAAATTTTATTTAAACATTTAGATTTAACAATTCTAATTATCATCTTAGCCTTTTACGTATAAATAACGCTTTTAATCTGCAGTTAGTATTTACAATAATACTCCATATGCATTACATTATTCAAATTTAAAAAACACGCACATCATCGCATCTATCTTACTTTCACAGTGCTGCCACGTGTCTTTGGTCATGGCGTCTAAGAAGTAAAATTTATTAAACGCCTTTACAAAATTATTTATTACAACTCTCAAAGATACATAATGCCTATTTTTTTGAACATTTACACTTATTTAAAATGTTTTTTAAGCTATTTAAAAAATTTTAACAATATCTGTTCGTTAAATAAAGTATATTTCTTAAGAGAATGCGACAAAAGTGTGTTCCGTCATAAGACTACCTGTTAAAACCCCTAAAAAAAACTTAGATAACTTTTCTCCTGTGTACCCTAGCCTTCCAAAGATTTAATGACGTTATGTTATATATATATATATATATCAATATATCAAATTTCATTAAAATCTATTTGTTAATTCTTTTACGAATAGAACTTCCTTAAGCTTCGACAATGATTCACTTAAAATAGAAAAATGTAATAATATTTTATTTACAAAATTTACGCATTAAAGATATTGGACACTTCTTCTAATCCAATATCAAGAGGCGCGGCAGCGCCTCGACGGCGAGTTCAGGTACGAATACGAAAACGTCGAGGCGCTCCTCTTATACTTTGAATTAGAGTTTTTCAAAATTTCAAAATTGAATCCTATTAAAATAAAAACAAATATTGAAAAAATATAAATTGATATTTAAAGATTTTTATTTTATCTTTAATTTAAAAAAAGTTTTATTACATTCAGTTCACTCGATCACGGGAAAACGTAATCTAAAATTTTAAAGTATCATATTCGCGTTATGAAAATTCTTCTCCGTTTCCAGTCCTCCAATTTTTGTTTCAAGCCTATTACGTCACACTTTCGTATTGTAGGAGAGCTATGAGCGTCTTTTTTGTCTGCTGGCATAGTATACAGTGATTCGCATACATATGTCAGTATAGTGTATGTATATATAAATAAATAAATAGGATTATGGTGATTATTAAAAGTGTAGGTCATATTATTATATATAAATAAGAAGAATAACAGCTTCTCATGTGATTAATAAAAGTATAGGTTATTATATTTTCTTCTAAGTTTAATTATTTTTAATTTATAATAACTTTTATTTTATATTAATATTTTCAGTTATAAAAAAGGATACTAATAAAGCAGAAGATATACAACTGCCTTCAACTGACAAATTTTCTAGAATAGAGTTGATACTTTCTTCATGTCAACTAGTAGAAGAAAATTATCCAATTTGTTGAAAAGATAGACTTGCAACAAGATACGCAAATTATCTATTAACCAAAGATGAATATGCTGAAGTGAATTCAAGATCGCAAATGTTTGGTTTGGATTGTGAAATGTGTAAGACAACTCTGGTTTATTAGAGCTTACAAGAATTTCAATAGTTGATAAAAATCTAAATATTATATATTATGACACTCTTGTAAAACCAGTTAATGAAATTATTGATCACTAGTTTTAATGGTATTACAGCAAAAATGTCAGAAGGTGTAACAACAAAATTAATTGATGTACAAAGATTCATAAGAGCATTACTTCTGCCTGATGCTATACTTGTAGGACAGAGTCTTAATTCGGATATGCACGTGTAACGTCGGCACAATTGTGGCCAAGTTTTTTTTTAATTTTGTTTTTGCTATTTTTAATATTTTTATTTTATTTTTCTTACATAAAATTTTTGCACTTAATTTAAAATTTTAAAACATACATTAGGATTCTTAATGAATGCAAGAGAGTTAAGATAGAAAACAAATCACAAGATAATTAGGATGCTCGAATAACGCATAAGGTGAAAAAATGTTTCCAAAGTGAGAAAACATATTATGATTTTATTTTCGAGACATTTTCTCACATATTTTAAAATAGCTATATCTATTCCTATGTATTTTTAAGATTAAGTTAGTGTACCTATATACCGATACGACTAAAACGATTGTACGAGACCTTTTCTTTAATCAGACCCAAAAAGAAACAACTACGATAACTAATTTTTGTACACACCTTTTCAACACATGTTTCTCAGAAAATTAAACGATAGACTAATTACCGCCCGAACTCAGACGTTCGTCATAAAAACTGTCTCGACAAACCATAAAAGTTGTCGCCAAAGAAAATGCATCACTAATCCAGGAAAAACCGAAAAACCTTAAAAAAAATATTATTTTAATATTATGAATAAACATTTTCTTTTTATCATTATTATTTATGAAAAAATAAGTATAAGTAATCATTTTCAAATAAATAAATTATTCATAATCTTTTCTTGTATAATTAATAGAATCTTTGAGAAATATCAATTTTTATAACTATAAAAGAATACGCATTTTTATACGTAATAATGATAAATTTAAATATTAATAAAGAATAAAATAATAATAGTAAAATACAATAAAAACAATTAAAATAAAACATTATCCAAACAGAAACATCAATATATATAAACACTTATGTACCAATTATATTAGTCATATAGCGGCGAAATTAGTTATTAAGATTTATAAGTTAAGAAACGGATTGTAATCCTCGTATAAACAATCATTTAAGTTTCATTTTTATTATTTAGCGATATATATAAAATTTTAAATTAAATTAGCAATAACAGATTGTTTTTCAAGATATTGCGTAATCATAAAAATATTTGTAAGCCATTTTCTCTTATTTTAGCGTTTTTCCTTTTAGATTTAATAAACATTGTTAATCTTCAATATTTCTGTATAATAATATCGCCCAAAGTAGTCCATTTTATACAATATTAAACACTAATAATCATTTTTGTAAAAATTATTTTTCCTGGAAAAGAATAGAAAAAGAGAGAATATAAATAAACAATCATAGTAAAATCTGCCTGGGATATTTCATCAAACAAAGTTGTTAGTACCAAAATAGAAAGAGAGGAACCGATAAAAGACCAAGACAGAAGATTCAAAAGGGTCCGCCTTCGAGCATATACTACTGGAGGAAGCCTCCGAATGGCAGAAAGCGTCACAAGGCGAAGAGAGAGAAAGCCTCTATTTTGGTACGTGCTGTCTCTCTCTCGCCTGATTTGATTGGCTGCTTCTGTTTCCCACTAAGAAAGTGAGAGAGAGATAGCACGTACCAAAATAGAGGCTTTTTCTCTCTTCGCCTTGTAACGTAGTTAATAGCTGGGAGGCTTTCTCCAGTAGTATATACTCGAAGGGGTCCGCCCACTACCAAGTTTTTGCAAAGCTTTTGGAGGAAGAGAAATATGCCGAAAAGTTCGGTGTAGCTTTTCCAAATCCTTCTTCTTCTTAATATTTTATTGGCCTCTTAATTAGATGAGTACAATCTTAGACCATCACCAGGTTTCATTATTTTGATATTTTTAGTTTGCCCAGTGGGACTTTTTATAATTTTTGTATTTTGCCCATTGGGACTTTTTTGTATATGTTTTTGTGTTTTTCGGGTTTATTCCCTCGGACAAACTTCGAAAATTATTTTTTCTAATTTTTCCTAGGGAATCAAACTCCGGTCCACTGGGACGCAAGGTCAGTTGATTTTTACAACTGCACTTTTTCATCCCTTAGCGACGGAGTTCGTAAGTGTGTTCTGCGTACAAAGCACATGAAACAGAGGTGCTCGTTTGAAAAACAGCCGAAAGCGGGACTCGATCCCGGTTCCCCAAGAATACGAATCCAACGCTCCTACCGACTGTGCCACAGACCGGCTTTTTCCAAATCCTATGAAAGAAAAGAGAAGACCCAAAAGTTCAATTCGCCTAAGGAAGCGACTCGGGCTAGTGCACAGGCCCTAAGCACTTCCAAGCGTTTTTTTTTCACAATCAATCACTAAGCAAGCATCTTCTACAAGCAGTCACTGAATTCACTGAATACAAGGAAGCATCATCAAGGCTAGTAGCAGCAATAGAAATTTATTCTAAAGTTTCTAAATTGTTTCAAAGTTAAGTCATTCGTTTTACCTTTCTCTTTCTACGCTCTTTAACAGGAAAAAGTAAGTTAAAATTCATTTTTATTAATAAACTCGAATTAAATTCAAATTCTTTACATTTTTTGTTTATTATATTATTTTCATAAAATATAAATTCGCATAACCCCTCTTAATTTAAGCAACCTAGAGTGCTATTAGGTGAAAACCTAGGCACTCAAATTAAACCCTCGAGCGACGACACTACACGTGAGTCTGATAACCCGGACGTCACACGCTCTAAAAATTATGCATCCTTACATTATTGACACATCTGTGATTTTTAATTTAAGTGGAGACGGATATCGTAAGACCAAATTAAAAGTTCTTGCCCAGGCGTTTTCAAATGAACAAATTCAAGAAGGAAAGAAAGACCATTTTTCGGTAGAAGATTCTCAAGCATCCATGAAATTAGTAAAATTGAAATTGGCTAATAGTATTCATTTTGGTGATTCAGTACTTATTAACCAATATCTTATAAAGTCATACAAATTTGTAAAAAATGAAAATAAATTATATCAAAATCAAGAAACATTCTTTTCATTAGGTTCTTCAATTTTTAATCATACATGTAAAAAAAGCTGATGCACAAACTGCAGCAATATTTGCACCCACAGATGTAATGTACGATTACTGCAAAATTTTAAAAAACTCTTCTTTAAGTATTATGGAGGACAAATATTTTGAGAAAAGTCACAACGTATGAATTGTCATTATAGAAACTAATAAAGAAACTGTGATTCGATGTTCAGAAGTGGCAATGGAACATGCATTAAAGGGTACCCCCCATTAAGATAGGTAAAATGCCCCCTATCACGGAATTCAAATTTTCGTCCAAAATTAGTTAGTGTTTGCTTAAAAATGAAATTTTAAACTGCGACCTGCTACCCCTCCCCCCTCCAGTACTCCTAACCTCAAAAAAACGTGTTTTTTTAAAAATAATTTTTTTCGGCACCTTATTGGCGGTTAAGAAATTTGAAAAAAAATTGAGCATATTCTATATAAAAATGCGCATTTACTGTAATATTTTCAGCTATTTTTGACGTCAAAAACTAACCTAAAAACCATAAAATATTCTTAAAATTGCTCTAAAAACTTTAAAAAAAGGAGTGCCGCCTCAAAAATTTGTGAAAAGTTGAGGATTTGCGTCCTCAATCTGCCCTATTTTGCCCAGATTTTTTGGAGTGGTGCGCCATATTTAAAAGTCGAAAAACCCTGTTTTTTTAGCTATTTTTTATCAATTTTTTGCTTTTTTTCTTTGTCAGTAATAGTTACAACAAAACTAATGGCACCATCGGATTCTACGCCAAAAAATACATAAAAAATATGTATAATACTCCGTTCTAATATTTTTGGATCACTAGCTATAAAACAAAAATGGAAAAGAGGCTGCTATGAGCATGTCGGGGCAACTCACTTTTTCCGTGGGATTTGTGGAAAGTTACTTAAAAGTATAAACAACAATAATTACATGTATTTTTTCATATTTTTTGACGAAGAATACAGTGTTGTAGCTATATTTTCTATAACTTGGCTCTGGTCAAATATCAGAGCCAAGAAAACAACTTACAATAGGTCCTTTTTAATAGGTAACACCTGAAGCGTCCGGCAAAGAAGGATAAATCGTTTTTCTTATTTAATAATTAAGAGGCGGTCGGAACCAAATTGGTGACTTGCGGTATATGTCAAGTCAGCATTTTTCGCTTTACGATAGTATTTTGTATATTTTTATGGCTTCAACTATTTCAAATTATTCTTTATATACATGACTAGAGGAAATGATTATATTTTTACTATATGAATAAGTAAATAAATTATTATAAGCATTTATTACAAATATCAAACTGACTTGACATGTACCGCATGCAAAAAACTGTCGTGTCGATTGTTAGGTGGGATTTTTCGCTTTATAACAATATTTTGTATACTTTTGTGGCTTTCACTATTTTAAATTATTCTTTACATACATGACTAGAGGAAATGGCTATATTTTTACCATATTAATAAATGAATAAATTATTATAAGCATTTATTACAAGCACCGAACTAAGTTACCGATTTGGTTCCGACCGCCTCTTAATTATTAAATAAGAAAAACGATTCATCCTTCTTTGCCGGACGCTTCAGGTGTTACCTATTAAAAAGGACCTATTGTAAGTTGTTTTCTTGGCTCTGATATTTGACCAGAGCCAAGTTATAGAAAATATAGCTACAACACTGTATTCTTCGTCAAAAAATATGAAAAAATACATGTAATTATTGTTGTTTATACTTTTAAGTAACTTTTCACAAATCCCACGGAAAAAGTGAGTTGCCCCGACATGCTCATAGCAGCCTCTTTTCCATTTTTGTTTTATACCTAGTGATCCAAAAATATTAGAACGGAGTATTATACATATTTTTTATGTATTTTTTGGCGTAGAATCCGATGGTGCCATTAGTTTTGTTGTAACTATTACTGACAAAGCAAAAAAAGCAAAAAATTGATAAAAAATAGCTAAAAAACAGGGTTTTTCGACTTTTAAATATGGCGCACCACTCCAAAAAATCTGGGCAAAATAGGGCAGATTGAGGACGCAAATTCTCAACTTTTCACAAATTTTTGAGGCGGCACCCCTTTTTTTAAAGTTTTTAGAGCAATTTTAAGAATATTTTATGGTTTTTAGGTTAGTTTTTGACGTCAAAAATAGCTGAAAATATTACAGTAAATGCGCATTTTTATATAGAATATGCTCAATTTTTTTCAAATTTCTTAACCGTCAATAAGGTGCCGAAAAAAATTATTTTTAAAAAAACACGTTTTTTTGAGGTTAGGAGTACTGGAGGGGGGAGGGGTAGCAGGTCGCAGTTTAAAATTTCATTTTTAAGCAAACACTAACTAATTTTGGACGAAAATTTGAATTCCGTAATAGGGGGCATTTTACCTATCTTAATGGGGGGTACCCTTTCTGTCATATTAAATTAGATGAAGCAGAATTGTCATATGTAAATATACACAAGAGTTTGTTTTCTAAAAAACTCTGGAAACACATAGCATTACATGGATTAATTTGTATCATTTTCAGCGGTGAAAAAAATTCTTCAAATGGTGCTTGCTTTTTAAATATAAAGAAAAGTATTGATAATTGAGGGAAAAAAATTTATCATTACATTTAAATTAAATTTTTTTAGAGTTCATGTGAGCAGGCTTAATATCTTAAAAAATTATTTAATTAAAAAAGTATAGAGAAATTGATTTTACATTGAATGTAAACATTGAAATAAAATATGAAATCTGGTTCCTTGTGTGTGAGACTCCAGATCTCTTAGTATAAAGGGTATCATAAAAGAATATTAAAGCTGTAAAATATAGTACTTCTCCAAAGCATCCTCTAAGTTATTTATATTTTTCTTTGTGACAAAATCAAAAGAAAGGAGTGACTAAGAGAGTCATCTTTGTTCAAGTTACAAATCTTGATGAAATAGTGAGATATGGTTCATCTCACCTAAAAAACATGATCTTTGGAGCTATAGAGTTTAACACTTCGAATATCCAAAGTTATTGCATTCGCTATATCTTAAATTATGGCCTTTTTATGAAAAACTTAACTTTTTTATTGGAGTCAAACAACTGATCTCATATTGATTATATTGGTAATTAGTCATATTTACTAGGCAACTAAAACATAATTAATTCAATAAATAATTAGCTTCTTTTAAAGTCGAAAGTTATTTGTTAACTTACCTAAACTATGAAAATCATTAATACGACTATAACACGAAAACAATTTTTTAATTATTTTTATGCTACATTCGCATAAATGATTTTCATATTCTAGGTAACTTGAGAAATTAAATTTAGCTTTAAGATGAGCTAAATATTTATTAATTATGTTTTAGTAGCATAGTTAATGTCTAATTAACAGTATTATGAAATCAGTGATTCGACTTAAAATTTTTCATAAGAAGGGCAAAATTTAAGATCTAGTGAATATAACATCTTTAGGTTTTTACAATGTTAGGTTCTACAGCTGCAAGTATCATACTTTTTAGGTAAGATGAAGCATGTCTCACAATTTTATCAAGATTTATGACCCGAACAAGGATGGCTCCCCTATATTTCATAAAAAATTATGTTTTTTTCAAGTAATACGAATCAAGCTGCTGTGTCGAAAACTATTTTGTATTTTAATCTTGTCTTATCAGAATATTAAAAGTTTCTTATTACATAAATGTCAAAAATAATACTACGTTAAAATGAATACTTCATGTTGTGTCTTATCTTAAATAAAGAACTACAACTTAAAGGTAATATAATTTATTGTATATAAAATATATTATTAGAGTTACAAATAAGTAGAGCTGATACGTCTTTACATTAGTACGTTCGGTAACGGAATACAAAAGGTTGAACAGCGCTGCGCGAATACATCTAGAAAGTTACACTCACGCATGCGCATGACTACATCTTTTACTATCATACATTACATTCCTCCGTGATCTAGCTTAAAACACTTTCTTTCATTAAAAATTATAAATCTAATATTTGCTTTGGCTTTTTAATTCTTGATGAGCGACGCAGGATTACAGGTGTTTCTACAACATTGTCTGTAACAATTATTTCTTTTTGCATATCTAAATTTACATCATTGTTCAGTTCAGTTATACTTTTCTGATTTACAGATTGTTGCATTATCTCCGGTAATTCTGCGTTTACAGATTCTTTATTAACACTTAATGTACGATCTTCCGTTGTTACAGGAATAGTTACGATATTAGGAATACTTTTTTGTTGCTCGAATGATAATTGAGTCGACACTAGCTGATCTGCATGACGTTTTCATATTAATCCATTAATAGTTTCTACATGATACGTTACAGGACTTAATCTTTCTAGGATTTTACTTTTTATCCATGTATTACTTGAGTAATCTTTTGCCATTACAATATCGTTTATATTAAAATTAACAATTCTATTACCATGAAAGCATTTCCTTTGACTTTCTTGCTTTTTCTTTACTTCCTCCTCCGCTTTTATTTTCAATAAATCCCACTTCGTTTTAAACTGACGTCCTGTTTGCAGTTCTGCTGGTGTTATTCCTTTTTTACTTCCAAAGATATGCACGAGCGGCTTGTGATTCGTTTCCAACACGAAATGCCTGCCGTATACATACTGATGAAATTTCTTTACGCCAAATATTATAGCTAGCGCTTCTTTATCTAGCTGAGAGTAGTTGCGCTCTGCAGTGTTAAGCGTACGTGATACATAAGCTATTGGGCGCTCAGAGCCATCTTCATACACGTGCGCTAGCACAGCTCCCAATCCGTATGGCGAAGCGTCTACTGTGACTTTAATCGGTGTCTGTGTATCGTAGTGTACTAACACTTCTGGAGATACCAAACAATTTTTTGCTTTTTGAAACGACGTTCAAATTCACATTCATCATTCCATTGCCACTTGGCGTCCTTTTTTAACAATTTATAAAATGGATGTGCGATACTCGCAAAGTTCTTTATAAACTTCGAATTATAATTTATTAACCCTAAAAATTGCTGTAATTCCCTAACGTTAGTCGGTGTTTTTGCATTAATAATAGCTTTCTTTTTATCATTACTTATGCGTATTCCTTCAGCATCTACGATATATCCCAAGAAATTTACTTCATGACTTTTAAATCTACATTCATCTCTTTTTATTTTTAAACCATTATCTTTAAGGATTTGCAATACTTGCTTAAGCTTATTGTCATGACCTTCTTCCGTTGCTGCACTTATTAATATATCGTCAAAAAATGGAAATACACCGTCAATATTACACAGTAACGATTACATTTCACTTTGAAATAAACCTGGTGCTGAAGCAATACCATAAGTCAATCGTGTGTACTTAAAAAGTCCCTTATGCGTTGATATTGTTGTTAATAGTTGCGACTCCTCGTCTAACCTAACTTGTTGGTATGCATGAGAAAGATCTATTTTAGAAAAATAAGTACCTTTACTTAGAATTGTAAGGAGATCTTGCACTTGCGGAATAGGATATCTATTTATTTTTAAATTTGGGTTTAATGTGATTTTGTAGTCACCGCATATACGAATATCTCCATTGTTTTTGACTACAGGCACGATAGGTGTTGCCCATTCGCTACTTTCAACCGGTATCAAAATTTTAGCATTTACAAGTCGATCAATTTCCATTTCAACTTTTTTTCTCATAGCATACGGAACAGGTCTAGGTTTACAGAAGACGGGTTTTACATTATCTTTTAAATGCAACTTGAATGTAGCTTTAGCATATGTACCTACATTATCAGAAAAGACTACATCAAAATCTTTAAGTAAGCTTTTTACATCTCGATTGCTTGTTGAATCTGTAACATTATTTATATTATCTTTAATTACATCTGAACTTTTTTCTAAAATACCCAGTGCATATAACCATGATCTACCGATAATCGGTACTGTACCTTGCGGCATTATGAATAATTCTAGTTCATAAGTATTCTTTTATACTCGATCTTAACTACTATTACTCCAACGGGTATAATAGGTTCTCGCGTATAACCTCTAAATGCTCGGTTTGTCTTTGTTAAATTCAACTTTTTTAAATGTGACTTCAAAAAATAATTAATAGGTATCGCGGTGATTGGCGATCCTGTATCCATTTCAAATTTTATTTTAACATTTTCAACAAGCAATTCCATTGTAATAGGCTTATCTTTACTAATCGTTTCATTTATATTAAATAAATTACTAAATTCACTACTTAAATCTTCAACATTACACTCTTCAATATAATTCTGTCTTTCATTATTATTTTTAACATTATCTTTTACGTTCTTTTTAAATTTAAAATTACCTATGTCATTATTTTTTTCTTTATTTACATTTTTTGTTCTGCACATTAATGCTAAATGGCCTACCTTATTACATACATTACAACTATATCCTTTATACTTGCAATTCATAAAAATGTGATTCTTTCGACCACAACAACTACAAGCATATGGCGCTGCTGACTTGTCGTTTTCTTTAACCTCACGAGCTGCTGCTGATTTCTTCTTCATGTTCGCGATATAGTTGACATTTTGACTGTTGCTTCTTTGTGCTATACACATCGATGTGGCTTCCTTACTTGCTGTTTCCAAGGACATGGCCAATTCAACAGCTTTTGCGTATTTCAATTCTTTTTCACTTAACAGCCGTTTTTTTATACTTTCCGTTTTCAGTCCCCATACGAACTGATCTCTGAGATTGTCCTCTAGACTTGCTTCGAATTCGCAATGATTTGACAACTTTCTCAGTTTTTCTAAGAATTCGGCTACTGTCTCGTTGTCACCTTGTCGACACTCTTTGAATTTGTAGCGTTCCGCAATAATACTAGGTGTGGGCTGCAAATGATCCTTCATTAATTTCGTTAAAGCAGCATATTCTTTTGTGGCTGGCAGATTTGGAGTACATAGATTTCTGAGAGTAGCATATGCCTCTCCGCCAATAAACGTAATTAATAAAGCTACTTTTTTCTTGTCGTCCTTTACATCGTTTGCGTCAAAGAATGATTCCAATCTTTCTTGCCATTGAATCCAATCGTCATTTCTTGAAAATTCTTTCACTGTACCTATATAAGCGGCCATCTTGGATTCTTTGTTTAAAATTTTAGCTCTCTTTTTGTTTAACTCTTGGCTTTCTTTTAGCAACTGTTGCCTTTGAACCTTTAATGCCTCTTTTTCTTTTTCTATTTCACTTAAGGCTTTTCTAATGTCTTCTTTTGACATGTCTAAACTTTTCTTTTCCTTTTCTTTTTGGTTTTCTTTGATCGTTAGCACTTTTTTAATCCCCTTCGATTAACATTATGCCGTATCTTACGCGTATTTCTTTTTTACACAACACGCTGTTCTTTCATCACTTTGTCTATCGAGTAATTTTCTTTTATCCTCGTCGCCAATTTGTTGTGTCTTATCTTAAATAAAGAACTACAACTTAAAGGTAATATAATTTATTGTATATAAAATATATTATTAGAGTTACAAATAAGTAGAGCTGATACGTCTTTACATTAGTACGTTCGGTAACGGCATACAAAAGGTTGAACAGCGCTGCGCGAATACATCTAGAAAGTTACACTCACGCATGCGCATGACTACATCTTTTACTATCATACATTACACTTCAAAAATTTAGTTCGATGATTTGAAAATTTTTATGTTTAAGCTATATTGCATTTAAAATAATAGATTAAAATTGCTCTATTCGTTCAGTCTTTTTTTTGTTATATATAAAATCAGTGCTATAGTAATGTTGCAGGAAACACTGTAAATAAGGTTCACAAATTATAATTTTAATTTTGTACGTAACTACTAATCAATAGAATATAATGTTGATAATGCAATTTAGTCATTAATGAAATCACTTTTTTTGTACATACAGGCAATATTTAACGCTATTATTTTATCAAACTTATTTTATTTATTAAAGCAAATAATTATACTGTTGTTTAAGAGTAATTTGAAAGTATTGTTGTTTATTACAAATATAAATTATAAAATTACTAAAAGTAAAATGAAATCTTGAAAGTAAATGAATTGAGTAATCATCATCATCATCAAATTTATACTTTTTATTTGATTTATCTATAATTTTTTATTAAAACCAGACCGGAGTAGAATCTGATACCGACCGAGTAACAAATGAGTTTTTGTTATTTACTCAAGTGTTTATCGGTGTATCTTCAACTGAAAGGTTGATGAGCGGAATAGGTATTATAATTATGAACATCCATGCACAAAAAAAAAATTCTATCGCTTTGTTTTTGAGAAAAGTAAGGAACGCCGAAGTGAAAGTTCATGTTTATAATATTTTCGCGTTCCTTACTTTTCTCAAAAACAAAGTGGTAGATTTTTTTTCTTGTGCATCCATATTTTTAATAATAATATCTATTACGATTAACCTTTAATTTGCAGCCATTAGCTTCAAACAACTTATATTTGAGAATTTGCTGCCATCAACTTCAAAATTACTTATGCCTTTTAAAACTTTCAGGGAAGATACCCAATTTAATTGTAATACTTTTGATAAAATAAAATTATGCATTCTCTATCTCATCACACTAACTTTTTATTTTCAAGTACTGTAAAATATATTAAATTTTACTAAATATCTACAAAGTAACTTGCCAGGCCCGTGGTTTAATATTTTATTGGTGAAATGCTCAATGCATGTGAGTACTGCTTTATAATTGAATTGTTAGCTAATTAAAGTGCGTTGAATAATAAGTGAAAATATGAATCTATAAATTAATTGTGTACATGTACAATTTTTATCTGTCACTATATATTGTCAATGTAAAGGAGTAAAAAAATTCAGTCTTGTAGAATATGCTTTTCCAATTTTCTATGTTCTAATTTTTTAATTATTTAGTAATTTAATAATTTATGTTTGTAATAAACAACAATACTTTCAAATTACTTTTAAACAATAGTATAATTATTTGCTTTAATAAATAAAATAAGTTTGATAAAATAATAGCATTAAATATTGCCTGTATATACAAAAAAAGTGATTTCATTAATGACTAAATTGCATTATCAACATTATATTCTATTGATTAGTAGTCACGTACAAAATTGAAATTATAATTTGTGAACTTTATTTACAGTGTTTCCTGCAACATTACTATAGCACTGATTTTATATATTACAAAAAAAAGACTGAACGAATAGAGCAATTTTAATCTATTATTTTAAATGCAATATAGCTTAAACATAAAAATTTTCAAATCATCGAACTAAATTTTTGAAGTATTCATTTTAACGTAGTATTATTTTTGACATTTATGTAATAAGAAACTTTTAATATTCTGATAAGGCAAGATTAAAATACAAAATAGTTTTCGACACAGCAGCTTGATTCGTATTACTTGAAAAAAACATAATTTTTTATAAAATATAGGGGAGCCATCCTTGTTCGGGTCATAAATCTTGATAAAATTGTGAGACATGCTTCATCTCACCTAAAAAGTATGATACTTGCAGCTGTAGAACCTAACATTGTAAAAACCTAAAGATGTTATATTCACTAGATCTTAAATTTTGCCCTTCTTATGAAAAATTTTAAGTCGAATCACTGATTTCATAATACTGTTAATTAGACATTAACTATGCTACTAAAACATAATTAATAAATATTTAGCTCATCTTAAAGCTAAATTTAATTTCTCAAGTTACCTAGAATATGAAAATCATTTATGCGAATGTAGCATAAAAATAATTAAAAAATTGTTTTCGTGTTATAGTCGTATTAATGATTTTCATAGTTTAGGTAAGTTAACAAATAACTTTCGACTTTAAAAGAAGCTAATTATTTATTGAATTAATTATGTTTTAGTTGCCTAGTAAATATGACTAATTACCAATATAATCAATATGAGATCAGTTGTTTGACTCCAATAAAAAAGTTAAGTTTTTCATAAAAAGGCCATAATTTAAGATATAGCGAATGCAATAACTTTGGATATTCGAAGTGTTAAACTCTATAGCTCCAAAGATCATGTTTTTTAGGTGAGATGAACCATATCTCACTATTTCATCAAGATTTGTAACTTGAACAAAGATGACTCTCTTAGTCACTCCTTTCTTTTGATTTTGTCACAAAGAAAAATATAAATAACTTAAAGGATGCTTTGGAGAAGTACTATATTTTACAGCTTTAATATTTTTTTATGATACCCTTTGTATTAAGAGATCTGGAGTCTCACACACAAGGAACCAGATTTCATATTTTATTTCAATGTTTACATTCAAAGTAAAATCAATTTCTCTATACTTTTTTAATTAAATAATTTTTTAAGATATTAAGCTTGAGTCTAAAAAAATTAAATTTAAATGTAATGATAAATTTTTTTCCCTATATTATCAATACTTTTCTTTATATTTAAAAAGCAAGCACCATTCGAAGAATTTTTTTTCTTGCTGAAAATGATACAAATTAATTAATCCATGTAATTCTGTGTGTTTCCAGAGTTTTTTTTATCCCATTTATCAACAGAACTTAAACTCTTGTGTATATTTACATCTGACAATTCTGTTTCATCTAATTCAATATGACAGAAATTTTACTTTATACATAATTTTTTGCACAGACCACTTTCTTTTATGTCACTCTTTCATTTATTAACTTGAAATAATGATTTACTGAAAATTAATTTTTTTTACTTATCAAAACTTTTCAGAATCATACAAATAAATTTTACAAAATATAAACTTGATATATGTAATAAATTCATAGTTATGTAATAATCTACTAATAAAAATAGATTTTTCCTCATTAAAATTTTTTAACCTAATAGAACTATGAATCCATAAATGTAACAAATTCATATATATATATATTGTAACGTTTGGCTTCTCGTTCACGAATGAACTCGTTGTTGCTGTCGGCATCAGACTTTGACTTTTACGTGAGGGTTGCTGCTGGAGATGGTCGGTCGGTGGTTCGCGGAAGCCAAAGTTCAAAACTTATAAACTAAATTGATTTTACTGAATTTAATGATAAATAAAAATTGAATTTAATAATAAAGATAAAAACTGAATTTGATAATGAAAAGTGCATAAACATTAAACGGTAATTGATATTAATAAAAAGGTAGAAAAAGAATTAACTACTGCATTTAAATAATAATCAGATAAAAATGAAACAAGCAAGCTTAAAATTAAAGTGGTAATGACGGGGTGGATTTACAGGAAAGGTTTAGCGGAACTGGAAAATGAGTATGAGTCGTGCAATCTTACATTTTTCACAATAAATATTCTTTGCATTTATTGAGTCGACTTAAAACTAATACAAAGTTAACGATCAGATAATAATCTCGGAAAAATGGCCGGAAGCGGCGGCGGACAAATAATCAAACTAAGACTAAGTTATATTTTTAGGCGGTCGGTATTAATTTTTACCGGAGACGCGGTTTAAGCAAAAATTATACTTATCGATAATTTCGATCGGTATCCGTTACAAACTAGAGTAAAAGGAAAAAATCAAACTATTTACTGGTTACGATATTACCGGTTGTCGGTGCGGTCGGAAACTACTTTACCGGTAGCGGGCAATTTGAGCGGTGTCTCGGTGACACGTAGTACAGGATCCAGATACAGGTCAGGAGTACTGGAAAACAGGTAACCTCCAAGCTTCGTGTTAACTTCAGCGAAGACGTGGAGGGGGTATGCTAGACGTGGGATTCCCATCGACTAGCGGAAGACCTTACCTCTAACCTAAAAGGTGGAGGCAAGCGGTTAAGGAGCTTAAAGTATGTTTCTTAGTACACATCCGTGGCTGGAGAGGAGCCTCGACTCTTAGTATATACTCCAATAGAGTCAAAGAGAGTGGTAAGGAGACTGTGCAGAGTATATCTCCTAATACACAGTCGTGTAGGATGAAAGGAAACCACTCTATGTAATCTCCAAGAGAGTGGAGAGGCAAAGGTACACTGTGAAGCATGCAAAGTGCTCCCCCTAGTACATGCTCACAGCGGAGAGGTTGGATAAGCTCTCTTATCCGTACAGGCCGGCGACGGCTCTTATAAGCCCTGAGGCTCTTCATTCCCGTTGCGGGAGTGACGCCTCGTAGCGGTTGAGCGTAGAACCCGGTTTAAGCGCGATGCTTAAAAATCGCATCGTCGCAATTAATATACTTGTTTTTAAAATATAACTACTGCATCATTACATATGAGTCTAGAAACTTTTTTAAAAAAAATTTATAAAAATTTTACCCAAAAACATTTGATAGTTTCTCATTGCTATGATGAACACATGACGCTTTAATTGTATTACTCTATGAATTCCACTACAAAAATATTACTATAATAAAGAATAATATTGAACCTCGAATTAAGACCCAAAAATCTATACAGTCGATGATTAGACTTGATTAAACAACTTCTTCTCACATTGAAATTTAAATAGCCTGAAAGATGACTTTATGCAGACCAACAGACTTTAAATTCAGACTATGCGATTCCTAAAACCCTTTAAGTCGATGATTAGACTTAATTGAATAGCTTTTTCATGCTTTGACCTTAAAATAACATTGGAGATGACCTTACACGGACAAGGTGACCTCAAATTCAGACTCAGCGATCCCAAAAAACCCTAATAGTCGATGATTAGACTTGATTGAATAACTTTTATTCACTTTGACTTTGAAATGACATTGAAGATGACCTTGTATGAATCAATAGACCTCGCATTCAGTAACGTAATTTTACTAATCTCGCTTAAATTTACTATTTGGTTAGTAAAATTGTGATTCTCAGAATAGCAATTTCTGTAACCTACTCTACCCTGTTAAAAAAAAATCAGGTGATTTATCATGCCAAACCATCATGTAACGATTTTTTTTATTTTTACACGTTTAAAACCATACTTAGTCAATTCAAAACAGTTTTTGAAAATTTTTGAAAATTTCGGACTTAGAAAATTATTTAGATGATTTGGTCTTAGAAAAAGTGTTGACTAATTTTACAAAAAATTTTCTAAGTTCAAAAATTTCAAAAATTTTCAAAAATTGTTTTAAATTGATTAAGCATTGTTTGGAACGTGCAAAAACTAAAAATATCGTTACATGATGTTTCGGTATGATAAATCACCTGTGAAATCAGGTGATTTGTCACCTGATTTTTTTCACTAGGGTAAGAACAGTAATTTTAATTTCACTATAAATATTAGTACTTTCTAAGACTGTTCTCAGAGTAAGTTACAAAAATTGCCACTAGGATAGTAATTTTACAAAGCAATTTTTTACAGTGTAATATATACGAGAAAATGTTCACTTCAGTTTCAAATTATTCTGTATTGTTCAAAACTGTTTAAAAATGTTTAAAACTGTTTATAACTGTTTTAAATGTCTTAAATTTCTCACTTGTAAACTATTTTGAACAGGTTTTAACCGTTTTAAACATTTTCAAACAGTTTAGAATAATTTTGAACTATTTCAAACAGTAATGCACATTTTATGTTTCCACTAAGGATTGGAGATATCATCTTCTCCTCTATTTTATTGCCAGTGTGTCTCTTGATCGCTGTGGACTGAGACCCGTGATTTCACCTTACTTATGTAATTTTCATTTTCCAGGGGAAATTTTTAATTGGATTTTCCTGGTCTCCTAGTTCTATTTCACAGAGAAAAATTCAGAAAAATTTTTCCAAAATTTTTCCGAGTATTGAACTTTGGTCTACTACAGCATAAGCCAAAAGCCTTAGCCCCTGCGCTACCACCGATTCCACTTATAGGTATGAACTTATTTCAAATGAATGAGAAGCGTAAGAGTGTAAATATGTATAAATTTAAAGCACAAGCTGAGAAAAATTATCCTTACTGAAAATATTATATGAATTCTCATGTAAGATCTCATATGAAATTGCCTATATATCCGTTGAATTTTAAAAATAAAATAAATACATGTGAGATTTCATGTCAGATCGCACATATATTTATTTTATTTTAACAATTTAACAAATTTACATTCGATTTCAAAAAAGATATTAAGTACTAAGTCACTGTCAGTTCATTGAAGGTAGTTTGTCATAATGTTGTAAGACATGAATAATGCTGCAACTGTTTTCACGGCGACATGCAAATTGTGTAACAATTGGTAAAAGGTGTCATGCCGTAAATCTATACCAGATTAAGCGTGCGTCATAGAACGACACTACCTATTGATTAGAAAAACTGTCATTAATCAGTGAACTGATCCCGAGCATCGTATACATGATTTTGTCTGTGATATGAAATGAGTATCTCAATTTGTGAATACACCAATTCTGTACAAACCTTGTACACAAATGGCATCGCTCCAGAACTCACTGAAAAGTGATGTCTTTCTCGAGTATAAAAGGCGATATGCATAATTGTAGTGACTAGTTTCTTAACTATTACTTGTTAATATCGTCTAAATCTTTGCAAAAAATTCGATTGTTTTTATTATTATTTAATCGCCAAGTATAATCATGCTCGAATATAGTTTAAAACCATAATTCATAATAGCATGCTTCAGATAACGATTGTTTTATAGATGTAGAGTAGAATCATTTATTCGTAATGTTAGAATATATAAAAATTAATTGAATTATAGACCAAATATCAGATTTGATGTCGTTGACATTGGTTACAGCTATAAGTGTAGGAGAAAATAAAATTTTTTTGCACACAAGATCTCACGTGAGATTTTATGTCAGATCGGGTATTGAGAAAAATTAATTCTTTTGCACATGAGATTTCACCTCAGATCTCACGTGAGATCGAGTATCAGGAAAAATAAAATTTCGCGGCACACGAGATCTCACGTGAGATCTCATGTGAGTTCTCATATGAGATCTCGTTTCATTTTCAATCGTGAGAGCTTATGTGAGATCTCATGTCATTTTTTTAGTAGGGATAGTAATTTTTGTCGTACATTCAAGAAATCCTATAGCTTTTTATCAAAATACCCCTTGCGAATGCGATCCTGACAACTAACGATACCAGCATATTTTAAACCAAAAAATTCTGTTACTTGACGTTTAAATTTTTGTCCAACTCTCGCAAGTGGTAAGAGTTCACTTCACTTCGTATATAAGTCCGATCCATCTGACCATTACTAAAATGCGCGCATGTGTACTAGTGACCTCTGCAGCGTTACGTTTATATTAGGTTTAATGTGATATAAATCAGATTAATTCACAGTGATCGAATAAATATTGACATTTTCAAAAACATAATACAATTTATTTATATATTTTCTCACTTGTATGTTATTTTAAAAATTTTGTTTATTTTATATTTAATATCTAAATAAAAACTGATAAAAAATATTATTAAATGATAAAAATTAAAAACTAATATAAATGAATAAAAAATATTATTTTGTAATAATAAAATATAATAAAATGTCCGAATTCATACCAATTTTATTCCCTTTTTTTCCATTTTATTACTTATTATTGTATTTTATCCATTTTTATCCACTTTTATCCATTTTTATATATTTTCATTACCTTCTTTATATATTTTCATTAACTTTTTTCATTTTTTATTATTTACAAATAGTTCTTATTCATTTTTATTATTTATTATCATTTTTTATTTATTATCATTTAAAATGTTTTTCGCTAGGGTAGGCGATAAAATTTCTTCAATTTCACTCAATTCTATAGCTGTAATGGCTTAAGATATTATTCGTTCATAAAAATTTTTAATAACTATATTTGTTTTTGCTTTCAAACATTGCCAACGAGTCACACCTTTAATTACATGAGCTATTTGCACTTTATCTGCTAACCGGTCAGACCATTTACCAGTTAACTTGCTCTGTAACTGGGAACTGGTCAGACCATTCGCCAGTTACTTGCTCTGTTACTGGTAACTGATGCAAGTATTCTCGATTACTTGAATATTTCAAATGAAAAAACCATTTCCTTATTTGCAGCTCTGGTAACTGGTAAATAATCAAATCAGTTCGCAGTAAGCGGGTGGGTAAATGATAAATGATCCAACCAGTTTGCAGTTACTACGTGGGTAAATGGTAAATAGTCAGAACAGTTACAGAGCAACTGGTGAATGGTTGGACCAGTTAGCAGTTACTGAGTGAGTAACTAGTAAATGGTCTGACTAGTTCCCAGTTACAGAGCAAGTAACTGGTAAATGGTCTGACCATTTCAAGTTACTTATCTAGTAAGTACCAACTGGTCCGACTATTTACTAGTTACTCACGCAGTAACTGGAAAACGGTCCGACTATTTCCAGTTACTCACCCAGTAACTGGTAAATGGTCGGACCATTTAGCAGTTGCTTACTCGGTAACTGGAAACATTCACAACCGTGGTCACCAATCACTACACTGATAGAGTATGTTATTCTACTCTGATAATAAGAAGACACGTATTTTTTGTTTAAAAAGGCCATCTTTTTTTTTGCTGAAATTTTGTGGGCAGATAGAGGACCAAATTACCTATCTAATGGTACCTGTTTGATCCCGTATTTTTTTGGTTGAAGCGAGAAAACAATTCACAAATTTTATTGTTGAAAAATGCTCGTATATACGTTCGGAAGTCTTAAACCGTCCGCAAGTTGGCCTTCTATTGTTTGTACATCGAAACATACATAATATAGATATACACGAATAGAATTATTTTTTTTCATTTTTAAGTATTTATTTTTAAATTACGAATTTACATATATATGTACACACACACGCACACACACACACACGCACTTACACACATACACATACACATACACACACACATATACACACACACACATACACACACACACACACTTTTCATTTTAAAAATTTTACTCAGGTTTTTTTATGGTTATATTTAATAGAACAATATCCCAAAGTAGCCAAGCTGTCCATAGGCTATTCCTAGTAAAACTGATAGATAAAAAATATACTGATACTGAGGTGTTACATCCCATGGAACTACCCTTAAATCTAATTTATACGATTTGGAAAATTTATACATTTATTTTATTTTTTAACAACGATAATAAATTATAAGATTTAGAATTAAAATTTATATTTGAAATTTCAAAGTCTTCTTTCAAAACCGTTCCATGCGATGTACCGAGTCAGCAACGGTCAGCGTTTTTATTGCGAAAACACTCGAATTGTACGCAAGTGTAAAGGAGAAACAGAGAAGATAGATATAAGAATTTCATTGGCAAACAGGCTAATGAACTTTTTTTGGCGATTTCTTCCTGATAAATTCAAATACACGTCAAGGTTTGATTGGGTTTTCCATCTCCCAATTTCCCGGACGCAAGGTTATAAAAACAACCTGGAGATCTCACGAGCGCCTTTTGTCGTAGAAAGATAGCATCCGCAAGTGTCGGTTCTGCTGGTCCACTATAGAAATAAAATCAGTGTTAAATAATAAGTTGTCTAAATTTAAGATTTTAATTATCTTTTCATTTAAGAAAATATTAGTGAATAGTCTAGGAGCCTATTTCATTAATAATAATAAGTATAATTATTCTTGTGTAACGTTAAAATCCTTAAGGAAATTAAGGAAAATTATATTAACACAAGTTCCAAATATTATAACTAAGAGGCAATTGTGTCAGTGAGCGAAATACATACTTAATCTTAACCTGTGTTCGAGAAATTAAAGAAGGAGACCCAATCTATCTTGCCACGGACATTCTCACCGTGTAGTTTAAGGAGTCTAAGTATAGATATAATTAATAATTAATAAATTAATAGATATAATTGATTTAAATTATTGTAGTTGATTTAAGATTTAATTATATTAAAATTTTGACTAACAAATAAATATATGTATTTATATAAATATATACAATAACAACAATATTTATAAAATTATAATATAAACTATCTTTAAACACATATATATACACATATGTATATATATATATATATATATATATATATCTCTCTATATAATAAAGATATATCGCCTACGCCACCGCCGCCGCCGCCGCCGTGTATAAGAATTTTATGTGCCCTCAGTTAGCTGAAATTCAGCTAAAATTTAGCTGAAAGTTAGCTAAAAGTTAGCTGAAATTCAGATAAAATTTAGCTGAAAGTTAGCTGAGAGATAGCTGAAATTCAGATAAAATTTAGCTGAAAGTTAGCTGAGAGATAGCTGAAATTCAGATAAAATTTAGCTGAAAGTTAGCTTAAAGTTGGCTGAAATTTAGATAAAATTCAGCTGAAAGTTAGCTGAGAGATAGCTGAAAGGTAGTTAATTGTTAGCTAATTTAATTAATTGTTATCTAATTTAAGAACGTTCTCTTGGAAATTGATATTGATTTGATGATTGATATTGACAATGGGGGGTTGGCGAGCGAAGCGAGCAGGGGGGAACCCCCCCTAGTATATATATATATATATATATATATATATACATATATATAATTAAATTTAAATAATAAAATAAACGAATAGAGTGAATGAATACATACGAACGAATGGGACAGAGTGAACATATATAATCAAGAGAACGAGCGTGATAGAGCACGCGAACATAACAGAGCGAACGAATGTATGTATAGCGAACGAGTATACAAGCGTAACAAGCGAACAGCCATAGGTGACGCATCTACAGTGTTCACACGTTGTAGCTATATAACGAATGAATGAAGTATAGCGAACAAGTGGGGAGAGTGAACGAGTATATAAGCGAACAAGCGAACAGAGCGAACGTGAATAAATCGAAATAATCATAACTTCTATTAATTTAATTAAACAAATAATTGAATTTAAATTGACGTGAAATCAAATACATATAATAAATTTTTGTATTACATTAATTTTCATAAATGAGTATATGTATGTGGATATATGTGTATATTTAATAGATTCAATAAATAAAGTGACAAGGTAAGTCCTGGGACGGTAGACTGGTTCCCAGCAAAAATAAAAATAATTTTTGTTGTGAAGAACTCAATTGTCCGAACCAAGTTCGGCCATAACAAATGGCATCCCTTGTGGGGAACCAGTAGGACTTGTCACTTGCTTATATAAATTTTATAAATCATAATTTACCTTGATTAATGAAAAAAAAATAAATAATACTTTATAAAATTAATACCTAATTAATAAAACTTTATATTTGCGACATATATAATTGTTATATAGTGAAGTAACAAGTTATATATAGTTATAAAATTTTAATTTACACATACATTAATTTAAAAAAAGAAAAAAAGTTTGCACTACACTAAGGTAGTTAGATCCATAAGCATTTAATTTAACTAATTGATTCAATATTAAGGTAACTCAAATCTATAATATATCAAAAGAGAATAATTCTAATAATTAGACAAAATGGCTATTATACAAGAATTAATGCAAATACAAGATGCTACGGAACGTAATAACGCATTAGCGGAATTCCAAGCACGAGAACAAACGGATAGAAGCATCTAAATTTTAGTGCATCTGAATACTTCACATGACGCACTGACCTCGTTAGCTACCAGTTTCACTATTCAGGCAGCAACAGTTCATATTCCATATTTCGATGGTATGAATTCTCCATTGAAAACTTTATACAAGATATTATGAACGGAAGACAATTAATTCCTCCTGCACAAGAGAGATCACTTCTAAGATCTATAATAGCTAAGTTGAAAGGTAAAGCTCGACATTCCATATTAGGACAAACTTTTAATACGATAAATGAATTAAAAGAACATTTGAAGAATAGATTTGCCCCAAGCAGATCATACAATTATTATATATGTGACATCCCATAGAACTATGCCCTTCAAATCAATATAATATTATTAAAACATTCTTCAATTTAAAAATTCTGAATCTTATTAGGAGAGTATCAGACCTCCGGATCACGGATTTTGCTCAAACTTTGGGATAAGTTTTCAGATGTCAAAATATGAAAGGAAATAGAATTTTAAACCCCAACGCTCAATATTTCCCTAGTTACAGGCAATCAAAGAATATCACTAAAAAAGTTACTAGATTTGCAAAAGTTTACAGTTCCTTAGCATTGATAGCTAGGAGCTTGAAACTTTTTTCAAATGAAAGCTGAGGTCAAATTCTTTCGAAATAGTAGTTATAGCATGTCAAAATATTATTTTTTCCCAAAGTTATAGCGTGATAAACATTGGACCTGATTTTTCTTTTTAAAACATTAATTAATAACAAAAGCTGAAATTGGGTCTAATGTTTATTACGCTATAACTTTGGGAAAAAATAATATTTTGACTTGCTATAACTACTATTTCGAAAGAATTTGACCACAGCTTTTATTTGAAAAAAGTTTCAAGCTCCTAGCTATCAATGCTAAGGAACTGTAAGCGTTTGAAAATCTAGTAACTTTTTCAGTGATATTCTTTAATTGCCTGTAACTAGGGAAATATTGAGCGTTGGGGTTTAAAATTCTATTTCCTTTCATATTTTGACATCTGAAAACTTATCCCAAAGTTTGAGCAAAATCCGTGATCCGGAGGTCTGATACTCTCCTAGTTAGTTTCATTTCTATTCAAAAGGTTAACAACAAAAATTAGTTCCATGCGATGTCCCGAGTCAGCGGTTTCCCAATACCGACTCATTGCAAAAACTCAACCGTCAACTGTATCTAAGTGTAAAGGAGAGACAGAGAAAAATGGAAAAAGAATTCATTAGTAAGCAAGCTAATGAACTTTTAGGAAGTTAAACGACTCCTGTCCTGAAAATTTTGACTACATGTCGAGGTTTGATTGGAGCTTCCATCTCTCGATCGCCCGGGCGCGAGGTAATAAAACAAACTTCTACGTCACTACATCGCCTTTAGTCACAACAAGACGCCTGCCGCAAGAGTCAGCTCTGCCAGGTCCACTGGAAAAATCAGTGTTACTTTAAATCTTAATTACTTAAGTTATTTTAATATAAAATATTAGTGAGTAGATTAGAGCCCTACTTCACTAATAAATAAAAATAAGAAATACTAAGATATAAGATTCAAATTTAATTACTAAATTAAATCGAAATCAGTTAATAGTGACAACGAGTGTAAACTTGAGATCTAAGGTGAATCAAGGTGACGTTCGAGGTAATAATCTAAAATATTAACCGAACGTTCGAGCGATTAAAGGAGGAAGCCCAACCTTATCTTGCCATGGACATTCTCACCGCGTAGTTTAAGGAGTCCGAGTATAGAAAACATCAGGACGATCGAGTCGGAAATAAATTCATTTCTTTCTCTCCTAATTTGTGAGTTATTTATATTGACGAAATTTACGAACCAAATTAACGACGAAATTAGTTAAAACATAAATAGCAAAATTAGAATAATAAAATCATATGACTATTCTCTGTTAATATTCAGAAAATCTATCTAGTAATTAAGTTATGGAAATAATAATATATTATAAATAATAAATTACAAGTTTATATTAATCATACAAGTGTATGATTTACACCGATCGAAAATTTCGTATTTAATTGTTAATTAAATTGTAAGAAGGGATATAAGTGGAATAAAAATTGTAATTGTAAGAGGAAAATATATACAAATATTAAAAATAAAGAAAAGAATAAATTTGAATTACTGTAGTTGATTTAAGGTTTATTTATATTAAAAATTTGACAAACAAATTTACAACAAAATAAGACAGAATCTCATCCACTCGTGAGTATCCTGAAAAATCCTCGACGGCAAGCACCTACAGATACTATCTCTCCTGGATCTTCAATACCACCTAACTTCTATAATTATGGCCCTCAACAATTTCCTATGTATCCTCCTCCTTTCTATCCACCTATGTATCCCAACTATTAGAACCCTCATGCTTATCGCCCAATGAACCCTGGATTAACTTCGGAACAAACGTTTAATACCAAGCAATTCGAATCACCAAACTCTCAAAATTTTCATACACCTCAACTAAGACCTTATTACCCACCACAGAATGGTAACTCACGTGATAAGACGAATAACGGATCTAGACCGACTTCGCCTTTTAGATCCAATGCTAACACAAATAACGCTTCTTGAAACTACCAGGGTGTTACCCGAATGGACGTACCGGCGAACAAGACCCAATTTACTTGTCCCACTCAAATCAATATAATAAGAGCGGAAGAATCCAACGATGTGCAAGGAGCAGAGAAAAGTGTCCCACAGTACGATTAAATGTCACTACTCTAAAGAATGAAGAAGGTGTATTCATACTAGACACATCAGCTGATATCAACGCAGTAAAACGAAATGCTCTTAAGGGTGATACACTAATTAACATAGATGAAGCAATAACAGTAACTGGAATATCACCATTACCCCTAGATACTGTAGGAACTGTGAACATGGAAATTTTAGGTTCAACACACGTGTTTCATGTTTTACCGTCAATTTCACCACTTGACCACGAAGAAATTTTAGGGTCCTCATATTTTGAATATGAGGCAGTTAAGGTTTATTATGAGTTAAAATCCCTGGTCACAAAAAGTAGACCAATTGACCCTATACTATTTTTGGATAGAAAAATCACACTTTATGATCAAGAGTGCGGATTAAATTTCAATGACGAAAACAAAAATACAAAAACTGCAAGCAAAAAACTTCAGCCATCATCAGCTGAAAATAAGAAAAATCTGAATCCCAAAAGTGAGTCTGAAGAAGTAAACGCCCTTCAGGCACTACCGTTTCAATTTTTTGAAGACGAAGTAAATAAATCCATCAAGAAAATTAATCACTAGAGTCATTATCATATCATGAACAAAATTCTCGTGACCATCATTCAGAAGAAGAACTAAACCAAATGAGAGAAATTATTGAGACATTCCATTTGTTTTATCTAGCAGGAGACATGCCGCCTCGTACGACTTATATACGACATCGAATAAACACAAAGGACGAAATATTAGTCTATACCAAATCCTATCGTTATCCACCAGCCTTGCACGAGGAAGTACGTAAGCAAGTAAATAAACTTTTACAAGACGGCTCAATACAAAATTAAAATTCTCTATATAACTTATCATTATGGATAGTCCCAAAGAAACCAGACTCTCAAGGGAACAAACGTTATAGACTAGTAATCGATTATCGAAAATTAAACGAGAAGACCATTCCAGATGCATATCCACTCCCCAATATTAACGAAATATTAGAACAATTGGGTGAAGCAAAATACTTCTCTGTTTTCGATCTGGCTAACGGTTTTCACCAGGTCGAAGTTTGTCCGGAGGACCAAGAGAAAAATGCTTTTAATACTCACTACGGCGATTACGAATTCACAGTTATGCCGTTCGGCCTTTCTAACGCACCTCCGACCTTCCAAAGGCTTTTAGATCAAGTGATGCTGGGAATGCAAGGCACAGAAATTTTTGTTTACCTAGATGACATAATAGTTTATGCTAAAGACCTAAATGAACACAAATAAAAGATATTAAAGCTTTTCAATCGATTATCAGACGCAAGATTAAGACTAAAAATTGATAAATGCGAATTCCTAAAACCAGAAGTGGCTTATTTGGGTCATAAGATAGGCAGTTATATGGAATAAAATCAGATCTAGGGAAAATAAACGCAGTTAAGAATTTTCCCAAAGCCAAATCTATCACCAATGTTCGACAATTCTTGGGCTTAGCAGGTTATTACAGAAGATTCATTGAAGACTTTGCATTTAAGTCAAAAGCACTAAATACGTTGCTAAAGAAAGAAAATAAATTTGAATGGACAGAGGAGCAACAGAAAAGTTTTGACACACTTAAACGACTTTTATGTAAAGCTCCTATCTTAATAAACGCAGATTTTAACGAACCTTTTATCCTAACAGTAGACGCCTCAGATTATGCATTAGGCGCTGTCCTTAGTCAGGGCAGCCCAGGACAAGACCGCCCTGTGGCCTATATGTCACGATCTCTTAATAAGAGTGAAAAAAATTATTCTACCACCGAGAAAGAATGTCTTGCAGTAATATCTGCAATACTGTATTTTAAACACTACTTTTACGGTCGATATTTCACTGTATATGGCGACCACGAACCTCTGACTTGGATAGAAAGCATAAAGGACCCTATGAGTAGGCTTAATCGCTGGAGAGCCAGACTGAGAGGTTATGAATATACATTTACATATAAGCCAGGCCGTCTAAACACCAATGCTGACGCACTTTATAGAAATCCTGTGGATGTTAGAGTGAACGATGATTCATCAGATTATGAATCCATAACTGATAAAGAATCAATCCCAGATCCTCAAAAAGTTATGGCTTTTCCACTTAAGGCAGGAGAATCTAAACCAACTAAAGCATCACTGGCCAGACAGACAGCAACAACCACCAAGGTAAATACTTCAGATCAAGGAAACCCAAAACCTACTCAAGGACGTAAGAAAGGAGGTAAAAATGCACCATTGTTACCACCTCTTGGATGCACTAGTAATCAAGCCGATTTAGAAGGAAGCATTATAGCAAAAAGGGTTCGCTTCAGAAGACAGAACGAAACTATCATTAACACTCCAACGTCTGCCTCAAAAGATACAGAGGAATCTAGCATTACTCCTAGCCTTAGACAAGAGAGTGAGAATACAGAACTTGAATCTCGAGTCATATCAGATGAAGAAATAATACCTATACCCTTGAAGGATCGATCAATTATGCCTTCTCTTTTAACCAAAGAGGTTGAACCTTCTGATACTGAAACAGAATCAGAAATGGATCAAGGAAGTAAAACCTCGGAATTACCGTCACAAAAAGATAATGTGGATAAGCACAGACCGGCCAAACCCACGGCCTCAAACTATCATCCTACGAAAAAAGTAATCTGTCAAAAACGTCAATCTATAGATTCATCTTCCTCATCAGAAGATGAAATGCCTAACCCTCGCTTTCAATCTACTATGAGGAAATCATTAGCAACCGAAGAAGAACAGGAAAGTTATAAAGATATAACGAAAGAACTAGAAGCAACTAAATTTACACCGGAAGAAACTAAACAATTTCTAGAAGAATTTGACGGTGGATCCTATTTCTCCATGAATATTTACCTTCGTAATCCCGACGAAGAACCCGAGGGGGAAGGAGAAATGGAAATTAAACAATGTAGTGACTCTAGTAATGATGGCACAATAGAGTGGGAGGGTGGACAAGAAAGAATATTTCCTGAAACAAGAGAAATAAAATCTTTACCTTATTCACCAAGTAATAAAACCCAAAAGGAGGAGAAAGAGATGGATACAGCAGCCTGGGTGAAGGACCAAATAAGGGAAAATGCAACTCCATTCCCAGCGTATAAGAAACCCGTAGCTCTGACACATAAGTCACCGATCCGAGGTCCAATAGGACGCTCCACTCCGTTCACCTCACGACTGCAGCAGCCGTCAGAACTGTGTCATCTATCAACTATGAAGCAAAGCGACGACGACGAAAAAAATGAAAGTAACAAAAATGCCAATCAACAAATAATACCTGCGAGAAAATCTGAACCTCTTCCCAAACGTCTCGATACCAATACTCAACCTACCGAGATATGCGAAAATTCCAGGATGAATACACCTTTAAAATCACAATCTAAGGAAATCAAGGCACGTTCAACACCTTTCACAACGCATTTTAAGGTCTTGTCAGATTGAAATAAATTATCTACAATACATGAGCCTAATCAAGAGGAATCAGGATTAGAAACTGATATGATAACTCCAGAAGTTTCTGTATCTACAGAACCCGTACCAAAACAACTCACGAGTAACAATCTTGACACCCAAGAAGAGAATTACTCAATTGAAATACCAGAATCATTGACTGACAAAGAAGGAAACGATATTCATGCACCAGAAATCTACAACGAAGAAGAATCTAGCGAAATATTACAACCACATTTCAACAAAAACAGGAAAATAAGAGTCCTTACTACTAGAGAATGCCTGACATTTACGAAAGACAACCTAGTTCATTTTGTATTAGCAGACATGCAGATGGTAGTCGAAAACAATCAGCTTTTATATGACATTCAGGCTATAAACAAGGATCATTCGGCGAATTCACAACCCACCGTTTGAGAAATAATGGTTACTAAATTTCGGAAACGATACATATTCAGCTTAGTAGTCATAAAAAGTTATAAAGAAAGAATAAAACCATCTAATATAAGAAAATGTTTCTAAACATTAAGAGGATTCTTAGTAGAAAAGCAAGTGAAGTCTTTCAGAATAGCAAAAAGGGGCGAAATCACTGATAAACTCCCGCAGAACGAACTCTCGTACTTCTAATAAAATACCTGCAACATTTAGATATTACAATGAAAGTATGTATGGGCATTTGTAAAGTGCCACCACCAGAAGCAAAAGAAGATATCTTAATTAAAAGTCATACCAGTTTATTTGGCGGTCATAGAGGCATGGGAAAAACTTATCGAAGAATAAGAGAACGTTATTATTGGAAAGGAATGAAAAAAGAAATAGAAGATTTTGTGAGAAAATGTGACATTTGTCAAGAACAAAAGCTTACTCGAATCCGAACTAGAAAGTCAATGATCATAACAGATACACCCTCTGAACCTCTTTATAAGATAGCCATAGACACAGTAGGACCATTACCTAATACTACTTCTGGTAACAAACACATATTAACCATTCAATGCGTCTTCACAAAATATTGCATAGCCGTCCCTATACCGAATCTGACAGCTATAACTATAGCTGATACCTTGGCTAGACACTTCATCGCCCAATTCGGTGTACCAAGAATAATATTGTCGGATAATCACAGGAGTTTTAAGAGCCAATTACTACAAGAATTGTCAAAGATTTTTGAGATCGAACTTAAAAATACCACAAGTTTCCACCCTGCTTCCAATGGCTCTTTAGAACGTAGTTATGCTATGCTTGCTGATTATCTACGTACTCGAGGTTCTGGCAAACAAGATTGGGATAGAATAATCCCTTTCACCATGTTCGAATACAACACCTCAGTCCACTCATCCATCGGTTGCACTCCATTTAAGCTCATATTTGGAAGAATCGCACGAACTCCAAATATAATACTCGATGAATTTAATATAGAAACCTACAATAATTATTTATGTGAACTTATTAGATGTTTCAGAGACCTACGAGAACGGCTAGAGATGATCTCATACAATCAAAATATAAAAGTAAACAACAGTACGACAAAAAGGCACGACCCCAAAACCTAGAATTAGGAATGGAAGTGTTCGTGCTAAGAGAACCTCGAAAAGGGAAATTAGATAGATTTTATAATGGAAGATTCATAGTGAGAAAAATCTATAAATCTAATAACGTACTCATCGAATCCACTAACGGAAAACGATTAATCAAACACATGGACAAAGTCAAAAAGGCTTACGGATAATTACAAAAAAAAATGTAAAATTATATTGAAAACGTTTGAAATTTTTATATGTTGCAGGAAATAAAACAAAAGTCAAGATAACGAATAAAATGGCTATAAACTACTTAATCAACATCCTTATAGTATGGACCGCATCCACGTCAGTAGTGAATTTTAAAGAACCAATCTATCGCATCACACCCTTACAGAAAAATCCAGGAATCTTCTATGAGGCTCAAGGCGAAATAAAACTCATACGCAGCCACTGCCGAATAACCATAATTTTGGACTTGCAAAACTTAAGAGATCCAATCCCTTGAAAAAGGAGCCAACTACAGAAAACTTACGACGACTGAAGGTATTCGAAAACAGATGTGACGAATATATTCCCATTACTTACTACCAGAAGAAACTTGACTACCTTCAATCACGATTTGACGAACTTACTAACATCCTTGTTCCCACCACCCCGACTCCCGTAGAAAATAACTTATCTCCCACGCTAATAAAGAGAGGAGCGCCTATAGAATTCATAGGATGGGCAAGCAAAAAACTGTTTGGTACCATGGACGCAGAAGACAGAGAACAAATCAATCAACAAATAAATACCCTATACCAGAGTTAAGAGTCACTTTCTAAATTGGCAGCAGACCAAACACACATAATTAGTTCTGACCTGAACCACATTCATCAAACATTTAACAACTACAAAGAAGAACTTAACAAATTGCATAATGGAGTGTTAAATCTACTCAACGCCGCTTCTACAGTACAATCAGTAGAAAATAAAAGCCTCGCAACTCAGTCCATGATAATTTGGTCAGCACAATTCGCGCAATCATTAGATTCCCATTTAGACTCCCTTAAAACCTTACCTAATACCATCGAAAGCACCACACATGGACATCTACACCCCTTAATTTTGAGTCAAAATCAGTTTCGAACCTTACTCACGGAAATAAACAAACAGAATAATGACCACACCTTTCCACTCGATCATTCCAAAATAACCCTGGAAAAATTATTGGCACTTTCTCAAACGAACATCTTTCTGATTCAAGGAAGATTGAAGATAGTTATAGATTTTCCCCTTACAGATCATATAAAATTTCTAAATTATAAAATCCACACCTTACCAATTCCCAAAGAAATTTATAATAACTTTACAGGTTACGCAAGCATAAAACCAAAATACAGTAATTTAGTAGTTACTCCTGATTCACAAAAATATTTTCTTACTGACGCCACTTATGTTAAAGATTGTTTGAGGAATAAACAGACTTATTTTTGTCTGCCAAAATACCCAATACTCTCTGCCTCAAGTCCGCATACTTGCGAATATTCACTATATTCACAACCAACCATGCAAGCTCTAAAAACTTGTAACCTATTAATGACAACTGACCCTAAACCCTACTGGAAAAAGTTAGATTCAACAGACGAATGGCCTTACTCAACTTTGACGCCGATGCCCTTACATATCACGGAAACTCAGGTACAAACGTGCAGTTGCAAGAAACAGAACTATTTACATTACACGGCCAATGCACCGCCCATAATCAGGACATAACTCTCTATGGAGTAAATACTATAAACGTAAACGACACTTACATGTACAACCCTAATATAGCATATGACCTACCCCCACTATTATCCCTCCAACAACCTCCAACCTTTTTCACCCTACCAGAAACTCTAAAAACTGAAACCAGAGCACAATAAAAAAAATGGACACAGAACAATAATATTGTCTCATCGCAAGAGATTGAATCAAAATTCAGAGAAATAGCTAACAATCACCACGAGCGCAATCGCAGTTACACATTTATTGCAGCTGGCTTTATCACTAATCTAATAATAGGGACAATCACATTTTTTTGGTTTGGAAATGTCAAACCTAAAACTGCTCGAAAAGAATCAACCATCGTGAAAAAACAAAACCGATATACCTGCAAGAATATAATAAAAAACAAGCCAAAACAAGATCTTACACTACCTACCTCACAGTTCAACCATTACAACAGGCCCCTACCAACGAAGATAGATACTAATAGAAGCGCAGAACCCCAAGGCGCTTTGAAGCTGAAAATATGTAGTAGGTACCCCGACCACGCACGGCGTTAACGTCGCTTTCAGTAGGTAAATGACAACGACCGATCGGTAAATAAGCGGCAGTTATCATTGCTGTTTATTCCGATAACATTTGGAAACTGTAATAAAATTAAAAAAATATGATTAAACCGAATATAATTATTAGAAAATAAATTAAGAGAATTAAATAATAAAAAACAATTTAAGTTAAACTTAAATTGTTATTCTTAAACCCCAAAGGGCGAACAATTTATATATAAAATTCTTTGTATAATGTTTGTAATCACCGATGGCGTAATGGATAAGTCGCTCGCACGACAATCCTTTTCACGTCGGTTCAAATCCCGTTCAGATTTTTTTTTTTTTTTTTTTTCAAGTGTTATAAAAATATTATATTATATTTATAAAATCAAGAGTATTAAAAATTTTAATTTTAATGAAATTGAATTTTTTTTATATTTAATTTTATTATTAGACTATAATTTTTTTTTTTTAAATACATACAATTTCCATAGTGAACAAAATAAAATTAAAAAAATTTTTAAGATAAATAATATGTCAGTGAAATGTAGTTTCTAATAAATTTTACTTTAAAATCTTACGAAGAGAATGTTTAATTTTTAATTTCAACATTTAATTTTAAATAATTAAAAGGACTTTATTATTATCAGTTAGTTCGGCCTTCCGTTTTACTTGTTTCTCCACTACTTTATTTAATAAAGGCTTGCCCTTCACACTCACACCCACGTTAGAATCCATTAGTCTTTCAAGTACTTCTACCGAACTGGCCACCGGTAAATACGTATAAGAAACGCCAGCAGACCGATGCAACGACAAAGGTGACGACACAGGAGATGAAGCCGGTGCATAAGCAGGATTAACAGACGCTGCTGCATCCCCTTCTGGTTCACTATTCGCATCACCCACCTCACTACTAACTAAGTCCTCAACTACGTTTTCACCTACATTTTCAACAACCTCATCACATTGAATACCAATATTTACCAAAGGATTATTACCACTTTGAACCCCCCTATCAACTAAATCATTATAGCGTATATTATTACGTGTCACTGCACGGTCTTCTACAACATCTGTTTGTACCCCTATCTCACGGGTACCCTGAACGGTTTGCACGCCTACACTCCCCTCAACACATTCAACTTGAGTCCCTACATGAGCCACCGACACCTTCCATATTTAAGTTACTTGTATTAAAACTGATGTATTGATTAAGATATATGGAACTGAAATTATTAAGACGTCAATAAACTATTATAAAATTTAATATAGAATCTTGAAAATATTTGATGAAAATAATATTTTTTTTATCCTTTTATGTTCAGTAGAATTTCTTAATCTTAAGTATATTGTATTAAATTCAGTAAACTTATGGAAAAATTTATAATTAGATTCTGGAAAGAAAAAAAAAATTTTTTTTCAAATATTGATAAAAGAATGCATTAAAATTCAAAGAAATATTTGCAATTAATATTCAATATAATTTTTCTTTTAACTTAATATACATTACACTAAATTTAAGAAAATTACATTGCAATTTTTTTTATTATTCCAAATTTCAAACACAAATGTATTAAACTCAAACAAATTTGAATTTTACAAAAAAATTCTTTTTATTGAATGTCATTCAATTTAATAATATATTCCTAACAGGGCAACGAAATTTTTAGTTAATTATCTCATTTTTATATGACTGATATTATTACTTATCAATATTTTCCCTTATTGAAGAAGGCACACACTAAATGGTTTTACTAATTATAATAACTTTTCACTATATACAATTTAACAAATTTTTCTCTTCTCCTTCTCAATTTACATATAAGGAAACCGTATTAGTCCCATAATAGTTTTATTATTAATTAAAAAGGCCTTACAACTAACGTACACTTCCAGTTTATATATATATATATATATATATATATATATATGTATTAAACTACAAATTTTCAAAAATTAGGAAAATGGCACACATTAAGTGGGCACACATTAAACAGTTTGACTAATTATAATAACAACTTTTCACTGTATACAATTTACGAAATTTTTCTCTTCTCCTCCTTATTTTCCATATAAGTAACCCGTATTTGTTTCATCAATAGTTCAATTATTAATTAAAATTCCTTTTATTAACTAACATGCATTTCCAATTTTTCATATATATATTAAACATTCAATTAAAGGAAAAAGATAAAGAAAAAAAGCTACACGTGACTTTATACAGTTACAAATGTGAGCGCCACTTAAAAGCTACACCGGGCAATGAACATAATTTTTTCCCCCACGCGCCACTACTACGCCCGCGCGTAGTAATACTAGGGACCTATTTCACTACAGATATGACAGCGCACGACGCTTGAATCAAGTCGCCTATGCGAACACCTATTACAAGTTGCATATATATTATTTTATGTTGTATATTGTTATATATATATATATATATATATATATATATATATATATATGTATATTTTTATGAATGAGGTATTATGCAGACAAAATCATAGATGAATCGTGACTTATGCAGACATTAGCGTACTTATGCTGACGTCCGCATAATGCCACCCGTTTTTCATTTATTTATTGATACTTGTGCTGACAATTCCATACAGTAGATTTTTCTTGAGTTGAGTTACGAAAAAATTCTACAAAACAAAAACGCGCCCACCAATCAAATTTCGAGAACAAATGTGCCCACCAATCAAAGTTTTAATAAATTCGTATTTAACATATGCGTAAGTAACAAAGGAAGGGATAACATAGGAGACTGCCACACACCCGCGACGTGTGCAGGACACTAAACAAAGGCTGTACTGTATGAGTCAGCATAATGCCGCGTACATACGTTTATATATATATATATATATATTGTATTATGTATACAATATGTGTATGTATGTAGGTACATATATATATGCAGTGAGGTTTTGAGGAGAATATCTATATATAATAGTATAAGTAAACACAAGCGAGTACTGATTCTCTTTTTCTAAATGTTTTCATGCCAACGAGGTTTCCCTATAGCCTCTCGCTTGCACCTACTGATTTCGTATAAGTGCTTTCCTCCTAATCTTGTTATATATGTGTGTGTATATAGGGCCAATCAGCGAATAAATGGACAGCTAAGGAAATTTTCACCTTTCAATTAACATAAAAATGATAAAAATTAATTAATTTTCAATGGGACTCGAAAGTTAATTACAAAATATATCAAAGATTAATTTGTACCCCTTTTAAATACAGAAAATGCTTTAAATATAAAAAAAAATGATAATACTTGTTTGGAATCTGACGAAACACAGTAAATGGACAATGTATCTATAAATGGACAAACTATTCGAATAAATGGACAGGCACATGATATTTAATTATTTAAAAAAAATATGAAATATTGTTTTTCCAACTAAACAATAAATAGTGATAGAGTATATTAAATTAATAATATTATATCAATATTTTAAAATTAAAAAATATTAACTTAGATACTTTGAGAGAAAAAAATCATGTTTTGGTTAAAACTTTAGAACAATCGACGCAAGCAATCTGCTTATTGCGTCACAAGAGAGCGCTCTAAATAAGCACGCTATGCACATTATACTTTTATTTCAAAGCGAAAAAAAAAATATTTTTGTGTATAACTAAATTAATTATAATATTGAAAAATATATGTTTTAACGATAGCAATTAAAAAAAAGTGTTTGATGTAAGTATTATTTCAATTAAAAGATCTTAATTTAAAATGGACACGATAAATATAGAAAAAGAAAAAAAATAACTTAAGAAATCTTACCTCACAAAACAAATTGGTATTTTATCTTCAATCTAATTCTTTTTTTAATTTTTTTATTCTATGTTTCTATTTTTACGAAATTTTCTGAAATTTTTGATACTGTAGATTTCTGTAAATTTAATTTGAGAAACTAAAAAGTTTTACTGCTTTATTTTTTTATAACAATGAACCTTCATAAGCTAAACGTGAACATTTCTTTCTTAAATTTTTAATAATTGTTATTAATAAACTATATTATTAATATGAAAATTAACAAGTTTTCATCATCTTTGCCAATGTCACACTTCCTAGTTCTATATATATACTGGAAACATAGCTTCTGTCAGCCAGTCCCTGCGGCTGCCACTCCTATATTTTTATTTTTAACGTTTTTCAGTATACTTTATTAAATAAATTTTCTGCGTGTATATATGAGAAAAAAAAAGGGAGAGACATCCTTTTCAATTTTTTTTATTTTTACACTTAATGCTAAGGTGTACAAGCTATTCAACTTAATCAATATCCTCATACAAGAATATGTTATCTAGATTAAAGTCTTCACTTCCCAAATAAAATGCATCATTCACCCATCTATCCATTCGTCTAAAAACCCGTAACACAGACCAAAAATTAAACTGAAACAAGAAAAAAATATATAATAAACATATAATAATAATTCCTTATTTCTTACGACTACCATCATAAAAAAAACACTTGCATCGACATGCGTCAAACAACAATACCGCAACGGTGGCACAAAATCTTGATAGTCTAGAGGCATTAAAAGATAATCGTGTAAGACCTCGTTTCTATACCTCAAATAACGCCTATAAAACCTTATGTAACGCCACAAATAGAACTAAAATTAGAAAATTATTTTAACATTCACCAATTATTTACAATCCACCATACTAAATTCCGTAAGCGAGAAAAATATTAAGATCTTACTTGTACATTAACCATTTTTTTTCCTTTCCTTTTTCCTTTTATATATAATCTGTTCAGAAACAAACTGCACTAAACACAAAATGCTACATACAAGCGACAAACAATCCGCTTCATTTAAAATAGCTACTCTTCCCCCTTTTCCTTTCTGTTTTAAATTTCACTTAAGATACACACTAACAAACCATAATACCTCTATCAGCAAATTCCTCGCTTATAACAAAAAAAAAACGCTAAACTAGTAAAACTCCAAAATTATTATAATTCTACTACGACCAAGCTTTAGTGCAACATGAAACTTAGCCACTATAACTACCTTCTTTAATTACTGACCAAATTTCTTTACGACATATATTCAGTTATAGACAATAATCAATAATTAAGAATTTTCTACTAACCGACACTACACAGTCTTTGAATTTCAAAATTTTTTTTTCTTCTCTACTAAACTAAATTTCCTTTAAACTAAAAATTTGTGTTAGTAAACTTATATATATATATATATATATTGAAACAAATCAACGTATACACATTATTAGTGTTGTGTATTAAATTCAAAAGAAAAAGAGAAAGAAGAAAAGAAAATGGACCCAAAAAGCTTAACGCTATTCTCTCTTATCAACATTGTACACTATACAAATGAAAACTTCAGAAAATATAAAGACCAATTGAAACAAACCTACGAAGATATAAGAAGGATGGAAGACTTATCTGCATACCAGAACCTTAACAACTGTTACCAACACGTGACAATATACCTCTTTGAGAGAGCAAGTTGGGATCTCGCAACTCAAATATTTCCATACGGATGCAGTGACAAAGAATGTAACGCTCGGTTCCTGGAGCAAATAAGAAACACCAAATGGGAAAAGATAGCCAAGATGATCGAAAGCCTAGATATGAACTACAATGAGGCAATAAAACCATACATATCACAAGTAACCTGCATGGCTAATCATGAAATAACATACAGCTACAAACAGACGCAATACCCAACCATTCAATGGCGTGTAAAAAATCACAGGGTACGAACATCAGTAAAGGAATTATTGACAACATTAACAAAACCCGACTGTTGGGATTTTGAGCTTGAAATCGAGTCCTTCGAATCAGGCTAAACATTGAAGAAACAACAAATTCACAACTACCACAAGAACAACCAACCAAGGAAAATTTTAGCCAAGTTCGATCACAACAATTTGATTAAAGGAATCCAATTTCCAATACAAGTAAACAATTGTCTTATATTCTGCGTAATATTAATATATATGTACATTTAAACAAATAGTACCTTAGTTTAAAGCGAATTATTTATAATCTCAAATGTTTCAAATTTTTATTCTAATATTCTTCCTATAAAGTATCAAACATTAGATCTGAATAAAATTTTTTTTAAGCTAGAAACATTTAATTAAAAAAAAAAACAAAAAAAACTACATTAAGAAAAATTTTTTTTGGAACAATGTATGATTAATCTTAAACTACATAATTTATTTAAATTTAAAAATTTTGTATCTAAGTACGACAATCCTAGAAGTCGAAGGAAACAATTAGTTTCCATATAAATAAGCATTTATCTCATAATGGATTACAATCTATTACATTTATTTATAATTTAGTTGTCTGACTCGGTCCATTCTACGACTCTTACGCTGATTTTCGGGGTGACAATCGACCTGAGGGGAAGGTGTTACATCCCATGGAACTACCCTTAAATCTAATTTATATGATTTGGAAAATTTATACATTTTTTTTATTTTTTAACAACGATAATAAATTATAAGATTTAGATTTAAAATTTATATTTAAAAATTCACAGTTTTATTTCAAAACCGTTCCATGCAATGTACCGAGTCAGCAACGTTCAGCGTTTTTATTGTGAAAACACTCGAATTGTACGCAAGTGTAAAGGAGAGACAGAGAAGATAGATATAAGAATTTCATTGGCAAACAGGCTAATGAACTTTTTTTTGGCGATTTTTTCCTGATAAATTCAAATACACGTCAGGTTTGATTGGGTTTTCCATCTCCCAATTTCCCGGACGCAAGGTTATAAAAACAACCTGGAGGTCTCACGAGCTGCTTTTGTCGTAGAAAGATAGCATCCGCAAGTGTCGGCTCTGCTGGTCCACTGTAGAAATAAAATTAGTGTTAAATAATAAGTTGTCTAAATTTAAGATTTTAATTATCTTTTTATTTAAGAAAATATTAGAGAATAGCCTAGAAGCCTATTTCATTAATAATAATAAATATAATTATTCTTGTGTAACGTTAAAATCCTTAAGGAAATTAAGGAAAATTATATTAACACAAGTTCCAAAAATTATAACTAAGAGGCAATTGTTTCAGTGAGCGAAATGCATACTTAATCTTAACCTGTGTTCGAGAAATTGAAGAAGGAGACCCAATCTATCTTGCCACGGACATTCTCATCGTGTAGTTTAAGGAGTCTAAGTATAGAAAACATCAGGACGATCGAGTCGGAAGCAAATTCATCTCTTTCTCTCCTAATTAGCGAGTTGTTTTTACTAATGAAATCACAAATCAAGTTGATGATAGTTAAAAATGAAAATAGAAAATTAAAATTGTAATTGTAAGAGAAAAATATATAAAAATATTGATAAAATAAAGAAAAGAATTGATTTAAATTATTGTAGTTGATTTAAGATTTAATTATATTAAAATTTTGACTAACAAATAAATATATGTATTTATATAAATATATACAATAACAACAATATTTATAAAATTATAATATAAACTATCTTTAAACACATATATACACACACACACATATATATATATATATATATATATATATATATATATATATACACACACATACATATATATAATTAAATTTAAATAATAAAATAAACGAATAAAGTGAATGAATACATGCGAACGAATGGGACAGAGCGAACATATATAATCGAGAGAACGAGTGTGATAGAGCACGCGAACATAACAGAGCGAATTAATGTATGTATAGCGAATGAGTATACAAGCGTAACAAGCGAACAGCCATAGGTGAGGCATCTATAGTGTTCACACGTTGTAGCTATATAACGAATGAAGTATAGCGAACAAGTGGGGAGAGTGAACGAGTATATAAGCGAACAAACAAACAGAGCGAACGTGAATAAATCGAAATAATCATAACTTCTATTAATTTAATTAAACAAATAATTGAATTTAAATTGACGTGAAATCAAATACATATAATAAATTTTTGTATTACATTAATTTTCATAAATGAGTATATGTATGTAGATATATGTGTATATTTAATAGATTCAATAAATAAAGTGACAAGGTAAGTCCTGGGACGGTTCTCAGCAAATATAAAAATAATTTTTGTTGTGAAGAACTCAATTGTCCGAACCAAGTTCGGCCATAACAGAGGAATTACTTTTATTCCAGGGGGATCACTTTTTTTATTACCATCACCTGATATATTATATTCTAATAATATTTATGTCGAACAAAGATTCTAAACTATCTTAAATACTTTAGAATTAGCTATTACCATATATGGATGAATTTTAAAAAATAAAAAACAACGAGTTACAGCAAAATATTTATTTTTAAACATTATTAGAAGAAAATGAAAGAACAAATATATCCATACTTGAGAAAGTTTGCTTTTTCAAAATATATAATAACATTATTTTTGTGTTTGGGAGTGGAATTAAGTGTACTTGATGATAAAGGATTAGTAGGAAGTTCGCCACGTCCACGTGTAGAAACCATTTTATTACCAATACAATCTAATATAATATATTATCAATTTATAGATTTTCCAATTCAGATTTTTCAAAGACTTTCATTTAAGTTCAAATAATTATATACTTACTTTGATATCAAAGACAAACTCTTCATCAAGGCTAATGACAAACTGATATTTTTATTTTCTGAATACTACGATGTAACCATTGATTTCGCTCTATTTATTTGTAGTATATTAGTTATATACTCAACTTGGGCGTACGAAGGATTTATATGAGCGAGACTAATGTTTTTGGCTTGAGCAGTAGTCGGTCGAGGGCTTTAGCCCGAGACTGACTGCTGTTCAAGCTATAAAACATTAGTCGAGATCATATGTATCCTTCGTTAGCCCAAGTTGGGTAGATGATTTTATGTTATCGTAGGTCGTATGAGGGACTATAAAAAGATTAAATACAAATAAAAAAACATTATAATAAAATATAAATTTTCAGACTATTTAATTGAAGAATTTGAAATTCTATTTATTTGAAGAATGCGCGCAAAGAACTGAGCGGTGCCGGTATACTTCTGCCTATGCGACAGAGAGAGCCGACGACGAATTACGGAAACGACCGAACGACGCCGACGGAGAACTATAGCTTACTTTTAACTGCGCTCTTCCTTATCTGTCTTTGTCTTACTTGTAGCAGCGCGCTGACTCTACTACCCTTCTAAAAACATATTTTAATGTTTTGCTCCGAACGTTCTTCAACAAGACTGTAGAATATTTGCCAATACACTTCAATATAGTGTGACGTATGCAATAATATTCCATACTATAAAGTATTTTAAAGTCGTATACTCCATTGAATAATGTATTGCTAATTGAATATACTTTAGCTACGAGCAGGGCGGTATGACACCCCAATACCCATTTAGCTAGCTTCACGGGTATTCTACCAAATACGACATACTATAACATAAACGTAGTATATAGTTTAGTATGTAAATATAATTACAGTGATTGTTTACAAAAAGATTTGAGAATGTGCTTACTCGGAAATTCTCCACAAATATATATCAATTTTGAATATATAAAAATTATAAGCAGTGTAATATGTATTAAATTTCAAGTGTACAAATAATTTAACACTTCATGGTATGAAATTCATGAATAAAATTGTTGACTTTATTATTTAAATAGAATTTTGTGAGTGCATCTCAAAAAAGGCAGGAGAAATATATGCCAGGGGAGATTACCTGATAATTTGAATGAAATTTTTACCGAGTAAACGGTCTCCAACATTCACTGCTATACAAACTTTTTTAGTTGTACATTACTACTTTCTTAAACGTCTATTACGTATTTAAATATGCGCTTATATCATCTGTGACAGTTAAATGTTTAGAGCCAGGGGAATGACCGTCGAGAAGGTAACTTAGCTTTCATAAGTGAAATGATGTTTACACGTAAACAAAAATGTATTCTATGATCAACAAAGCAATTTTTTAGCGAAATAAACATATAATAACAATATTTCCATGTGATAGGAATAGCTTACATTTTCATAAGATTCAAAAATAACATTTTTTATTATTATTGCTTCTTATCTATGAAAAAATATACATTTTTTTTATAATAACAGAGGGTCAAAGAAAATATTTTTTTCAATTATTCTGCTGAAATGTATGTACGGATGGAAAAAAATATTTTTTGATCTTTCAGAAGTACTAATTCATCTATCCTGTATCTCTACAACGTTTAAAACAAATTTTATATATGATTACAGACAGGGGAGATTACTTTATACTTTCTAAGGGCTCTACAAAAGCTACATTGAAATTAGCGATTAAAAAGTCAACGGATCATAAAGTTACAACCTGAAAGTATATGAAAAATTTGTGGTTAGTAATATTTGAACCTTGTATTGATAGTTTATCAAACGATTACATGTGATTACCCGTTAGAATAGAATCACCCATATACAAACATTTTTCAACAATAAAATTAGTGAATTGATTTCTCGCCCTAAACAAAAAAATACGGGATCTAGCATGTACCATTGGATAGGTACTTTGGTCCTTTATCAGCCCACAAAATTTCAGCAAAAAAAAGATGGCCTTTTTGGGAAAAATGCACGTACATAAAAAGTGCATTTTTTGATGAAATGCATTTATGTAAAACATTGTTTAGTTTTTTTTTTAAATTTTCTGCACTGAATTTAAGAGGGCTCAAATCATAATAAATCAATAAAAAGTTTACCAAGATTCATTAAAAATTAGTAAAACGATAGCCCTTTAAAGTGTTTGTCGACTTTTGCTTTATTATAGAGAAAACATTGTATCGATAAAAAAAATTTTTTTTCTATTTTTTCATTAATTTGTACATATTTAGACTCAGGGAGTCGAAAAAAGTAGTTTCCAGAAACGTCTGTATGTATGTGTGTGTGTGTATGATTTCAGTACACCAAAAATATCTCGAGAACTACTCGATGGATTTGCTTCAAATTTTGCATGCAATTTATTTTTTTGTCTAACAGGGGGCAAAGCTATTGAAAATTGATCTTCTTAGCTCAGTTTTTTTTAGAGCCATTTTAATAATTTAAAAAAAATTTTGATTTTTCATTTTTTTGGTATTTTACGTAAACTTCTTAAAGAATTTTCTTGAAAATTTGTACGGACATTATTTGCGACTGCCAAAAAAAGAAAAACTTTTACTAACTGATTTTCTTAGCGCACTTTTAATTTTAAAGTAATTTGAAAATTTTGAAAAAAAAATTTTTTCTTTATTTTTCTTTTATTTTATAAAAACTAATTGATTGACTCGCTCCAAAATTTGTATGCAAGTTATTCTATGTGTGTGTGTGTGTATGCGTGTGTGTGTGCGTGTGCGTGTGCGTGTGCATGTGCGTGTGCGCGTCCGTGTGTGTGTGCGTGTGCGCGTCTGTGCGTGCGTGTGTGTGTGTGTGTGTGTGTGTGTGTGTGTGTGTGTGTGTGTGTGTGTGTGTGTGTGTGTGTGTGTGTGTGTGTGTGTGTGTGTGTGTGTGTGTGTGTGTGTGTGTGTGTGTGTGTGTGTGTGTGTGTGTGAAAAATATCTCGAGAACTACTCGATGGATTTGCTTTAAATTTTGCATGCAATTTATTTTTTTGTCTGACTGGGGGGGAAGCTATTGAAAATTAATCTTCTTAACGGCAGGCCGGAGTAGAACCTAATACCGACCGAGTAACAATTGAGTTGTTTGTTATTTACTCAAGTATTAATTGGTGTATCTTCAAAATAAAGGTTGATCGCAATAGATATTATTATGAATATCTATGCACAAAAAAAAAACTACCGATTTGTTTTTGAGAAAAGTAAGGAACGCCGAAGTAAAAGATTATGTTTATAATATTTTCGCGTTCCTTACTTTTCTCAAAAACAAAGCGATAGATTTTTTTTTCTTGTGCATAAATATTTGTAATAATAATATCTATTGCGCTTAACCTTCAATTTGCAGATACACCGATTAATACTTGAGTAAATAACAAAAATGCCAATTAGACAAGGACAGCGAATCCGGCCTGCTCTTAACAAAGTTTTTTTTTTAGAGCCATTTTAATAATTTTAAAAAAATTTTGATTTTTTATTTTTTTGGTATTTTACGTAAACTAATCGAAGAATTTTCTTGAAAATTTGTATGGACATTATTTGCGACTGCCAAAAGAAGAAAAACTTTCACTAACTAATTTTCTTAGTGCACTTTTAATTTTAGAGCAATTTGAAAATTTTGAAAAAAAAATCTTTCTTAATTTTACTTTTATTTTATGAAAACCATTCGATAGATTTGCTCCAAAATTTGTATGCAAGTTAGTCGCTATTGTCTGAGGAAACTTAACTTTGAAAAACTCATTTCTTAAGCGCAGTTTTAATTTTAGAGCATTTAAAGCATTTTTGAAAAAATGTTTATTTTTCATTTTTTTTATATTAGGCTGATTCCATTTCAAATCGAACAGTCAGTACACACTCAAGTCACCAATTACTGCGCTAATGGAGTATGTTATTCTACCCTAAAAATAAGGGTATACGTATTTTTTTATTTTGCTGAAATATCAAAATTGCATCAGATATGCACTTTTGAAAATTGCATACAAAAACTAAATGTTAAAACTGAAAATGTTGAGAATAACTTTAAAGGGCTATCGTTTTACCAATTTTCAATGAATTTTGGTAAACCTTATTTTGTTTTATTATGTTTTAAGCCCTCTTTAATTCAGTGCAAGAAATTTAAAAAAAGACTAAAAAATGACTAAGATATGTGCATTTTACCAAAAATGCACTTTTTATGCACATGCATTTTTCTCGAAAAACCCATTTTTTTTTGCTGAAATTTTTTGTGCTCATAGAGGACCAAACTACCTATCTAATGGTACTTGGTTGATCCCGTACTTATTTGTTTGAAGCGAGAAAAAAAAATTCACAAATTTTATTGGTGAAAAATTTTTGTATATACGTTCGAAAGTCTTAAGCAATGTTCATTCCAACGCTGTCGCATGCTTCGCTCATTATTTGTTTACCTTTGTATGTATGTATATATCATCAATAGTGATATATATATATATATATATATATATATATATATATATATTCGTAATATAAAAATAAATATTAAAAAATGGAAAATAATAATTCTATTCGTGTATATCTATATTATGTATGTTTCGATGTACAGACAATAGGAGGCTCATTCGCGGACAAATACCTCGCGTAACCAAAACAGCATATTAGAATTGTTATATACAAGCTAGTTATTCTTACGTCTGCTTTGAAAGGTACTTTTCGGACTTGTGAAAAAGTAAACAAAACTCTGCAATTACGATGTCCGAAATTCACTCTTCTACAAGAATTCGATGTCCCGATTTTTTTCAAATGCATAAGAAGGTAGTTTATAAAAGCAGAAATTTACGTTTTAGACCGTTGGAAGATTTGGCCATTAATTTGGCACAGCTTTATCTAGATTTAAAGATACTGCCCTCTACTAATGTATGCAAAAATTGCCATGAACGCATATCAAAAATGATTTTAAGTGATCTTGAATCTACATCTGAAAATGAAATCACTGAACTTTTTAGCGGAAAACATGATGATTTTATCCCCAAGACACCCAAACGAATACAGGAATTAAACGAGAGTATTAATACAATTTTACCTCAATGCGTCTCGCCGCTAAAAAGAAAAACTGCAATACCTAAAAATTTAACAGAAAATTACGTATCTAAAAAGAAAAAATCTTTAATTTCAGCTTTTTCTGCTACTGTCGGAAGTAAATTAGAAGATGCGTATGGCATTTCAGTTGAATCAATAGAATCGGACAAAAGTTCAACTGAAAACTATTGGAACGAATTTGTAGAAAATTTTAAATCGGTTTTAGAAAAATGTTCTTCTGTTTCGGAGAAAATAAAACTTCTAACTCTACTACCTTCAAAATTAAGCAAAATAAAAATTTGCTCACTATTCCCGAATATAAGCAAGTATATGATAAATAAATCAAGAAATCTCGTGAAAAATAAAGGAGTTTATTCGGAGCCAGATTCATATACTGGTCATCCTATTGATGAAAATACAAAAATATCGCTATGGAATATTTTTTAAATGATGATTTTAATTGTAGTAGACAAAGTCCAAATAAATCTGATGTTGTTACTGTTAAAGTTAATAATACAAAAACTAAAAAAGTTAAACGGTTTCTTACTCGAAGCTTAAAAGAAACATATAGTCAATTAAGACAAGAAAATCCAAACTTACAAATAGGAAAATCGAAATTCTATAGTCTAAGACCAAGTTTCGTCTTAACAAGCCCTGTGAAGGAAACTTGTCTTTGTGTACATTGCGAAAATTTTGAACTGTTTCTTACAAGTTTAATTCGTTTTAGAGGCGATAATAATTCTGAATTAGATTTAATTCGTTCAGAAATAACTAACGCAATGTTGTGTTCTGAACCATCTGATTCGTGTTTCTTGCAAGAATGCAATTATTGCCCCGGTAGTGAGGGTATCACATTAAAATTGTTAAAACTGAAAGAAAATTGTGAAGATGAAATTACGTTTGCTTTGTGGGATAATGGTAATCTTATCAAACAAACAGTAAGCTTATCAGTTTTTAAAGAAAAATTTTCAATCTGCGCACTAAAAGCAAGTACTCACGTATACATAAAAAATATTCAACGTGAAGCTATAAAAAAAGAAAAAGAAGAAGGTAAAGCTGATCCTACTAAGTTAATTATCCACGTTGATTTTGCAGAAAATTGGTCTGTAATAAATAATAAAGCGGTTCAGGGAAATCATTGGGTAAATAACCAAATTTCTATTTTTACTGCAGTCTGTTACCAAGGAGAGATAACGCAAAGCTTTGCGATCGTTAGTGACGACAAAAAGCATGATACTGCATATGCGCTATTAGCAATAAATAAAATTATCGATCACATGAAAAATGATTTAGTTACTAAAGTCACTATTATATCAGATGGAGCTGCAAGCCAATTTAAAAATCGTTTTCAGCTACATGAATTCAAACATTTTTCTTATCAAATGAAATGGTTATTTTCTGCGACTGGTCATGGGAAAGGAGCCGTTGATGGAATAGGTGGGCTTCTAAAGCTTTATGCTACTTCACATAACTTAAAAAGAGTTCATGAAGAATCGATACAAAATGCTGACGATTTTATAAACTGGGTTCAAAAGTACACCAGTGCAATCAAAATCATATTATTACCAATAAATGAGATTGAAAAATTTAGAAAAGAAAAAAATATTGAATGGAGTACAGTTCCTAAATATAATGGGATTCAAAAAAGTCATATGTGGTTAAAACAACTTGGGGAATTGAAATCGCATATATTTGTTGGCAGAACAGCTATACATGCACTGACTAAAGTGAAAGACAAGAAAAAAAAAGTCAAACGTCGTGAGGCTACACTTAGAACTAAAAATAATAAGTGCAAAAATAAAAAAAAGTAATGATTTATAATTATATTTTTGACGCATCCCAACAGTGAGAGGCAAGGGGAACTCACTTTAAAAAAGCACCCCGAAGCGAACAGAAACCTTCTACGTCCACGTCGTTGTTCCTGGGTAATGCTAAAAGAAGGATAGTGTTTAAATCTACATTGCTTAAAATTTCCGAACGTATATACAAAAATTTTCCACCAATAAAATTTGTGAATTTTTTTTCTTGCTTCAAACAAATAAGTACGGGATCAACTAAGTACTATTAGATAGGTAATTTGGTCCTCTATGAGCACAAAAAATTTCAGCAAAAAAAAAATGGGTTTTTCGAGAAAAATGCATGTGCATAAAAAGTGCATTTTTGGTAAAATGCACATATCTTAGTCATTATTTAGTCTCTTTTGAAATTTCTTGCACTGAATTAAAGAGGGCTTAAAACATAATAAAACAAAATAAGGTTTACCAAAATTCATTGAAAATTGGTAAAAAGATAGCCCTCTAAAGTTATTCTCAACATTTTCAGTTTTAACATTTAGTTTTTGTATGCAATTTTCAAAAGTGCATATCTGATGCAATTTTAATATTTCAGCAAAATAAAAAAATACGTATACCCTTATTTTTAGGGTAGAATAACATACTCCATTAGCGCAGTAATTGGTGACTTGAGTGTATACTGACTGTTCGATTTGAAATGGAATCAGCCATTACACAAAAATCATTCGTTAGATTTGCTCTAAAATCATTATGCAAATTCGTTATTGCCTTAATAAAACAAGCTTTGGAAATTTTATTTTCCTAGTGCAGTTTTAATTTAAGAGAATTTTGAAAATTTTGAAATAAAATTTTTTATTTTTTTTGGGTCTTACGTAAACTACTCTAAGAATTTGTTTAAAAATTTGTATAGTAATTATTTGCTACTGTTAAAATGATAAAAACATTTGAAAACTGATTTTCTTGGCATACTATTAATTTTAGAGCATTTTGAAAATTTTTAAAAAAGTTCAATGCTAAAAAAACAAAATTTATTACTAACTAAATTTTTTTTTAAATGTGACTTATGCCTCTTTTATTTTTATTGACTCATACACATGTTTTTGTCATCCCTAGATAAAAATTTGATAACACAAAAAGTTTTATAACTCGATAACCAATAGTCGTAGAGTAGAGCCAGGTAAAACTAACACTTTGAAAAGTTCTCAACGAAAAGAATCACACTTTGATAACCTCCTTAAGGGGATTAGGATTCTTTCATCGCAGGCACAAAAACTAAAATAAAAGTTTTCACTGGCATTTATTGAAATGTCATTGTTGAAGCGAAGCTTTAATGCGGACGTTCTGGGCGCTCGCCGCGCAGCCACTTTATCCGTGCTAAGCGTCAGATTTCAAAAACGTTACACTATATATATAGGTATATGGAGTGGCAGTTGCGGCGTGCGTGTGTACATAGCGTGCCCAACCTCTCCCTAACTCAGTGTGCGCGGCCTTCTGTCTCTCTCTCACTTATATCAGTCATCGCTTTCTATCTCTTTCTCTTGAATATCCGTTGCGATGTGCTGTTTCATTTATCCCGCTTTTTGTCGATCGTTAATAAATCGTGTAAATTGTAATTCTATAAGAATAGAATTGAAAACATTTGTACTATAATTTAGTTACCATCAACCAATAGTTACTTTGGTATAATATAAAAATGAGAATAGTAGTGTACAAATTACTGAATTACTGTACTTCTGATGAACATACGAATTTATGAATGATTCTATTATTGTATGTTGAAACTTCGTACATATCCATATGGAAAAAATTTCTGGAAATAATTGTAAAGAACTATTAATAACTCTAAATAATTGTAAATAACTATAAATAAGTGTTAAAAAATGTGAGAATCGAGACATAAATAACAGTTATTTACAATTATTTACAATTATTTACTGTTATTTACACTTATTTACAGTTATTTATATTTATTTACAGTTTTTTTCATTTATTCACTTTATTTTACAATTATTTACAGTTATTAACGATTATTTATAGTTTTTTACAGATATTTGCAGTTATTTACATTTTTGAATATTTTCACAAATTCATTCAATTTTTTTTATATATATGTGAAAATTTTTGAAGATGTGAATAACTGTAAATAATTGTAAAAAACTATGAAAAATTGTAAATAATTGTAAATAATTATGAATAACTGTAAAAAATTGTAAATAATTGTAACTAATTTTTAATAACATTAAATTATTCACTAATTCAAAAAATTTCTGAAAATGTAAATAACTGTAAATAATTATGAATGATTGTAAATAACTATAAAAAAAGTGTAAATAATTGTAAATAATTGCAAATAATTGTAAATAACTGTAAGTAACTATAAAAAACTATTAATATTAGTAATTAATGATGAATAATAGTAAATAACTGTAAATAACTATTATTTATGTCTCAATTCTGACATTTTTTAACACTTATTAGAATTATTTAATTTACAATTATTTACTATTATTTACAGTTATTCACAGAAATTATTTCCATATGGGTAAAACTAATTAATAAATCTTATCATGCAAAAATTACAGTATTCAAATTATTTTAACATTTTTACTACTTGAAGGACATAAAAAAACAACAGTCCCATCTAGGGACGCCCAAAAGAAGCGAAGCTTTGTATAAAGCGTAGGAACCAAGTGTTAAAAAAAATAATGAAAAAAATACGTGAGGGAAAAAAAGTAAGACTTGAGAAAAAATAAAAAAAATAAATATTTTGGGGAATAAAAAAATTCATTTAAAATAAAATATACGCCCAAAAACGCAAGTCTACAGCAGAGCTCTCTTTTTTTCTTCTTCTAATCGTGAAGAGAGCTCCGGCACATAATGAAAAATTTTTTTAACAAAAAACAAAACCGACTTTAAAAAAATGCACTAAAAAGTTACAAATAATTTATAATTTTTAATAATTATACGCATAGTATGCATCTAACTCAACATATGTGTTGAAAACATATTATAGATAATCTAATAATTTGTAAACAGCACAAACAAATTATATTATTGTTTAATTCACGAAAAAATATTTTCGAAGTCAGCGTCAAGTTGTTGAATCAAGATGTAGAATTTGACGCCGACTACAATAATATAATTTGTTTGTGCTGTTTACAAATAATTAGATAATCTATAATATGTTTGCAACACATGTGTTAAGTTAGATGCATACTATGCGTATAATTATTAAAAATTATAAATTATTTGTAACTGTTTAGTGCATTTTTTTGAAATTGGTTTTGTTTTTTGTTAAAAAATTTTTTAGTGTATCCCCTTACTAAAAGCGCAAATATAGGTAGACCCACTAATTATGCCTAACTTCCATTATCAATTCATAATGCATGCATTAGTACATTATACCAAGCAATGTATAGGAGGAAAGAGAGAAGGTCCAACGGCACAGTGTCGTTGTGTGTGCATGCATACATATTGAAGCTTAGGTAAGAGAGGGAGAGCGAGAGAGAGATGGAGAGAGAGAGAGAGAGAGAGAGAGAGAGAGAGAGAGAGAGAGAGAGAGAGAGAGAGAGAGAGAGAGAGAAAGAGAGGGAGAGGGAGAGGGAGAGGGAGAGGGAGAGGGAGATAGATAGATAGATATTTAAATTTATTAACTGTACATTATGTTGTACAACAAAAATAATACAAATTCGTAAGTATATATATATAAAATGAGATACTAAGTAAAAATATAATTAAAATAATGATACAGTAATTAAAATAATTAAAGCCTTGAATAATGCCAACGATGAAGAATCTCTTAAAGATGATGGTAGACCGTTCCATAGTTGCGATGACACAACCAGGAACGATCTTTGGTGATACTCGGTAGATGAAAAAGGAATGGTTAACGGTCTCACATCACCCCTCAGTGTCCTCACAGGCCGGCTCCACAAATATCTAGAATAAAGATATGAAGGTGAGCATGACAAAAACATTTTGTATAAGAAGGTAGTAGCGAAGTAGTTTCTTCTACCCAAAGTGGATAACCAGCCTAGAGAGGACCTATAAACAGAGATGTGCTTGCCCCTAATTACACCATAGATGTAACGAATACCAGAGTTTACAACCCTTTGAAGCCTCAGATCGAGTTCAGCAGAAAGGTCAATATAGACCAAACAACAGTAATCAAGTAAAGGAAACAGCAAAGAACGGATAAGATGCTTACGTAGTGCAATGGTGGTACTTTTTCGAAAGAAATTTAATCTATAGAGCAATGAGTGACTCCTGTTACACACATGCGCAATTTGGTCCTTCCAGTTCAACTTACTATCAAGCCATACACCAAGACTACGAACAGAAGATCCAAACTTAATAAGATCACCGTTTATTGGAACACCAGTGATGTGTAATGAGGGCAGCATATTGACATAGAAATAAGATCCAATAATAATAGGCTTTGTTTTGCTCACATTTAATTTCAGATGATTTTTTGTCGCCCAGTTAACAATACTGACAGCTTGATCACTCATGAGAGCAGTAACAGAAGCCAACTTAGCAATTGGGAAGTGAATGTACACCTGAAGATCATCAGCATAGATAAGATGCTGCACATCGGCATGGAAGTCAGCAGCCACATCATTGATGTATATAGAAAACAACAGTGGACCAAGGACAGAGCCCTGGGGAACACCAGTATTTAATGTTACATAGTCAGATGCATTACCATCTGCATCAATAACAGCCTGCTGTCTCTCAGAGAGATAAGACGCAAACCAACGCACAACTGAATGCGAGATGTCAAGAGAAGACATTTTTCTGAGCAGAGAGACATGGCATACCGTATCAAATGCCTTGCTGAAATCAAATAGCAACAGCAACGTCACATAGCGTCTGTCCATATTGCGTCTAATGTCCTCAGTTAGTTTCAGTAGTGCGGTCTGAGTACTATGTCCAGTTCGAAATCCAGTCTGATAAGGGTCCAGTAGCTGTCGTATAGTCAGGTAATTGTAGAGTTGATCATGGACTAGACGTTCAAGAACCTTGGACATAAAAGATAATAAAGAAATTGGCCTAATGTCACCAAAAGCTTGAGGAGAGGAGATTTTGTTTATTGTAGTGACCAGTGAGATCTTCCAGCATGAAGGAAATAAGGATTCACGCAATGAGTCGTTATAAATACGACATAACAAAGGCCCAATGACCGGAAATGCCGCACGGACAAAAGATTGAGGAACAGCATCAAACCCTCTGGCCTGTGAAGTTGAATGACAAACAGCCATCCATACCTCCTCCAAAGTAACTGGATTAAACTTAAACATGGGTTTAAGTGGTTCATCTAGAGCAAGTGTATTCATGTAATCAGAAATAGAGGGGACCAGAGGATCAAACGCAACACCACCAAAATACCGATTCAAATCATTAATTGAAAAAGAATGTCGAGAGTCACTACTGCTGGAACATACGCCCAGGTTCTTGAGTTCTTTCCAGATCTGTCTTGCGTCAGTAATCTTAGATAGTCTGTCGTGGTAATACAGTAATTTAGCTGATTCGATGCATGAATGGGCCCGATCTCGAGCATCTCTATAACATATAAGATCAGCACGCAGCCTAGTACGTTTGAAGCGTCTGTAATGCCTATCTCTCTCAGAGATTAAGCGGTGATGCTCAGAGGTAAACCACGGACGATGACTCTTGCTCTGTCGAACACGCCTAACAGGCACAAACCGTGAGATAGCTTCATTAAGATGAGTGTAAAGACATTCAAGGCGAGCCAAAAGAGAAGAGTCACCGTTACACACAGCACAATTCAGCGATCGAAAATAATCAAGAATAGCAGCCTCATCAACCGCTTTATAATCATGATAAGTAAAATTATTAAGTGTAGGCCTAGAGAGAGACGACTTCACAGTCGCAGCAATAAAATCATGTCCGTCAATAAATGGTACATCAGTCTTCCAATAATCAAGCAGTAAGTCATTGGCATCGACAAGGCACAAGTCGAGCCACGTATCAGAGGAATAAGTATGATGCATAGGTCCATAAGGCACTGAAAAAAGTGCATTTTCCTTAATAAGGCTCTTCAGGAACACAGAATCATCAGATTCAGAACACAAATTAGTGTTGAAATCTCCTAAAACTACCTTAGTACTATAATTGTGCATATGAGTGGTCAAATCAGGAATAAAGTCCGTGTTGGCCAAAAATGGAGCGTGAGGTGGTCTATAAACAACACCAACGAAAATGGGTGAAGCCAAGTCAGATGAGTTGACCTCACAGAAGAGATACTCAGGTAAACCAGGCTTACCACTCCAGCTTCCAGAGGATGAACAGAGACGCACAGAAGTGAGAGAGCAGTGTACAAATAAAGCAACACCACCTCCCTGGTGTTACGATCCTGTCTATAAAGCACATACCCATCAAGAGCAATCAAAGAATCACAAACTATCTGGCCCAGTTTGGTCTCAGTAACAGCTATTACGTGGAAATGAGGGCGAGAAGCCAAAAAGAGTCTAATCATCTCAATGTGCGCTCTAATAGAGTTGGCATTGAAATGACAAACTCTGAGACCATCCTTAGTAGTGAAATGATCATGAATGACCGATGAAATAGTATTGTTAGAAGGAAGAAGTGTGTTAGAGTGAGAAGGAAGAGAGAATGAGCTTACCCCAGTGTCAGATGTTAAGTGGTTACATCGTCGTTGGCTGATATCAATGAGAGCTTTGCTAAAAAAGCATCCAAGTCGTCATCCGATGCAACACGAATGGCTGCATCCTCCTTCTTCCTTCTGACGAAGATCTTACCATCACGCACAAATGTAAGGAAGTTGTACCTCTTATCTTTGGCCTTCCTGAGCACTCTCAACTTCAGTTGGTGCAATGAGTGTGGCAGATATTCATTGATGTTGATCAAGGAAGGAGTAAGTGTTTCCACTGATAAAGTTCCCTGCAAAAGGTCACTCCTGATCTTTGAGGTATGAAGGCTACCCATCCTGATCTTTGCTCCGATGACAGATCGCGCCAACGAGGCACTCTTCATAGTGATGAGCAATGGCGTCGTAAGCAGCGGAGGACCACCTTGAGATGTTGTTGCAGAAGGAGCAGTACTATCATCAGTACTACGAGCTGTAGCAGGTCGCGACAAAGGTCGAACCGAAACAATGTCACTGAGAGCAAAACCAGAATTAAGAGAAGCCAATACAGCAAAGACACCGTTCTTCAGATCGTTAAATTCATTAGGAACCAGGCCTCCAAACACCAAGTCTGATGCACGCTCAAGACGCTGCTGGCCAGCCGCCAAAACATCACACTGTTGCCGTAAAGATTTATTGAGCTTGTCCAATTCCTGTAGTTTAGCAGCCATAGGGTCAGATAATGCCCAATCAGGCACAACAGAGAGAGATTCCTCCAGCTTCGCCTTAAGCTCCCGATAATCCTGACAAACCTTGTCAAGCCTTGCCTCAGCTGCTCCACAACGTTCCTCACATGCCACAGCAATACCATCCACTCGCGTCTCCAAACTTGTAAATCTCCCATCCAGTGTCAATAGTTGAGTGCCGATATTGTTAATCTTGGTATCCATATCATCCAGCTTATCTAATTTCTCCATCTTCTTCAATATAGAAGACAAAAGTTCATTTTTTTGTAGCGCTGGTAGTGTCGGAGTTGGAGTACGCGGCAGAGACAGAGAAGCTGAGACATCACTCATAGAACCCACAGAACTAGAACGTGATCGACTGCAATCAGGATTTGCAGCTGCTATGCAAAAGTTACATACCTTTACTTGTTGGTCATTATTATCTCTAACTAAGAGCAATTTGGTACAAGAGCTGTGATAGGTCTTGCCACAGCGACCACAAAGCTGAGGCTTAGATGCAGCACTAAAGTTTTTAAAACAGAGACCACACTGATTAGACATAGTGACCTCCAAGATAGAAATAGCTTAATCAAACGAATCTTAAATTTTAATTTTAAATTTGGTGCCAGTTGTATATTTAAAAGTAGATAAGCAGCTTAATAAATGCACTCTGAGTTGCTTCTAAGTTTCAGTTGCTGTAAGTGGAAAAGCAGCTTAATAAATGCACTCTGAGTTGTTTCTAAGTTTCAGTTATTGGAAGTGGAAAAGCAGCTTAACAAATGCACTCTGAGTTGCTTCCAAGTTTCAGTTATTGTAAGTGGAAAAGCGGCTTAATTTGTACAGAGTAAGATTCGTTTGACTGTGATTAGAGAAAGCACAAGATATTAGTGGAAAAGCGCCTTAACTGGAGAAATTACCATCAGGTATCACATAGACGGGCAAAGATGCCAATATACAGGTCATCCAAGGGATGGAGCCACCAGCACTAAGCAAATAAGAATCCTCTTGTGGTAGATGATTGCACCAAAAAGATTGAGGTTATGTTGTAGACAATACTTAAAACCAGTTGCAGTACAACTGCATACAATATACTGCACTATTGTAATATACAGCAATTAAATCAAACATGCAGCAAATTCCACGTTGTTACCACTAGATTCTATCAAAAGAACAGTGAAGTTAGTGTATACGTTATCCAAGAGATGGCGCCATCAGCGTTAAAAAATATGATCCCTCTTGCAGTATGTAATTGCGCCAAAAAAGAATGAGGTTATGTTACAATTAAAAATAAAACTAATTGCAATGCAATTGTGCACAATATAATGCACTTAAAACAACACTCAACAACACAAGCAGGCCCACAGCAACTTTCTCAGGCAGCAGCAGAGTCCACAGCAGTATCAGAGATAAGAGCAGGTTGATGTTGAGAGACTGCGGATTTTATTAAAAGAACAGTGAAGTTAGTGTATACGTTATCCAAGAGATGGCGCTATCAGCGTTAAAAAAAAAATATGATCCCTCTTGCAGTATGTAATTGCGCCAAAAAAGAATGAGGTTATGTTGCAATTAAAAATAAAACCAATTGCAATGCAATTGTGCACAATATAGTGCACTCAAAACAACACTCAATAACACAAGCAGGCCCACAGCAACTTTCTCAGGCAGCAGCAGAGTCCACAGCAGTGTCAGAGATAAAAGCAGGTTGATGTTGAGAGACTGCACTTTCACAGTAAGAAACCGTCCAGAGTCCAATATGCAATTGCAAAAATGCAAATGAATGAGGCCAACACTCTCGGACTCCAAGTAGGACGATTCCCTGCAAAAAATTCCACTCCGCAAAGTGAAAAAATGCTGTTTAAATAAGTTTCAAGAGGAGCGAAAAAAAAATACGTATGGCGCTACTTACGGCAAGGGAGAGGGAGAGGGAGAGGGAGAGGGAGAGGGAGAGGGAGAGGAGAGAGAGAGAGAGAGAGAGAGAGAAGAAAAACTCCCAGTTTTCTTAATTTGATAATTGGGTCATACAAACCGAATATTGGCCCAATAATTATAGGACACGTATGGGACCTACCTGCAGACATTCTCTATCAGATAAGAAAAAGTTTTTTCGAATCGGTCGGAAAAGACGGAGTTATGAGGTAACAGACATAAAAAAAATAAAAAAAAAAAAAATTCAGTCGAATTGAGAACCTCCTCCTTTTTGAAATTGGTTAAAAATGATATTTAACACTTATTAAAAAATATTTCTTTTTGCTGGCATTGAATAGGAGTGATAATTTTCATAAGGACAGTCGATATATGTTTCATATGAAATACATATTTTTTTAGCATAAAATCTGCATATCTGTAATCTATTTATAAAGAGACAAATAGTTTATAAGCACATGAGTTGTAAGAAATTTTTATTGTTAAAACTTATTACCATTAAGTTAAGACAATAAGGAGACTAGTTTGAGGTACCAGGTCACTGTTAAATTCTAGAAAATAAAGTAAATTATGATGTAATTTTTTTCATAATATTAATTGATAGAATTTTTTTCACCTTAAATATATATTTGACATAAACTTTGTTTTTATTTGTAACAATATATTAAGATGACTAAAGAGACGAGGTTAAGGTATAAGGTTACTTTTAAAGCTTAGAAAAAAATTCAAATTAAAATGTAATGATAATTTCTTTTTATAATATTAATTATTAAATCTTTTATCTCAAATATATATTTTATACAAGATTGTGGTCCATGAATAAGTTTTAGAAACATCCAATGATTAAAATGCTTTTCTTCAACCCAACACTTGATACTGGTGGTAGCCGCAGGGTTTATTAGTCAATTCTCAACAAATCAATCTGAGAATTTGCAGAGATCTTTAATTTATATATTTTCGCAAAATAACAGTATTGGAATTATGATAAGATAAGTTTGAGTAAATGTTGAACTAAATTACACACAGAACATCATTTAATTCAATATTTTCAACTTCTTCTAAACCAAATTTAAAAATTTTCTTTACCATTCTAGCTTCAAAATCGCAACTTCGTTTCTCTTTTTTGGCTCTTATGATAAAAAATACGCTTTGCAGCTGGTTGAAAAGGCTTTTTTACGAAACTCGTTACGAACCTCGCCTTTGGCTCGGGCCGTATACTTCTTGTTTCGTAAATAAAGCTTTTTTATACCCATTACGAAATATACTATTTATTTTTAGAGAATTAGAACTGTTATTTTGTAAAGATATATAAATTAAGATTTTTAGAAATTTTGAAGTCAATTAGTGGACAGTTAGCTGAGAAAGCCTGTGGTAACGACTAAAATCAAATATTCAATTAAACAAAACGATTTAAATCATCGGATGAGTTTTTTTTCAATTATTTATGGACTAAAGTCTTATATTAAATCTATATTAAGGTAAAAAGTTGCATTTATTTATATTATAAGAAGAATAAAAATCATCATTACGTTTGAATTTGATTTTTTTCCAGAATTTAGGGGTGGCTTTATACGTCAAATTCTAATTTCGTAGTTCACAAATTGTGCTTTTAATTTATAAAATTTTATAATTTTTTTTACAATTTTGCATATTTTAAAAAATTGTAAAAATGAAAAGATTTGAAAATTTTCATAAATTAAAAACGTAATTTGTAGAATAAAATATGAGACCAAACCTAATCTTTAGTCTAAAAAAGGAATCAAAATTTAAATACAAAATGAATGATTATTCTCTTTGTTTTTATTACTTAAAAAAAAATATTTTTATTTAATCAAATATACAATATCTATCATTTTTGTTTTTTTTTAAATATTTATGTAGCCTCTAAGTTGTTGATCTACATCAAAACTTATATTTTGCATTAATTGACTGAATTGTTCATTTCCTATTGATGCCCTTAAAGAAAATAGCTAAAATATGGAAGAAATGAATATAAAATTTTTTCTGATTTGATTTTTATGATGTAATTTTATAATTACATTCATATTTACCTGATTTTGTAATAGATCTTCTAAAACGATACAATGTACTGGATCATTTAAAATTAATCTTCTTTTACGTTGTGAATGTTCAGTTTCACAAATCACTTCTTCTAATTGTGATGAATTGTGATCAATTACAAGTGAGCTGCATAAAATACAAAATGTCATTAATTGTTTGAATATATCGAATAAAAAATATTTTCAAATAGACAAAAAAATATGTGTACTTCCGGCAAATATATTGTACGAAATTATATTATTATTAAAGTTATGCTAGTTTGAAATCATGTTCAGAACTCTTTAATGATGAGTCTTTATTTTATCTAGTTTGTACAGCGTTTATTTTTGCTCGAAAGTGTGACACTTTGCATATAGGAACAGACTCAAACTTACTCTATTGAGCATCCTTTGTCACTGATTTTCGTTATATCATTTAAGGTTTCAACAATATTTGATATTATTTGTGGAAAATATTGAAAGATAATTGAAAGACAGTCGACATCTATTAATGAACATAATGCAAGAGCTAATAGTTTCCTTTTTTTTTGTTGTGTAACCAAAGGCATGTGATTTAGGAAAGTACGAGTTATTTGAGCAAATATAGCATCCTCTTGCAATCCTTCTCCAAGTTCCTTCATCAATTCTTTGATTACCTAAATATTTTTATTATTCTAGATTTGTACTATATTCATTATTGTGTGCGTGTGTGTGTGTGTGTGTGTGTGTGTGTGTGTGTGTGTGTGTGTGTGTGTGTGTGTGTGTGTGTGTGTGTGTGTGTGTGTGTGTGTGTGTGTGTGTGTGTGTGTGTGTGTGTGTGTGTGTGTGTGTGTGTGTGTGTGTGTGTGGGTGCGTATATGAGCGCGCGTGTGTGTGTGTGTGTGTGGGTGCGTATATGAGCGCGTGTGTGTGTGTGTGGGTGCGTATATGAGCGCGTGTGTGTGTGTTTGTGTACATAGGTGTGTTTTTAAAATAAAATAGAACAAATACCTGAACAAAAATGACTCGTGATGTTAAAAGAATGCGAGCCACAATAGCTAAATACATTGTTAGTACTAATGGATATTCTTCTCCTTTGAAAATGTTTCTGAAAAAAAAATTTGTTTACATAATTAAAGTTCCAGATGTTTCTCAAATCATATATATATATATATATATATATATATATATATATATATATATATATATATATATATGTATGTACGTATGCTGCTGCTCATAAAAATTTGACCACCTGAGAAAAAATCATAGAAAATTAAAAGTTTTATATTTTAGCAAAAAATGAAGGAATTTGAAAAATTTGAACGGGATTCCAAAGTTTACACTAAAAGCCACCAGAAAATGTGAGTTTCGATTTAAAAAAAGAATATCAATCTTTTATACATAAAAAATAAAACTATTTAAAAAAAAATTTTTTCGTCAATTTTTAAAAATTTTTGCTATTTGTCAAAAATTGTCAGAGATTAAAAAATCAAAAGAGGTGAAAGCTACAATACTTTACTTAAATGAAAGGTTAAAAACTACCGTACGTCTACTTCTAAAAGAGTTATGCTCATTTGTGTGGAAAAATGCATTTTTTTTCACCTTTTTTTTGAATTTTTAATCTCCGATAATTTTCGACAAAATAGCACAAATTTTATAATAGACGAAAAATTTTTTTTAATAGTTTCATTTTTTATGTATATAAGATTGATATTTTAACTTTTTTAGATCGAAACTCACATTTTATGATGGTTTTTTAGTGTAAACTTTTAAATCCCGTTGGTATTTTTCAGATTCATTTATTTCTCGATAAGATATTACTTTTAATTTTGTATGATTTTTTCTTAAATGGTCAAATTTTCATGAGCGGCAGTGTATATCTATATATGGGACATTTCATGTCAACTTCTACGATTAAAAATTAAAAATCACTGAAAATCGAACAATATGTTTTATTTAAGAACCAAAGTATACAAATGAATTTCATCAAATTTTTAAATTTGATCAACGTAGTCTAAGGTTGTAGAATGTTATGGAACGAAACTTTTTCTTATTAAATAAATACAATATAACAAGGGTAAGTTTTGTAACATAATCAATATTGAGTATTGAATCATTATATATTGTTAAGTACATCTCTGACCGAGATAACAAGTTAATGAGGACGCCATAATTTTAAGAAAGCTGAAGTCCCGAAAAAATGGAATGAAGTTTTTTTTCCTCTTAAATAATTTTTATTAAAAATGTTCATAATCGATCACCATATTTGTAATTTTTATTTTAGTCTATTATTTGACAATTAATTTTTTCAACTGAAGCTTGTAAAAGCAAAATAAATATTCCTGATCATTTTAATTATAATCAATTTTTCAAATAACTTTTTTATTCCATCGATAACATAGCATATTTTTGACTAATTTAAATTTCTAACAAAAAATAAAATGAATGCTATTTTTCCCAAAAGAACCATGTTAAATAATTAGATTGAAAAAATTTTTGTCTTTTCCACTTGGTCGCTGACTTGATATTTTTAAAACTGCTATAGAAAGCCTGTAACTTATATCCCAATAAGCACATATCTGAAAAAAAAGAATTCTTGGGGAACTCACGAATCTTTGCCCTGAAGTTAATAAAAAATATTAAAGAAGTATTCATAAAGTGTTGACAAAGTATTCTTTCTTAAAAATGTATATAAAAATAACTATTTAACATATCTTTATAAATATTAACAAAAGGATTAAAAAATTATTCATAAAGAATTCTTTTTTTAAAACAGCAATTATAATCCAAAAGTATTTATAAAGTAGTCAAAAAGTATACTCGAAATACTGATTTTCTACTGACTTACTAGGAGAGTGTCACACCTCCGGATCACGGATTTTGCTCAAACTTCGGGATAAGTTTTCAGATGATAAAATATGGAAAAAGCTAAAGTTATAGTCATAAATACTCAATATTTCCCTAGTTACAGGCAATTAAAGAAAATCACTAAAAAAGTTACTAGATTTTTAAACGCATATAGTTCTTCAGCGGCGATGGCTACAAGCTTGAAACTTTTTTTTAAATAAAAGCTGAGTTCAAATCCTTTCGAATTAGTAGTTATAGCATGTAAAAATATTATTTTTTCCCAAAGTTAGAGCGTGATAAACATTGGACCTGATTTTTCTTTTAAAAACATTAATTAATAGTAAAAGCTGAAATTAGGTCCAATCCTTATTACGCTCTAACTTTGGGAAAAAATAATATTTTTATATGCTATAACTACTAATTCGAAAGGATTTGAGCTCAGCTTTAATTTAAAAAAAGTTTCAAGCTTGTAGCTATCGACGCTAAAGAACTACATGCGTTTAAAAATCTAGTAACTTTTTTAGTGATTTTCTTTAATTGCCTGTAACTAGGGAAATATTGAGTATTTATGACTATAACTTTAGCTTTTTCCATATTTTATCATCTGAAAACTTATCCCGAAGTTTGAGCAAAATCCGTGATCCGGAGGTGTGACACTCTCCTAGTTAGTCATTTTCGAAAATTGAGTATCTTATTGTTTTATTACAAGTCGCTGTAGTCACCTGAAGAGGAGGTCGAGTATATCTGTCCTTTTCTAATCAAATAATTGATTTTTTTACAAAAATTAATAATTGTAGCAAAAAATAAGGAGAAAGCCCCATCTTGTATCATAAAAAGCAATATTTTCTTTGATGAGGAAAAATTATTTTTATAAATTCGTTTTTAAGAAAACCTTGAAAAACTTAAAAAATAGAGGTTAGGATGAACTATTCAGTTTTATAAAGTTTTCCTAAAAACGAAGCGATAAAAATAATTTTTCCTCACTAAAGAGAATATTGCTTTTTATTATACGAGATGGGGCTTTCTTCTCATTTTTTGCTACAATTATTAGGTTTTGCAGAGAAATGAATTTTTTGGTTAGAAAAGGATAGAGATATACGACCTGCTCTTAAGTGGTAATAGACATTGTAAAAATCATAAAATTTTAACCTCTCAACAATATAATTATCTTTAGCTGATCCTATTTCAAATCGAAGATTTACTGTACATTTGAGTCAGCAATGGCTGCATCAATAAAGTATGTTATTCTACTCCAAAAAATAAGGAGATGCGCGTATTTTTGTTTTTCTGTAATATCAAAATTATAAAAGATACGAGCATTCGAAAATTACATAAAAAACTAAATGTTCAAACAAAAATGTTGAGAATGACTTCTGACGAACAATTTTCTATGGATTTTGATGATTTGATAACAGCTTCAAAAACCAAAAAAAGTGCCTCCAAAGACCTTAAAAAGCCCATTACACTGATAAAAATCCGTATAAATGTCCTGCTTGTTAAAACTCGTATCATGATCCATAAAACTACGCATATATTATTCTATAGTGCATCTTAATATATACAATCTAACTTAAAAAAAGGGATCTACAGATATACTGAATGTATTGTTTTGGGTTATCACTGAAACACCACCAAGCGGCAGCAATCATCTGAATCCTCCCTAATACGCCTAAACTCATCTGTAGTGTGTTTATACTATATAGACATGTATACATCAATAAATCGAAAAAGGCATCTATTTTAAACGTATCAACTCGAAAATCTATAAACTTATATATCTCAAAACTCATGATTTATAATTTCTACCATTACTTTGCAAATCCGTAACTCTGGACATTGTAAATCTGCAAGATACTAGAATTATGTATTGAAGCTTTAATTCGGAAACCTACAACATATATATCCATTAACCCTCCAGCCCATAAATTGTGAACCCAATAATCATGTTAACGCTTAACTCATTGAACCTGATCTTCTAAACGTTCAACTTATTTTATGTTTATTCATTAAAAAAAAAGACTTTTTTAAAAAGGTCTTCAGTTTAAGTTTGCTACACAATTATTTCTAATGTAATTATGACATAAATTATACTGCGTTACCTGACATACTGATTTTCTTAACTATTAATTCTAAAAGGTTAACGGTCACAGAGATCATTGTATTTACATTTTTTAGTTAATTATGATTTAGTTTATATACTGATATTATAATTTAAGTTATAGTTTTTTATAATAATTATTTATAGCACTTATTCTCTATGCTAAATACAAAACAAAAATTTTGTTTCTGATACTTATAATTTAATTTCTAAAATGACATCATTTCATGTGAAATACTCTGACTTTTGTGATCTTCAGTGGAAATGTAAAGAAACTGTTAAAAATAGTAAACGCGATTATGTAATATCTCAATTAAAATCAAAGTATTCTCTATCCAAGGATAAAAAAACCTTCAAGAACTCAATTAATGACTACATTTTTCCAAGATTTTAATAAAAAGTGGAATGAAGCTTGTCGTAAGAAAAATCGTTTTATACATAAGAATACTGCATTTCTGCAAAAAAATTTTATTTTCGATTCATCACAACCCTCAGCATCACAGCTCCCAACTTCAAACGAAAAAGAATTGGATAATATCGATAATAATGATCAATCTAATAAATCCAACTAGGTAAAAAGAGGCAGGCCGCGTTTATCATATGAAGAAAGTAGTTCAAAGAAAAGACGATCTGTCGAACTTTCTAAAAATTATTCTAGAGAAGAACGCATGGCAGCTCTTAAGGGGACAAAACACTTTTATAACCTGCAAACACAAATATTCCATATTCATTATATTTAACTTAGTTATTTTTTAATAAATGAAATATCTAAAAGGAGACTCGAATACCTCTAATTTAAGCTATTATAAGCAAATTTTGCTTAAGTTGTAAGCCCACAATCATTCGATGAACCTTTGTACTCATAAACTCTTGACCGTAAGGTTTAAGCTGAACCTATGAATGGATTTAACTCTTCCGAATGGTTTTAGCTTCAATATTACTACTATTCTCGCATGAATGAAGGAATTTCTGAAACACAAAAAAATTTTTAATTTTCAACAAAAAATATCAATTTTTTCAATAAATTTTAATATTTTTACCTTATTTTTGGGTTTTTTTACTACTTCTAGTCATTCGATTTTAAAATCCTCCATTCATGCAAGAATAATGCTAATACTGAAGCCAAAACCGTTTGAAAAAGTCAAATTCATCCGTGGGTTCAGCTTAAACCTTACGGCCCAGCACCTAAAATTTTAAAAATTCAATATTTAAGAAAAATAGCTTTAAAGTTTTTAATTATTATATCTTAAAATTATCAATGCTATACGTATCTTTCATAAAATGATTCTTTCCTGGTATTTCTTATTTTTATTAGCCAACAATATAAAAAAGAGATACCAGACAAGAGAACCTTGTTATCGACTAGATAAAGCTGAAATGCAAAAAAATATAAGTTATTAAAATAATCAATAATAATAATCTTTCTTATTATAAGATATTTTGTCAGTACTCACCCTTATTCATCAATGAAACTGTGTATTTGTTGTAAGAATCAACAAATACATAGTTATTTGTTACTCTGATGGTTGTTAGAATTACTCGTACTAATCTTGAATCAGCTGGAAACTAAGAAATAATATTTAATATGGAGTAATCATGTTCTATTTTGATTTATAATTCAAATTCAAAATTAATAAATAAAATTTAGATTTATAATTTATATTTTAATTAATATTAAAATTTATAAATAGAATTTATATCCAAATATGTAATAATAATTAGAATTATATAGTTATATGAATTTAATATGCACCCGGTGTATAGAAATCCATCACACCTATTCGTACTTTTCTTTTCAGAGTATGTGCTTCTTTCGAATGAGACTAACTTGATCACTCTAGATTGAATTATCTTCTATCATTCAAAGTCCTGACCCATTCGACAGATACATTTCCAAGTTCGATGTTCAATTTCTCCAACATCTTGAGAAAGTTATATCAAGATCAGCACTATTTGGGGAAATCAATTCAAGTTATTTTTTAACAGCTTTAGATGTAGAACCTTCTGTCACTTGTTCGTATACTTTTGTTATTTAACTATTTATAGCACTGAACGCTGGCTTTGATGAATCTATTAAACTACAAAAAATAGACAAACTTGTAAGTCCATGGCCAAGTACACGAGTAGCAAGAACATTATATCTGTTAACTTTATACGTATCGTCCATAAGCACTTTCTCTCTTGTTAAAGTTTACAGTTGCTTATTCATCACAAAAATCACAATTCATATTATTTTTGAATCCTTATCCTCAAAAAGAGGTTTCAATAAATTTTATCTTATGATGGCATACACTGCAACACAATTTTTCTAACATAGAAGATAGAACGTTGATATCAACATTTCTATTTTTTACCCTGAAACTTGAAAATTCTGTTATTTTCAGTTTAGTAAAAGAAGTAGAGGGACTACTTCTTTTAGCTTCAGGAGGATTTTTTTTACTCCTACCAAGAAATTTCCTTGGCCTTTTTTTAGATCTTCCTGTAGATCATTTTCCATCTTGATGTTGGTTATGAAATCTGCCTCTTGTATCTCTTTTATTATTTGACATTTTTGAGGTTCGTATTCTTAATGTCCATTCAAGCTTTTTACACTTTAAATACACTTTCTATTTAGATAAACGTAGAATTTCAGGCGCACATAAAAAAATATGAAATAACTCGCGAACGTGTAATTTATTAAAAATTAATAATTTTACGTAAATTAAACCACAAAACCTACTAATAATTTTTCAAATGCACTTTAAATAAACAATTTTATTGCAAACTGACCATACAATCAGCTGAGACTGACTGTCATGTAGCGAAATGATACGAGCTGAAAGCGCGAACGCGCGAAATTCAAATTTTGATAAAAAATTACATAAATTACTATGTGCCACTCGTTTTTTTACAAAATCAAAACGGAATCGAATATGGATGTAAAACTTTTTAGAACTTAAATCAAGATAAATATTTTGTTAAAATTAAAAAAATAAACTCTTTTTTTTCAATTATACCTAAAAAAAATCAATAAAAATTTAATTTAAAATAATTCTTAAAATTTTTTTAATTTGTAAAAATTATATCACTATATACTTTATAAATAAAAACAAAATTAAATCTCTTAAAGAAAACTTTTTGGAAATTAATTTATGATTCATGAATTATTGAATCAAGTAATAAAAAATAAGTTCTTATCGTGTTTTAATAATACTAGCTAAAAATTTGAGAAAAATCTCAAAATAGCAAAATTAACAAAAAAATCAATTAAAAGTTTATCTTACTAATTTCTTCATAAAAACGAAACTAAATGAGATAGGGTAAAAAAACTTGTTGGAGCTTATTCTACAGTAAATTTCCTATAAAAAAAGCAATAAACCCAAATTTGATGTTGGGACCAGAAAAAAGGTGTTTTGCGCCCTTAAGATAAGTGAAAAAGATCTTATAAGACAGCCAAATTCTGAATCTTCATCATCTATTGATATCGTCCAATATGTAGATGTTAACAAAAGCTTAGCTATGTATGTAGATTTAGATTTATCAAAAGCTAAATATGAGAAATCACGCTTACATAACAAAGATACTCATGGCAATCAGATTTATTCCCATTATAAATTGTTGACAAAAGCTAAAAATGATTGTTATCCAGACCACATTCGTACTACTGGTTGTGGATCAAAAGTTAATATTATTTCTATTCTGGATCATACATTACAGCGAATACTTTCTACTCTCAATCCAGAAATTTTGAAAAAAAATTAGAATTTTTAGTAAAGTGAAGAATGGATGCTGCTCCCGATCAACAAACTATTAGACAAAAACAGTTTAACCAGAATAAAAATGTTAGTGATCAGAGTTCAGATAGCAGCGACTCAGACAATGAAGAGATTTGTGCAGATCCTTCTAATGCATAAATACTTATGACAACTTTTGTCCCACTTCAGATAACAGCTCATGATACAGTATTATGAACTAATGTTAAACCATCCTCAATAGCACATTGCCCCTTAATTAATTTTAAGTTTATAAAAGAAACTCCTGAAGCTGTAAAGAAAAATTATAATTACTACATGAACATATTGGATAAAGTCAAATTATATAATTTTATATTTAAAGGTATGAGATTCGAAGTAAAATTTGATCCATGGTGTTTTATGTTAGATGGCAGAAAAAATTATATATCAACAGAACATTCTGCTACAAAATGTTGCAACATATGTAAGGTTGGCCCAAAGAATATTAATAATATAGAAAACGTACAGACACTTTCTTGCAATACGGACTGTTATAAGTTTGGATTTCCCATTCTACATAGTTGGATCCGTTTCATGGAATATGTATTACACATATCTTATAATTTAAACTTTAAAAAGGGATCAGCAATGGGACCAAACAAACAATTAAAGAAAGAAAAAAAACAGAAGAATCAAAAGTTATTAAGAAGAAGCTGTATATCTCTGTCCTTGTCTAATCTAAATTTCCGTTATTATTAATAAATTAAATATTGTTATAAAAAATTAAGGGCATAGCCTAATAGATTTCAGGACGAGCAAACGATCCTATTCTATGAAAAAGTATACAATTTTCATTAGTTTTCGAGTGAGGTCTGAAACGGAAAAACAGTTATCAAGTTTAATTGTTTTTCCGTTTCAGACCTTACCCAAAAACTAATGAAAATTTTATATTTTTTCATAGAATAGGATCGTTTAGTCGTCCTGAAATCTATTGGGCTATGTCCTTACTTTTGTATAACAATGTTTAATTTATTAATAATAATGAAAATTCAGATTAGAAAAGGACAGAGCTATACAGCCGCCTCTTAAGACTTCGTTTAAATCTGACAATTGACGTGGTGAAACAAGGTGCTAGAACAACAAACACAGGAAATGTTAATCGTGAGTTTTTTAGTAAAGCTGCAGAAGTCTAAAAAATTATAGAAATAGATGAAAATCTTTTAGTTCAATTACATACAGTTTTGCGAGTAATTACACAACGAGAAGAAATAAATGTAGAAAAATTAAAAATATACTGTTTGCAAACAGCAAAACTATGTGTTCATTTATATCCATGGTACCCAATGCCTCCCTCTGTTTACGAAGTTTTAATACATGGATTTGAGATTATACAAAAGTATCCTGCACCAATAGGTTGGTTTTGAGAAGAACCACAAAAAGCAAGTGATAAACATTTCCGAAAAGCCCGCAGTCAACACAGTAGAATATTTCACAGAACAAATACTACTATAGATATAATGCATCATGTGCTTATTATTTCTAACCCTCAAATAATCCCCTTAAGATTTACCAAAGATCAAGAGGAAAGAGAGCTCACTTCAAAGGCAAAAAATTACTAAAATAAATACACAATCTATTGTTCAAAAATGTTCTATTTTACATAATAAAATACATATTTAACTTACTTAAATGCAAATTAAATACATATTTAATTTGCATTTTACTTATTACTTGAATACACTAAAAATATAATAAAAATAAAATAAAAAAATTAAAAAAAAAAAAAAAAAATCCAAAAAAAATTTAAAAAAATTAAAAAAAATAAAAAAAATTAAAAAAAATTGCATATTAAAGTCCTAACTTCAACCTCCACGTGGTGATATGTGTGAGTACCATACTAATTTGATCGAACCGAATGAAGCTTAGGCAATTTGTGGGTTTGTATGTTACAAGTTTATAGTTTTATCGATTAATAGGTTTTTTGATGTTATCAGGTTTAGGGTTTGAAGGTTTGGGGTTTATGGGCTTAAGATTTATGGATTTAGGGTTTATAGGTTTGAGTTTCATAAGTTTGGGATGTATGGGTGTAGGGTTTATCGGTTTGGGGTTTATGGGTTTAGGGTTTATGGGTTTGGGGTTTATGGGTTATGGGTTTATAGGTTTGAGGTTTATGAGTTTGGGTTCGATGGGTTAGGGGTATATGGGTTAAGGGTTTATAAGTTTAGGGTTTATGGGTTTAGGGTTTATAAGTTTAGGGTTTATGGGTTTAGGGTTAATGGGTTAAGGGTTTATGGGTTTAAGGTTTATGGGTTTAGGGTGTATGAGTTTGAGGTTTATGAGTTTATGAGTTCAGGGTCTATAGGTTAAGGGTTAATGGGTTTAGGGTTTATGGGTTTGGGATTTATAGGTGTGGAGTTTATGGGTTTGGAGTTCATGAGTTTGGGGTCAATGGGTTGAGGGTTTATGGATTTGAAATTCATGGGTTCAGGGTTTATGTGTTTAAAGTTTATAGGTATAGTGTTTATGGGTTTACAGCTAATAGGTTTAGGGCTCATGGGTTTGGGGTTGATGGGTTTGAGGTTTATGGGTTTAGGGTTAATAGGTTTACGATTAATAGGTCTAAGGTTTGTGGGTTTGGGGTTTATGGGTTTAGCATTAATGGGTTTGGGATTTCTGGGTTTGAGGTTTATGAATTTAGGGTTTATAGGTTTGGGGTTTGTGAGTTCAAGGTTCATGGGTTTGAGGTTTGTAGGTTTAGATCTTTAGGGTTTACGGTTAATAGGTCTAAAGTTTTTGGGTTTAGGGTTTATGGGTTCGGGGCTAATGGGTTTTCGGTTAATAGGTTTAAGGTTTATGGGTTTGGGGTTTATGAGTTTAGGGTTTACGGGTTTGGGATTTCTGGGTTTAATGTTTCTGAATTTAGGGTTTATAGGTTTGGAGTTTATGAGTTTGCGATTTATGGGTTAGGGGTTTATAGGTTCATATCTTATGGGTTTACAGTTAATAGGTTTGAAGTTTACGGGTTTGGCGATTATGCGTTAAGGATTTGTAAGTTTGAGGTTTATGCATTCAGGGTTCATAGCTTTAGGGTTTATGGGTTCACGGTTAATAGGTTTAGGATTTATGGGTTTAGGGTTTATGGGTTTAGGGTGTGTGGGTCTGGTGTTCATGGGTTCAGGATTTATAAGTTTAGGGTTTATGGGTTTAGGGCTTATGCGCTAAGGGTTTTCGAGCTTGAGGTCTATGAGTTCTGGGTGTATGGGTGTGGGGTTAATTGGTTTAGGGTTTACGAGTTCATGGTTCATGGGTTTGGGGTTTATTGGTTTAGCGTTCATGGGTTTGGGATTTCTGGGTTTAAGGTTTATGAATTTAGGGTTTATAGGTTTGGGGTTCGTGAGTTTAAGGTTCATGGGCTGGAGGTCTGTAGGTTTAGATTTTGGGGGTTTACGGTTAATGGGTTTAAAGTTTTTGAGTTTAGGGTTTATGGGTTTGTGGTTTGTGGGTTTAGGTTTTATGGATTTGAGGATTATGCGTTTAGGGTTTATGGGTTTGAGGTTTATGGGTTTATGGGTTTGAGGTTTATGGGTTTAGGGGTCATGGGTTTAGGGGTCATAGGTTTAGGGTTCATAGGTTTGGTGTTTTTGGTTTTAAGGTTTATGTTTTTAGGGTTCATGAGTTTGGGGCTTATTAATTTAGAGTTTATGTGTTTGGGGTTTATGGGTTTACAGGCTTGAGATTGATGGATTAAGGGTTTATAGGTTCATGTATTTATGGTATATGGGCTTGAGGTTTATAGGTGTAGGGTTTATGGGTTTGGGGTTTATGATTGTAGGGTTTTTGAGTTTAGGGTTTGTGAGATTAGCGTTTCTAAATTTGGAGTTCATGGGTTAAGGGTTTATAGGTTTGGGGTTCATAGGTCTCGGGTTTATGAGTGTTGAGTTCATAAGTTTGAGGTTTATAGGTTTAGGGTTTATAGGTTAGGGGTTCATGGGTTAAGGGTTTATGGGTTTAGGGCTTATGAGTTTAGGGTTAATGGGTTTAGGGCTCATGAGTTCGAGGTTTATGGGTGTAGAGCTTATGGGTTTGAGGCTCATGAGTTTAGGGTTCATGGGTTCAGAATTTGGGGTTTATGGATTCAGCGTTCATGAGTTTGGGGTTTATGGGTTCAGCGTTCATGAGTTTAGGGTTTATGGATTACGGATTTATGGATTAAAGGTTTATAGGTTTGGGTTTATGAGTTTAAGGTTTATGGGTTTAGAGTTTAAAGGTGTAGGGCTTATGAGTTTACGGTTAATAGGTTTAGGGATTATGGGTTCAGGGTTTATGGGTTTAGGGTTTATGGGTTCGGGGTTTATGGGTTTTAGGTTTATGGGTTTATGGTTTATGGGTTTGAGGCTTATAAGTTTGGGGTTCATGAGTTTGCGGTTTATGGGTTGAGGGTTTAGGGGCTTCGGGTTCATGGGTTTGGGGTTTATGAGTTTGGGGTTTATGGGTTAATGGTGTATGGGACTATGGGATAAGAATTAATATGTTTGGGGTTTATGTGCTTAGAGTTCATGGGTTTAAGTTTTATGGATTGATGGGTTTAAGTTTTATGGATTGATGGGTTTAAGTTTTATGAGTTAATGGGTTTAAGGTTTATGAGTTTGGGGTTCATAGGTTTGGTGTACATAGGTTCAGGGCTTATGGATTTAGGGTCCATGGGTACAGGGTTTATGGTTAAGGGTTTAAGGGTTAAGGGTTTATGAGTTTATCGGTTTGGGTTTTATGGGTTCAGGTTTCATGGGTTTGATGTTTATGCTTTCAGGGTCTATAGGTTTGAGGTTTATGGGTTTGAGATTTATAGGTTTCGGGCTTATGGGTTTAAGGCTTAAGGTTTTAGGGCTTATGAATTTAGGGTTTATAGGTTCGGGGTTTATAAGTTTAAGTTTATAGGTTTGGGGTTTATGGGTTTAGGGATTAAACGTTTAACGTTTATGGGTTCTGGGTTTATGGGTTTGAGGTTCATAGGTTTAGGGTTTATGGGTTTGTGGTTTATGAGTTTAGGGTTTATGCGTTTGGGGTTTATAGGTTAAGGGTTGATGGGTCTGGGGTTCATAATTTTAGGAATTATGCGTTCGGGTTTTATTGATTGAGGGTTTATGAGTTTGGGGTTTATGGGTTTACGGGCTCAAGATTTATAGATGAAGAGTTCATGGGTCTAAGGTTTATGTATTTAGGGTATATGGGCTTAAGGTTTATAGGTGTAGGGTTTAAGGGTTTGAGGTTTATAGGTGTAAGGTTTCTGAGTTGGGGATTTGTGAGATTAGCGTTTATGAATTTGGAGTTTATGGAATGAGGGTCTATAGGTTTGGGGTTCTTAGGTCTCGGGTTTATGAGTGTGGAGTTTATGGGTTTATGGGTTCGGGGATTCTAGGTATAGGGTTGATGGGTCTGCGGTATGTGGGTTTGGGGCTCATGCGTTGAGGGTCCATGAGTTTGAGGTTTTCGAGTTTAGGGTCGATGGGTTTGGGGTATATGGGTTAAGGGTTTATGGGTTTAGGGTCTATGGGTTAAGGGTTTATGGGTTTAGGGCTTATGAGTTTAGGGTTGATGGGTTTAGGGCTTATGAGTTCGAGGTTTATGGGTGTAGAGCTTATGGGTTTGGGGCTCACGAGTTTAGGGTTTATGGGTTTAGAATTTGGAGTTTATGGGTTCAGCGTTCATGAGTTTGGGGTTTATGGATTACGGATTTATGAATTAAAGATTTATAGGTTTGGGTTTATGAGTTTAAGGTTCATGGGTTTAGAGTTTAAAGGTGTAGGGCTTATGAGTTTACGGTCAATAGGTTTGGGGTTTATGGGTTCAGGGTTTATGGGTTTAGGGTTTATGGGTTCGGGGTTTATGGGTTTTAGGTTTATGGGTTTATGGTTTATGGGTTTGAGGCTTATAAGTTTAGGGTTCATGAGTTTGGGGTTTATGGGTTGAGGGTTTAGGGGCTTAGAGTTTATGGGTTTGGAGATTATGAGTTCGGGGTTTATGGGTTAATGGTGTATGGGACTATGGAATTAGAATTAATATGTTTGGGGTTTATGTGCTTAGAGTTCATGGGTTTAAGTTTAATGGGTTAATGGGTTTAAGTTTTATGATTTAATGGGTTTAAGGTTTATGAGTCTGGGGTTCATGGGTTTGGTGTATATAGGTTCAGGGCTTACAGATTTAAGGTCCATGGGTACAGGGTTCATGGTTAAGGGTTTAAGGGTTTAGAATTTATGGGTTTTATGGGTTTAGGTTTCATGGGTTTAAGGTTTATGCTTTTAGGGTCTATAGGTTTGGGGTTTATGGGTTTGTGATTTATGGGTTTCAGGCTTATGGGTTTAAGGCTTAAGGTTTTAGGGTTTATGAATTTAGGGTTTATAGGTTTGGGGTTTATAAGTTTAAGTTTATAGGTTTTGGGTTTATGGGTTTAAGGTTTATGTATTTAGGGTATATGGGCTTAAGGTTTATAGGTGTAGGGTTTAAGGGTTTGAGGTTTATGAGTGTAAGGTTTTTGAGTTGGGGAATAATGAGATTAGCGTTTATGAATTTGGAGTTTATGGAATGAGGGTTTATAGGTTTGGGGTTGTTAGGTCTCGGGTTTATGAGTGTGGAGTTTATGGGTTAGGGGTTCATGGGTTACTGGTTTATGGGTTTAGGAATTATGGGTTCCGGGTGTATAGGTTTGAAGTTTATGGGTCTATGGGTTCGGGGATTTTAGGTATAGGGTTGATGGGTCTGGGGTTTGTGGGTTTGGGGCTTATGCGTTAAGGGTCCATGAATTTGAGGTTTATGAGTTTGTGTTCGATGGGTTAGGGGTATATGGGTTAAGGGTTTATGGGTTAAGGGTTTATGCGTTTAGGGTTTATGAGTTTAGGGTTAATGGGTTCAGGGCTTATGAGTTCGAGGTTCATGGGTGTAGAGCTTATGGGTTTGGGGCTCATGAGTTTAGGGTTCATGGGTTCAGAATTTGGGGTTTATGGGTTCAGCGTTCATGAGTTTGGGGTTTATGGATTACGGATTCATGGATTAAAGGTTTATAGGCTTGGGTTTATGAGTTTAAGGTTCATGGGTTTAGAGTTTAAAGGTGTCAGGCTTATGAGTTTACGGTTAATAGGTTTAGGGTTTATGGGTTCAAGGTTTATGGGTTTAGGGTTTATGGGTTCAGGGTTTATGGGTTTTAGGTTTATGGGTTTTAGGTTTATGGGTTTATGGTTTATGTGTTTAAGGCTTATAAGTTTAGGGTCCATGAGATTGGGGTTTATGGGTTGAGGGTTTAGGGGCTTAGGGTTGATGGGTTTAGGGTTCGTGGGTTTGGGGTTTATAGGTGTTGGGTTTATGGGTTTAAGATTCATGGGTTTAGGGTTTGTGGATTTAGGGTTTGTGGGTTTGGAGCTAATGGGTTCGCTGCAAGTTTTTTTTAAGGTAGAAGACAATACGTAGAATTTAGAAAAACAATGAACGCGATCTATTTAGAATTGTGGAACATACAGATATTTGTCCATTTTTGCCCACTGTGTGCTGGTTAAAATTCTGCGTATCAAGCACGAACGCACAAGGTTTTATTTATGTCAGAGGACTCTGATTTGCTGGATAAACGCCTACTGCGTGGAACTTGATCTTTATCAGATATCGTGCAATCTCTTTTGAATTAATTGCACAGAGTTTTAAAAAATTTTTTCTCAATTTAGTGATCTAATGCTGGGGTTAAGTGTTAGTAGCCAATGTTTTAGATTAACAACGTTATTCAGTGCACACGCGTAATTTGAGTAAGGTGATTTTATGTAATGATGCAGGCATTGAACACTGCTGAAATTTTAACTTCTAAAAACTGGACAATCTTTTCTTTCTAAATTTTTAATCTTATAGGTGGTAAGCTTGGAAAGTAGTTCAGCCTTTTCTTGACCCCGCGCGAAAATTGTACGACAATGCTTGCTAATATCTTCCAAATTTTTGTGTAATCTTCTTATTGATATATCACTTTTGTACCACTTTGGACCATGATAATTCAGTGTCACCCAATTGTTCTGTCTCGAAGCATTTTCAGGTAAGTGTCTTAAATTACAAGGTGGTGCCACAATTTAATGAGCGATAAAGTTTTTATGATCAGCAAGTATAGCCATCTTCTTTGGAATCAAACGATTTTCTTTGTTCTTTAAAAACTGCACGTCGATCACCACGTCCATACTGTTTGCAATGAAAGTTGCTCGCCAACTGAAATAATAAAGATAGCTTCGCTCCACTTAAAGAGCGCGAAATACATCCTCACCACCACTACTTGAGCGCTATAATCTACGACAACCTGTCTCGACGAGTCAATTTCAAGCAAATAGTTATATTTAGCATAACTTATACAATTTACAGCACCCTCCAGCGGGTCGTCAATTCTAATATCAATTCGTACATTACTATTTTTATCAATTCCCAATGACTACCATCACTCACCGATAAATCAGGAAAATCAAAATTTAATAGGCAGTAACCGTTCAGATAGTCTTTACGGGTAATCGAGTTGCCTGAATTCATAAAGTGAATACCAGTGCCGGAAAAAAGTGTATGATAAACATCAATGTACAATCTGCTTTTTTTGAAAACTGGCTGTAAGGGTTTTGATGGCACCTGCATTCCATCACGATACAGACACAACAAATTTAGATTAAATTTCTCGAAATTGAACGGGTTAAGACTTTTATCACCGCATGTTACACTTACACTCATACTCAACATTGCGTGAATCAAGTTTAGATACTCAGTGTTGCTAGGAATGATAAAATCAACTGGTGATTGATCGTTAAGTGAAAATATCGGTTTGTACTGTACCCAGTATGAGCCTTCAATTGCAGTCTGTCGTGCGCATATCACCTTTTACATAAGGCTGGAAATGTTGCTGTAAACCATTAGTACGGTTGGTAACCGGTTTACAAGATTTGCTCGACGATTACCGGCAATGTAGTGTTTTTTATTACCTTTGCAAGAGAAAATTGGTACATTTTCCAAACCTTAAATTTTAAGTAATATTTCCGATAGAGTAGATGGATGCATATAAGTTGTATAATCTTTTTCACGTTGACATCTAATCTGTACATAGCTACCATCTTGGATTTCAAAATATAAATGATTTTTTGAATTCTCGAGATTATTTATTCCTTTTGAAAGACTCTTAATGTCACGATAAACACCAGGTTTGACTCTGGCAAACACCTCGACCCTCTTTTGAGTCTTCTCTGTTTTTCGCAAAACATTTGCCATTTTACGTTTGGCTGTTTTAACAGAAATGACTCCCTCCTGCTCAAACATTGATACATGCTGAAATGTGAGAGGTATTCGAATTTCCGTAAGTCCTACACACTAGTCGCCTTGAAGATAAAAATTTTGTGATAACTGTGTAGTAAAATGTGTCACCACATTGTGTGGAAAGACAAACTTGTTGCTGTTGCTCGGTAAAACCATGTAAAATCCATCGTTCATTGTAAATTTTTCAAATATTTAGCCGCTATCCAAGAATTGAATTTTTTCGGATACACCCTCCAACTGACCAAATATTGTTTTTTCGACCCCCTACCTTTGCTCTCCAAAACCTCATCAACCTCAAACGCTTCGCTATCTAAATCCTTGCGCACACTGCTCAACTGTTTTTCGTGAAAATATTCGTAAATTTTTTCTTCACCAAGATCTGCGAAAGTATAGACAGGTGCTTGTCGCCTTGTGTCGACTTTAACAATTTAAACAGCTCCAGAGTCCAAACACCCTCGTATGCTTTCCTTAAGGCTGTCTTGGCATGACTGACATGAACCAGATCACCAATGCTGTATTTTTAGCTACTCAAAACGGCTCTTTTCCGCTGTAACGCAACGTCAAATTTCAACGCATCACGTGAGCATTATATAAGTTGACCTTGGAAGGGAAAATTTTTATGACACTGTTCCACAACTCGTTGTAATAGGTCGCAATTTTTCGCAAAACATCTAGATGCCGTCTAGTGCGCAAATGAGTAAAGTATCGCCAGATACGACCTTTGAGAGTTCGAATAAAAAGTTCGGCAAAGGCTGCCTTTATATCAGGATCTCTGACGACTCAGTAGGTAATATGTTTCTTTTTTAGCACCTCTTGCACCTCTTGACCGATAAATTCCTAACCTTCATTAGTCTGTAGGTAAATAGGATGTCTACTATTACATCGTGATAAAATTTTGTCTAATGCTACAGCGACACTTCGGCTGGTTTTGTCGAGAAGAGGTCCGGCCCAGGCAAACTTTGAAAGTGCATCAATGACAATGAGAATATAGCTGTACTTATCTTGTAGGTTTTGAGTGATCTAAAATCTGCTAAGTCAGCTTTCCACACTCTAAAGGGGCTGAAAACGTTGTAATGTCGACGAGGAAAATGATGTCTCACGAGTTTGTGTAAAGTATGTGCATCCTGACTCTCTAGCCATTTGGCAATCGTATTGTTACCAAATTTTTTGGATTTCACGTGTTTCAGTAGATGAGCACCAGCGTACGCTGATGATGCAGAAAGATTATAGTAATAATGCTCAACTTCGTCCGGCTTTGTCGTGTCCTTCTTTTTTTCTCCTTCTTTTTCATTGCACCTCCTCCTCTTATAAACTAGCTTTTTCTTTCTCTTTTGCTGACTTTTAAATGTATTTTTAATGCGTTTTAAAAATTTATCAAATGCAATTTTACTGATCATGCACAAAACAGTAATACCAGTTGCAGTCTTTTTATTACCATCCGCAGTCTCTGAGAGCATGCGTGAAAATGCTTGTTCAGCCAGTCTGTTTGCTTTTATATGATTCGTTATTTTTTTATTTGAATATGAGATATCATGCTCTAGACAGGCATTGTCGAGAGGATTTTTTTCTCTCTTACCACGTCTTAAACGCTCTTCGAGATGCGTGCCAGGACCGAGAAATTGGTAGCCTGGTAGATGCATTTCAAGGGGTACAATTGTAATCAATCGGTGTATAAAAGTACCAGTTTTTTTTCCCTCCTTCTCCTCCCCTTCCATCACTTTCTTCCAAGCTTTAACATATGGGTCCATCTTAGCTGTTCGGTGTGACTCTTTTTGCAGGGGTTGATGGCATAGCTGCTAGCTCGCTACCAACTTATTTACGATTTTTCGCACTCTTAAGAAGGGGCCGAACTATCTGTCTTTGTCTAATAGCGTTTTTCATCATTTATGTAAACACTATCCGGCCTAACAAGAAAAAAATAGCAGCCCCCGCTAGATATTAGTATAGTAAGTAAATTTTGTAATAACAACCAAATTTTTTCACTGCGTAGTTTTTGAATAATTAGAGACCTACCAAAAAAAGATAGGTTATATTCTAGATTGCTAGTAGGTCTCTAATTAGTCAAAAACTATGCGGTAAAAAATTTGGTTGTTATTACAAAATTTACTAATTATACTAATATCTAGCGGGGGCTGCTATTTTTTTCTTGTTATACCGGATAGTGTTTACATAAATGATGAAAAACGCTATTAGACAAAGACAGATAGTTCGGCCCCTTCTTAACTGCTTTCTCCCTTACACTCGTTTGACTAGTAGCTGTTGAAGTATAATAACCTTCGTTTTCTGACGACGATGACAGCGATTACTCAGGGCTATAAGATGCAATTGTGCGCCACAGTTGATTGTCACCAATGAATTCTCGAGGTAACCTAACTTGTCGCAAGACGTGTGCAAACTGTTTGTATCCGCGCGGTGGTGGTTTTTTACTTCTCATAGCCTTGTTCACTGAATCGACAATATTAGTACCCCCGACAACAGTGCCATCTAGTTTGATTATATCACGACTATCCTATTCAATATTACTAGCTTGCCGCAAGTATCTAATGAGATACCTTCCATTGCTTCGAAATTTCTGCGGTACTGACTCGACAAGCTGATCGTCGTCGATTTCGTTATTATTGTCTCTATCTATTGTCGTTCCCATTTCTAATAATGTTGTCTTGTGTGGACGTATTATACCTTCACTCTCATCCTTCTTCTCCTACTTCAGATGTAAATAACACTGCAAGATTTGCTGATATTGCAAAAAATTTTGGCGCTCATCTCCCGTAGAATGTAAAATTTTACTCATTTCCTCTTCGAGGCGTGTCGTGGCTTTACCAGGTGTCTGGATACTTGATGCTGGTGGTGTACGATTGGTAGTTTTTACGTCATGCTGCTGCTGATGCTGTTGCTTCAAACACTCTTGTGGTACTAAAATCATTTTTCTTGTGTACTCCATGCCGATAAAACAGGTTTTACAATTAGCCGCATTAGATATGCTGATTTCAACATCAATTTCCCTTTTACCTCCAAACTACCCAGTTGAGCGAGTTTTCGCAACAGAGGTGCGAATTTTCGAAATTGTCTCTCATGATATTTTCTGAGTTAAATATTTCCACGTGAAATGTTCAAAGCACACTCGCAAATATACGTTATAAGTTTATGATTCGCTTCACGTAATATGGCCTTAAGTTTATAAATTTCGATTATTCACAAAAAATGTAGTTGAGTCCAGTACTTTTCTGGAATTGGTCTGCTACGATTACGTGTTACCGGCTCCATTACAATCGCACGACTGGTACATTATTCGAGGGAGTACCAGCTTTTACGGGCGTGCAACGAAGCACATAAACATACTGATGTTTGTCAAACGGAAATATACAAGCATGAAATCTCTCGTTTTCAGGCGTACCCTGCTTTAGATCTACGAGCAAATAGTCGTGTAGCTGTACTGTGGCATCGCTAACCATGATAAAAGAGATTTTGCGAGATAGAGATGACGCTTGAGTAATTGTGATGAATGCCTTTGGTAAAAGGATTGACTACAGCTCCGCTGGACGATTCTCTCATCAGGTCGTCGAGAATTAAGAGTTTTGCTCGTGGATCATTGGCATAATCTTTGCTCGTTGGTAAACCCTCGTGAAATTCGATTCCCTCACCTAACTCCTTGTAAATTGGCTGCCGCTCGGTATAGTACAAGAGTATACGCTCGAATTTTGTATCTCTAATGCGATCAACGTAATGCAAAAAATTTTTCACAAGTACTGTTTTACTACAAAAACTGGGTCCACAAATCATCAAAGTCCATGGATGCACCCACCTGCAAACGTCAAGCAGTATCGTGCTAGCGCTAGCCAATCGTTTAGCTGTTTAGTCATATGGCTGGAAGAGCTTGACAAGTAACCTTTTATTTGCTCAAAAGCGCTCACCACCATCACCGTCACCCCGTATTTCCAGTATAAAAATAAAAGCAGCAGCAGTGCTCGGTTGGTGTTGGACAAGTCTTGGTATTGTAAAAATAAACACGTTAAAGTGAAGAAATTTCACCAAAAGGTAATCAAATTTTAACAAAAAATTCATTAAAGACTCAAATTCTTGAATTTCAATAAACTTTTATAGAGAGTTGTTGTGAGGAAGTGTGTTGATTATCCGTATGTCGCAAAAAAAAGATAATGAATCAAATCGAAAAGGTGCATTTCAAGGAAGGTAGACCGGATATTTACGTGATACGCGTGTGAGATTATGCAAGTCGTGCAGCGCGACGTAGAGAGTGTGAGCAAGTGGCTCGTGACAGAGAGAGATTTAAAATGAGAGTGGAACGAATGAAGATTATTCTGGAACCAATAATTTTGGAAAAAGTTGACAACTATTTAATTAACAGAAAATAAATTTCTCATTTTGTTATATAATTTTTCAAATTTCAATAAATTATAAAATTTATTAAAAAATTGTTTTTGTTTTAATTCTATAACCTATATATATATATATATATATATATATATATATATATATATATATATATATTGTAACATTTTTTTTTTCTCGTGGGTGGGAAATATTACGTCTTTACCTCCTGTTGCCAGACGCTTCAGTGAGTGACCAGGGTTCAAGGCAGGAGGTCGGTTAGGACGGATGGTGAAAAGATAAAGGATAGTAAACGCCTTTGAACGGTTGTCTGCCTGAGGTGTTATATACTGAGGGTGATGTGGGTGATGGAGCAATCGATGTCTGTCTGGTCGGTTCGGTGATCTTCTTCTTTCTTCTTTTTGTCGGTGTATGTCAACAAATTTTTATTTTCTAAATTCGGTTACTTTTTATAATGCGAAAGGGCGGGCGGGCGGGTCATCCGGAAAGTTATCCCCGACGGCGCGAACCTACGCTTACATTTTAGCTACATTTATTCTAATCTAAACTAATCTAACGATATGAATAATATGTACAGCGTGCTGGACAGGATATAGAAACACAGGAAATAATAAGCGGTTTGATAAAACTGAAAAGAAATGAAAGGTTATTCTTTTTATCGGTTCTGGTTAAATGAGGAGAATAAAATTTTGTAAAGTTTATGGTTGCCATGTGACTTATGCACAAATGGCGAACTAGTAAAAAAAATTATCATGGATTACTGGTTAAAACTAAATTTCAAGGTTATGCGCCATGCAACGTATTGTTACAGAAGGTGGATGAGTTTTAAGAAAACGATGTCAATTGGTTTATTGGGTGTCTTTGTGCTCTAGCGTCATGTAGCATTTCATTACAAATGGCGGGCGATTACATAAATGATAATCAAGTCTTGTTTTACCGTAATTCGTGTGTTCGGTCGTCATGCAACTTTAGTTGCGAGATTTTGACGGAATGGTAACTAAGCCGTGTTAAGAGAAATCTTACGGCGGTAAGAAGAGAACTCCTTCTGGTTTTTCGAGTATCGGTTCACTCGTGGGTTTTTTGGTCGGTTTGGTGCGGATTACAGTCGGCTTCAACTTGGTAAAATACCTGTTGCGGATAGCAGACTGTACAGGTGCTTCAACGAGGTACAAATATACACCCGTTGCGGTAAGCAAACGGTAAGAAAAAAAAAATTTTTCTTCGGTCATCATATGACGCTTTGAAATTTTAATAACAGACAGACAGGATAACCGACCAATTCGGTGGCTGTAAATGATCAACGCGGTTCATAACGTTTGATTTAAAACTGACAGTCAAAGAAAATCGGGTCCTGTTTAAACGGTTATGTAACGTATTGTTACAAATGGCGGCAGGTGAATTATCACGGTTTTTGCGGAGTTCATACGTAATGGCGGCCAATGACGGTAGAGAAAGAAAAACAAAAAATAAGAAGTTTCGGTCGGTAAGGCGGATATCTGTTCAGGTGGCATGTAACTTTTTATTACAACTGGCGAGCGAGTTTTTTCTTCTTAAAAAAAAAAGAAATCTACGTTAATCAAATAACTGGAAGTCTATTTGTTCGAACGCCATGTAATGTAACAATTTGAATAAATAAAAAAAATTTTTCCGGCCGGTAAGACGGGTAGAGATCATATGTTCGAGCGCCATGTAACGTTTTGTTACAAGTGACGGATGAGATAAACATTAAATGTTAAATGGTTTTTATTTCCGGTATTGCGGAGAGCTACTGTTTCGGGCACCATGTAATATTTTTATTACAACTGGTGGACGGACAGGTTAAAGAGAAAAGAAAAAAAAAAAATTTTGTCGGACGGTAGGGTTCCTGTTCGGGCGCCATGTAACATTTTTAATTCCCGTGGGTGGGAAATATTACGTCTTTACCTCCTGTTGCCAGACGCTTCAGTGAGTGACCAGAGTTCGAGGCAGGAGGTCGGTTAGGACGGACGGTGGAAAGATAAAGGATAGTAAACGGGTTGACACATTTGTTTATACTAGGGAGTACCTCGGCTTTATTGTACTCTGAAACTCATATCTTACAACGACGTATAACAATAATAATGAAAAGTAATAAACTAACCTAAATTATATAAATCAAAATAACTGACCCAATTTATGTACGCGTCATACAAAGAAATAAAGATTGAATTTATTATAAGCCACTTGACGGCTTATGCGCCTCTTGTCGGCGACAGAAATAATTAAAATAAAAAATAATTGAAATAAACTTTATCTTTAATAATAAGTCGAATTAGACTAACGGCGGTTAACGGCCTGGATGGTTTTAATGAACAAACAAAGTTATAATAATTATATCATTAATAAATTATTCTAACAACGGTGGGTGGACGATACCCTTAATGCGGTAACACGGAATGTGGCTGAAGGCCTACAATTCTCTAATGCGCGGCAGATGCACATGGATAGAGTAATCCCGACTTGCCTTTTTCCGGCGGCGGCAATGGGTAGGAAGCACCCTTAATACTAACTTAATACTACGGTTATAATAAGTAGAAAAACACCTTAAAGTTACTATGAACTTATCTTAGACAAAGTGTCTTATGCACAGGTCGGCGCGGCGGCTCAGCGGTATATAACGGTTCGGTATAAATCAACCTTAATATCAAATGTTAATTAATAATGAATTAATAAAGTTACTATTTACGAAAAGGCCGGCACGGCAGCTCGGCAGTATAAACTAATACAATCTTACGTTATGTTAAACTAAACTATTATATACCGCACGGCGGTACGGCGGTACGGCAATACGGAAGTGCAATGGCGGTTCTCTCGGTCGCATTTTATCTAAGCCAGCGAGCGCACTCAGCAAAGATTCATTGCGGCTTGACTTGCTTCTAATGGTTCGATACATTAGAGCGAGCGAGAGAGTGGCTTTTCTTATAAGGCGTAGGAGCCCTATATAAGAAAGCCAGTACTGTATACTGCTTTCTCTCTCTAGGCCAGCGAGCGCACTCGGCTAAGAGAGAGGGAGAGCACAGTACCCAATGTCTCGACTCTTCGCTGAGCCTTGGCTCTTATATCTTCTCAAGCTCGCTGTTCCTCTTGTGGGAGCAGCAAAAACTGACGACACCTGGCGGTTGAGCCTGTTACTACCGTGGCGGGAGATTTGAATATCCTATCTGCACGATTATGAATAATCGTTGCAATATATATATATATATATATATATATATATATATATATATATATATATATATATACATGACTGATTCCATTTTGATTCATGCAGACCGTCACTGATCGAATTTTTTTTCTCTTCTAAGTAATAAAAATACCTTCCAATACATATATCAAGATAAAATTTACCTTATCGAATGCTCAAAAATATGTTTTTTTCTCGCTACAGCGTATTTAGTGTTGGGTGTAAAAATGAAAATGAAAAAATTGAAAATGAACCTCAATTTTCAAATTGCCGTAGCTCCGTCAATTTTTGACTTTTTTGGACGTTCTTTCAATGAAAATGTGCAAAATTTAGTCTAGTTTTAAATGCCAATTTTGCGATACGAGTTTATCTCTCTGAGTTATTCATGAATAACCGAAAAAAGCAATTTTTTTCAAACGCAATTTTTTTAAAAACTATATTTTTTTGGAACTTTTATGTTTTTATACGTGAAAAATACTAACTAAAATAGGTGAGAATATGCCATTTTGCCTTATTTTTTTTAAATAGATTTTTAAACGTTTTTTTTCATATTTTCTATTTCAAAGCATTGATACTATGGCGCATCATGCCATTTTTCCAACTGCTACGTCTTTTTACAATTCGTTTATGCTTTTATTTATTGATTTATCAAAAATATTAACAAAAATCTTTAAAATAAACTCTCGATCAAATTTTTTCAATTAGAACCGAAGTTACGATTATTTTAAGTTTATAAAAATACATTTTGTTTTGTTTATAATTAGAGTTTCTTATTCAGTTTGAATTTTGCACCTACGATTTAAATTTAGTTTGTAAGGAAATATATATGCCACCGCTAGATGGTAACGATCCGCTTTCTGCATTCTTATTAACGACTTGACGCATTCAAGCGTATAAGACAAGTGAGATCAAAAATAAAATTGTCTAACAAAAATTTTTTTTTTGCTTTGTCGAAGAACTTATTAATAATAATGGCATTACTGGTTGTTAAGACTAAGTGCAAGGATTTAAGAGAAAGGCATAAAAAAGTTATTCATGATTGGTCCGAAAATCCGTTTAGAGAATGAGGTGATCTAACGGAGTCTTTGAAACGCTTGTATCCGAATACTTCTTTTTTTAGAGAGGATAAAGTATGTCCTTCATGTTACAGAATATTTTTAGATGAAGTGAAAATATACCTATTTTATCTACCTCAAACAGTCAACAATCTTCGGAAGAAGTTTTTTATAGTAAGGCTGTGGTAGAGCAGTTCAATCAGATTTCAAGTAATTTGGAATTAAAAATTTCACCAATCAAAATGCCTCAGAGTATCAATATAAAAATGCAAAAATCCTATGCTTTTCGAAAGAGAAAACAAATTAACGATGCATTTGATTTACAAATAGCAAGTAAAATTATGAAAGTCTACGATATAACGGATTTGCCCACATGAGATGAAAATAACGAATGTGAAACATGTGATAAATGGCTCGAAAAAATATTAAAATTGCTTTAGATACTTGTTCAAATTTTCTTGAGAAAGTACAGTTATTAAGTCTTATATAAAGCAATATTTTTAAAAATTATTTATAATCAGTTTAATCAAACGTAACTGTTTATATGATTGATCAAGCAAGATCATGAGTCAATAATAAAGATATTTACAAAAAGCCTGAAAACTATTGAGGCCATTCTTTGGATAGTGAAATTATGACGAGACTGAAAAATTATTATTATTTGAACGATGATTTCAATTGCTCTCGTCATAGTGCAAATAAAAGTGACACAATATCTGTTAAAGAAAATGGTATAAAAACTAAAAAAGTTAAACTCTTTCTTGCGCGAAGTATAAAAGAAATATATCAATTACACAGGCACACAAAAAAAAAATTTCTGTTCCCAAAACCAGGCTGGTATATCATTATGTTTTTGGGGTTGCTGAATCCGAATCTGAAGTCCGTTTTTCTCAATCAGGTCAGGATCAAGGTTAAGACAAGGTCAAATTAAGACCATTTCATGAATGTGACAAATAAGGCCGGATCTTTATGTTTTTGGGGTCGCTGAATCCGAAACTGGTATTGGTTTGTTTCAGTTAGGTCTGATTCAAGGTGATTTAAAGGTCAAATACAAAAAAAAGGTCAAATCGATTAAGAGTATTATTCTCTTAGATTTTTCGAGTTGGTCAATGCGAATCCGATGTCCGCATCATCCGATACGGTCAAGGTCAAGGTCGGTTCAAGGTCAGATATGTTTATTTTCCTAAAAATAATTTTTCGACAGCAGATTTTGTTAGAACGGAAAATTTTACGTCCAGATATATATTTAGGTTTTATTGTATTGTGAGCTCCAAGGTCATTACAAGGTCATTTTATGTTGTCATATAAGGGTTTATGACGATTGCAAACACACGGAAATATGGCTTCGTGGAATTAAACTATTACACAAATACACAAAAAAAATGTTTATATTTGTACAACCGGACCTGATATATCCTTATGTTTTTAGAATCGCTGAATTCGAACTAAGTGTTCCTTTATCTTAGTCAGATTAGGATGAAGGTTATTTTTAGGTCAAATCTAAAAAAATGGTCAATTTAATGCAGATCGTCTTTCCCGTATGTTTTTGGAGTAGCTCATTTCGAATCTGTTATCAATTTCATTTGACAAGGTCATGGTCATGGTCAATTCAAAGCAAAATCCAAAAAAAAAGTTTAATCCAGCCTACCGATTCAACAATGATCCTTACCATTTTGGCGTAAGGATGTTTTTTATAGTACCTACAATCCTTGTTATATACTCGTATATCAAGTTTCTCTGCTACTAGTTTTAATAAATTTTTCTCGAGAAGCATCAGACTAACGCGTTAAAAAGCAGTTGTAAGTTGCTTTTTCAGTGGATCTCCCATTTACTTCTTCTTTGTCAAGTTATTGTTCCTGCACTTATGAATAAGTCTTATGGAATCCCTGTTTAGGAAAATTAACGCCAAGATCAATAACCCAACTAATTGTGTTATTCGCGTAAGGCATGTATTAAATTATTCTTATGGAAAAATAATCATGTTTTCCGCTCAGGAATTCATCCCTTTTGTTCTGCGTGAGAAGCTGTCGTTTATCGCTTTTGTGAAAATTTTACCTTATCAACCCTATCAGACCTAATGTACATTACAATATACATTTATGACTTTTAGTTTTTTTAGAATTGTGCATGAGTACTTAAAATTATTTGGAAGAAACATGTCGATTAGTTTAAAGTAAGCTATTCTCGATTTTGAACTGGGAACCTAAGTCTTTACATACGTGATAGAAACTGAGAAAACTCAAATAGAAAAAAAAAGTTTTTTTATCTCGAAAATTCCATATTAAATGAACACTAACCATTCTAAAATGGCGATTAGAACATTTTATAAGGAAATAAAACCACAAGTCTGAAAGGATTGACAAACTTTTTGTCAAGATAATTTTAATGAACCGGGTATGGTTTCACAAATCAGTGTACTTTCTACTTCACTCTGCTACTTTTTCATCTTTCCGCCTTTTTTTTATAACACACTCGTTTATCTTCAAAAGATCTGGATTTCTGTTGCGTTTTTTTTCCTTTTTTCGCGCTTTCTCTTTGCAACATCCAACAAAAATCTGCCATCATGTTCTCATCCTATCTGCCTTGAAACCTCCGTTCTACATCTTTAAAATCTTGGTGGAAACGTTCCCCTTGTTCTTCGCTGAAATCGCCAACGTTATCTGAAAATTCATCCACATGACTATCCATCATATGTAATTTTAAGGCTCATATTACATCCCAATGTTTTGAAATTCTGAACTATATCTGATATTATTTTTTTGTAGTCAGAGCTTTTGTGATTGCCCAAGAAATTACTACGAACTTTCTTAAAGCTAATCCATGCATCATTCTCAATAGGGCTCATTTTAGTTACGAAATGATCATCTCTGAACATTTTTCTGATCTGCGGACCATCAAATACTCCCGCTCCTACTCTAGCATCAGACAGACCTGGAAATTGATCTCGTGAATATTTGTAACAATCCCCCTCTTTATCTAACGCTTTGACAAATTGCTTCATGAGTCCTAACTTTATATGTAATGGAGGTATCAATACCTTCTTTGGATCTAACAAAGGCTGCTGTAAAATATTGTCAGATCCTGCGATGAAGGATATTCTAGGTTCCTAAACCTTCTTTACACAATGATTTTTCTTATCTCTACCATCCCATTTACAAAGGTAACACGGTTTTTTGGTACAACCAGATTGCTGTCCAAGAGCTATTGCAAGGATTTTAAAATCTCCGCAAACTTGCCATTTGTACTCGTCATATTTTATTGCCAATAAGAGAGTTTTGAAACTTTCATATGATTCATTCATAACAGTTGAATGCGCAATTGGTATTGGGGCATAAATGTTAGTATTGTGGAGTAGGACTGCTTTTAAACTACTCTTATTAGAATCGATGAAAAATCTCCATTGATCATCATCGTAAATATCGGGCTTAAATTCGTTGATTAATCCTTTAATATTGTTACAATAAACAAGAGACATATTTGAACTACGAGAAAAAATTTCTTAAATTTTTTTTTCTCTTGTCCTATAAAATGTTACGTTCGTATTTTTTTTCAATAGATTTCTCTATTTCATCGTGGAAGCACAGTATTAAGCAACATCTTTTGACAATTCCATGCTACGAATGAAATCACTTAGTTCTTCTTGTGAGAAAAATTGAGGCTTTTTTTCTTGCACCTCGTTGGAACATATTTATTAGAGACATCTTCAGTTTCATTTTCTTCGTCACTAGTTTCACCATCTTCACTGCCAATTTTACTCATATAGCTATCATCTATGTTAGCATCATCGCATTGTTTATCTTCATTTATAAAATCTACACTCTAGTCTATATTTTCTCCTCTAACATTAGTTTTGATCTCGTCTATTTCCATTCCATCTGAACAACAATCACATTCGTTTCTATTGTTATCGTTGAAAATAACAGGTAGTATAATACTCTTGACGTTAGCATATTCTATATGTAATTTATTTTTTTTTATTTATCCTATCTAGATTTGTTCCGCAATAATAACAATCTTCCCTAGATTGTGCTTGAGTTCAACGTACTCGTATCGAAAACTTTAGGTATTTTTTGTCTCGAGATTTGTCCCAACGATGGAACATTGTGTTACAAGAAGCACAAATGATGTGTGGTACCCAATCATTACCGTCATCCATCATAATCAAATTAAAACAATCTTCGTACATGTTTCTTATACGTCCAGAAATACGTTGGCGATTCTTTGGTGTTTCATACTTACCACAAACGTAGCGAAACGAATCTATATTTTTATCGCAGATATAATTTAAACTTGTGTTGGATTCTACACTAGCCAAGTTTTCCTCCAATGTAGAGCTGCGGTTGCTTGATGACGACAATTTTGGGCCCGCCTGCTTACCCTTAACCGCCGGTGCTGGGTATCCAAATCCCCGCGTTGCATCAGATTTATGTATGCCTGCTATGACGGCTTGAACACCTTCACCCAGGGATTTTGCCGGAAAAGCAAACAGAAAAATACCGTTGCCCGCCGTCACCGCGTGGAGGTACCCTAGGTGCAGGCATATCGCATCTATCCCACTATATTAAACTCAGCGCAGTAAGCTATGATTTACTTTAATTAAAAGGTTACACAATTAAATATATTCCGCTGGACAACAGTAAGGAAATATTACCTTAACTAAAAATTAAAGACATGATAGTTTGTATCACTAATAGCTTTTTCGAATTCGACCTTGACCTGATCTTGATTTGGCCTTGCAAAGACAAAGGAGCCTAGAATTCAAGTGACCCCGAAATAAATTGATATAATAATTTAATCCAACAAAGTCACATTTTCGTGTGTTTGCAATCGTCATAAGCCCTTATATGACAACATAAAATGACCTTGTAATGACCTTGGAGCTCACAATACAATAAAACCTAAATATATATCTGGACGTAAAATTTTCCATTCTACCAAAATCTGCTGTCGGAAAATCATTTTTAGGAAAATAAGCATATCTGACCTTGAACCGACCTTGACCTTGACCGCATCGGATGATGTGGACACCGGATTTGGATTGACCAACCCAAAAAATCTAAGGGAATAATACTCTTAATCGATTTGACCTTTTTTTTGTGTTTGACCTTTAAATCACCTTGAATCTGACCTGACTGAGACAAACCAATACCAGATTTGGATTCAGAGACCCCAAAACCATAAAGATCCGGCCCTATTTGTCACATTCATGAGATGGTCTTAATTTGACCTTGTCTTGACCTTGACCCTGACCTGATTGAGAAAAACGGACTTCAGATTCGGATTTAGCGACCCCAAAAACATAAAGGTCCGGCCCTATTTGCCACATTCATAAGATGGTCTTAATTTGACCTTGTCTTGACCTTGACCCTGATCTGATTGAGGAAAACGGACTTCAGATTCAGATTCAGTGACCCCAAAAACATAAAGGTCCGGCCCTATTTGCCACATTCATGAGATAGTCTTAATTCGGCCTTGTCTTGACCTTGACCCGGACCTGATTAAGAAAAACGGACTTCAGATTCGGATTCAGCGACCCCAAAAGCATAAGGATATACCAGTCTGATTCTGGGAACAGAATTTTTTTTTTTGTGTGCCTGTGTTATTTATAGAAGAAAAAATTATATAAAATGTGTACTAAGAGAATGTAAAAATGCCCAATTAGAGACAGTATTAATTCAAAAGTGATTTCTTCGACAAAAGAAGATTATATGAAGAAATAACTTTATTAGACAATTTTATTTTTGATCTTACTTGTCTTATATGCTTGAATGCGCCAAGTCGTTAATGAGAATGCAATAAGCGAATTGTCGCCATCTAGCGGTGGCATATGTCACTCCCTAAAAAGTAAATCGAAATCGTGGGCGCAAAATTCAAACTGAATAAACAATATTAATTATCAACAAAAAATATTTGTATTTTCATAAATTTAAAATCATCATAACTTCAGTTCTAATTGATGAAAAAATTTGATCGAGGGTTTATTTTAAAGCTTTTGCTAATATTTTTGATAAATTAATAAATAAAAGCATAAACAAATTGTAAAAAGATGTAACAGTTGGAAAAATGGTATGATGCGTCATGGTATCAATGTTTTAAAATGGAAAATGTAAAAAAAACGTTAAAAAATCTTTTTAAAAAAAATAAGGCAAAATGGCATATTCTCACCTATTCTTCAAGTTAGTATTTTTCATGTATAAGAACATATAAACATTCCAAAAAAATATAGTTTTTTAGAAAATTGCGTTTGAAAAAAATTGCTTTTTTCGGTTATTCACGAATAACTCAGAGAAATCAACTCGTATCGTAAAAATCGGCATTTAAAACTAGACTGATCTACGCACATTTTCATTAAAAGAACGTCCAAAAAAATAAAAAATTGATGGAGCTACGGTAATTTGAAAATTGAGGTTTATTTTCAATTTTTTAATTTTCATTTTTACACTCAGCACTAAATACGCTGTAGCGAGGAAAAAACATATTTTTGAGCGTTCGATAAGGTAAATTTTATCTTGATATATGTATTTGAAGGTATTTTTATCACTTAAAAGAAAAAAAAATTCGATCAGTGACTGCCTGCATGGATCTGAATGGAATCAGTCACATATATATATATATATATATATATATATATATATATATATATATATATATATATATATATATATATATATATGGTCGATTCTCTGTCAAATCGACCCTCAGAAAATTTTTATTTACTAAAAACTTTTTTACACGTTCTTTTCTGTGTTTTGGAATTTTTTCAGATAGTTTCCAAACCTATTTTCGGAGTTATAATACATCAAAATTAGGCTTTTCCCGAATTTTTGCGATTTTTGACATTTTTCAGGATCTAGTTGCTCTGTTAGGTTGCACTTTAGGAAAAAAATACAATAACACTTTTTTCTTGGAAAAGGAGAATATTTTTAGAAAATTGTTGTTTAAATGTGCTAACGCCCTTTCCCGATAAGTGGGAGTCTTTTATAAAATTGAAATACAGATATCTCGGTTTTGGTCATCGATCCCAGTTTACAAAAAATTATGGAAGTAGTATTTATATGTGAAAATGTACTCTAGAAATTTCAAAATGGGCCAAGCGGGCGCTTTCTTATATTGTGTCTTCATGTGATAAAAAATCAGATTTTGAGTTGAATATTTACCTTTTTTAATATCGATTCAAGCTTATAGTTCACGAATGACTCTCCCTATTGAAAAAAAGCACGTGTTTTTTTACGTATAAAAAACACGTGAAAAAAACACGTATTTTATACACGTGTCTTTTACATGTCAAATTTGCGTGTTTTTTCATGTATTTTTTTCACGTGTTTTTTTCACGTGTTTATTTTAAGTGTTTTGACAAGAATTTTTTTACAGCTCTTTAAAGATCGAAGAGTTTCTATCGCCTGAGCTTATATATCTGTGTCTTAAAAATTTTTGTGAGAAATAACAAAAATTAGAAAAACGCCACCTGGTGACTTCAAATTAAACTGACGTAATCAATCATTAATAGAGATTTTAATCACTAGGTGGCGTTTCTTTAAGTTTTGTCATCCCTTATACAAATTTCGAAGACGTATTAGATAAATTGAGACCTGATACTTACAGTTAAGAGGAGGTCACGTATCTCTGTCCTTTTCTAATCAAAGAAATGATTTTTTTACAAAAACTACTAACTTTAGCAAAAAATGAAGAGAAAGCCGCATCTTGTATCAAAAAAAGCAATATTTTCTTTGATGAGAAAGAATTAATTTTATTGCTTCGTTCTCAAGAAAACCTTGAAAAACGAAATTGTCCACCCTAACCTCTATGATTTAAGTTTTTCAAGGTTTTCTTGAAAACGAAGCAATAAAATTAATTCTTTCTTATCAGAGAAAATATTGCTTTTTTGATATGAGATGCGGCTTTCTCTTTATTTTTTGCTAAAGCTATTAGTTTCTGTGAAAATCTTGATTCTTTAATTAGAAAAGGACAGAGATACGTGACCTCCTCTTAAATCATAAAACCTCTTCTATCTTAGAAGAGCTGTAATAAAAACACGTGTTTTTTTCAATAGCGCTTCTACTTATATGGAGTTAATTGTCATGCATTTACACTACATTGAAATTATATGCCCGTGCATGCGTAATACTCTTATTACAAATAAATTCATTCAAAATTTACGTAAAAATTTTACGTAAAGATTTTACTTAATTATTTTTAAATGGGTATTGCATATAACGCGATATCTGGGGGTCTGAGTGTGAACTTTTACAGAGCTATATAATCAATCATATATAAAGGCTGATTCTCTAATATTTTTGGTAAAGTTAATAGTTTTCATGAAAACCTTCATTTTCATGACAACCATCAACTTTACCAAAAACATTGAACAATCAGCAAAGGCTTTATTTATAAGACTGGAATTCATAGACGAATCTCAATATTATGAGTATTTAAAATTATCAAGTTCTAATTTCAATCTTAAGGTTGCGCTTGCGCAGTTGTTAGTTTCAATAAACGTCAAATACTGTTCTTGATTATTTCATGGCCCATGATTGAAACGCGTGATTTAAAAGAATCACCTAAATTTCTATCACCTTTTTAGTTTCAAATGATAAAAAATATATTTTTGAAATTACAATTGCTGCAAAACTATTATTTTATTCTATTAAATACATTATAAGATATAAATAAATTATGAGATTATTTTGAAGAGGTAACGACTGCGCAAGCGCAACTTCGAGATCGAGATTACAACTTGACAATCTTCATTGCTCAAAGATTGCGATTAATATATTTATTAGAGCAATTTATTAGCAATCTAATCTTATAAGATGATTGTAAACTATGGACATTCAATTTATTAATGGAATGTATCTATTTGATAGAAATAAATATTGTTTAAATTTACTAAAAGTCACGAGTTCTCATACTGAACGATTGTAAGATTGTTATTTTTGCCTGATCATTAGAAAAAAAGTATTATTTTTTCTTAATAAAATACTAAATTTATATGGATATTTTATTTTCTTATTAATAGAAAGCGGAATATTGTATTAAAGTTCTTTCTAAGTTACTTTATTTAACAGGACAATAGAAGAATCAATAATAATAAAGATTGATTGTAAATCTATAATCATACGTCATTGATAATTTACATGATATTATATCACATAAAATATTGCAAATTTCGTTTAAATTGTTCAAATTTATCTAGGAGTCAAAGATTTGGATAAGCAAGGGCGTGGTAAAATTGAAAATAGCTATATTCTTCAACAACCAACTGTACTTACTAAAGAATTTGATTAAGGGCTTTTTAAGAAAGAAAGTGAATTAGAAGTTCCTATGCAAAATTGAAAGACAATCAACTATATATAATTATCTAAAAAATTTTAATCGTCAAATAGGATACAAAAAAGTAAATTTCAATAGCTTATCATTTTGAATAGATAGATATTTTTTGAAAGCAGTTTTCAATAATCATATAATCTATTTATCAGGTTATATAATTATCATTTCTTTCATTTAAAAATAATGAGAAAATAATTTTGATTATTAATTAAGAAACAAAATTATTTATTAATAATAAAAATTTAATTGTCAATTCGTGCTAATATATTATTGATAATTAACATAATATTATCAAATTAATGTTTGTAAATTCTTCATTTGTATTTGTTTTAGCTAAATAAAACAAAATAAATTATAATTGTTATATTAAAAACTAAAATAGGTATTTTTTCCTTTTCCAAAATATGTTATACATTTTTAATTATCCGCAAAAATGTGTAATTTTATGAATGCAAAAAATTTTATTTCCTAATTTATTTAATGAATTATTTATATTTTCATAATCAAAATATAATGGCCAAGTGTAGCTTAAGGACCTTATTGCTTAGATTAATCTCATATTCATAAAGTATACAAATACGTATTCCTAGAATTTTTTATTATTGATTATAGATAAAAATGTCAAGCAATGAAATGGTATTGGAAGAAGTTGAATGTGAGCAGGTTAAAAAAAAAGATGTTTTGGAACTTATAATACATGCAGAGAGCCATTTTGTACTGAAAAGAGTTGTTCAATAAAGGGATTACGTAACATATCAAAAAATGTTCTAAAAATATACAATGACAAATTTAATTGTATACCTGAGTTAACAGAAGATGACAGAGTTTGTTCTACTTGTAGAAAAAATATGTATTATGCTTGCATTTCAAGTGAATCATCACAAGGTAATTTTCACGATTGAAAACAATTTCAAAATTTTACTACTTTCATTTGAATGTTTATTCGCATTTTTCAATTGTTTTATAGACTGTGATGAAAACTTGATGCAGTTATCGGAGAGTCCTGATATCTCAACAATTGCAGAAGAACTTTTAAATGACGACGAGGACACAGCAACTGTTTCTGTGGATAATTTAAAGATGTTTGTCGATTTAATGGATAATTTAAAGATAAAGTATTATAGTGAAGAGACATCTAAAAAAGAAAAATTACAAATTTTGACTCTAATGCCATTAAGTTGGCCAATAAAAGAAATTCAAAAAGATTTTAGTGCTTCAAAATACATGGTAAAATTGTCAAGAAAATTGCAAAATGAATCAGGTTCACTAGTGAAACCATCTGTAAATAAAGGTAAGATACTTATTATAAAAATAAATGTAAGAATAATTTAGAAGAGATAATTATTGTAGTGGTGTGAATAAAATTATTTTTTTAGAAGTTAAGATACTTTTTTATAGTAAGCCAACTCTTAAAAAAATCTTTTGATAACTGCATTTTATTAAATACAGAAGTCATTGACATACGGTCCAAATTTGTATTTATTGAAATAATATTGATAAAACGTATCTATTATATTTTTTCAATGTCTCTGTTGATTACTGTTTAGTATATCGAAATTAATATGTTATGTACTTTATTAATTTAAAAAGGATTATTCAAGAAATATGAAAGCAACGTTGTAGCAATATTATTCTAGTAAATAAAAATTAAGAATATTGATCCAATATAATAAATTTTGGCAATACATCAATGCTCGAATATTATAATAAAAATTAATAAAATTATATTAGGACATCCTACTTCTGAAACGAATATAAAAGATGTTATTAATTTTTACAAAAGTGAAGATAACTCTTACATATTACCTGGAATAAGAGACTGTGTCAAGTATAAGGATACGGAAGGGAATTTCATATATGAACAAAAGCGTCTTCTACTTTGTACATTAAAAGAATTATATAGAATATTTTGTGATCAGTCGAACATTTCCATAGGTTTCTCTACATTTGCAAAGTTGAGACCAACATGTTGTGTGTTTGCTGGTAGTAACGGTACATATTCTGTATGTGTTTGCTCCATTCATCATAATGTAAAGTTAATGATGTCAGGTATTTTTTATTTCTTCATACTTTTTACTTGAATAGAAATTGTTATGTTAATAATTAAAAAAATTAAATCATTGTAGGTTGTAATTTGGAAAAACTTTCAAATAACTCTGTTCATCATTTTGAAGATTATAAAGCTGTTTTGAAATTTATCATTTGCGAAGAAAATGAGACTTTAAAATATAAATGTTATTTTGGCAACTGTGATGAATGCCCTGGTATTGAACACTTGGAGTCTTGTTTAACTGAAATTTTTGATGAAAATGAAATAGAAGAAGTTACTTATGCACAATGGATTTATATTCCCAGGGCACATTTAAAAAATATCACGGATAATGTGAATGATTTTATTTCATTATTTTGTGAAAAAATTAAAGATTTATTACCACACGATTTAATTTCAAAACAGCAATCTAAATACTTTAAAGAATTGAAAAATGAATTACAAGAGAATGAGGTGATAGCGTCTTTAGATTTTGCTGAGAACTATGCTTTTGTCGTTAAAAATGCTTCTCCAGGATTCCACTGAAATAATGACCTAGCAACCGTATTTGTTACGTATATTTATTACGTGGAACGAACTGAACTTAAGGGCAAAGCGTTTGTGGTAATTTCTGATAATTTAAATCACGATACAGAAGCAGTTTATACTTACCAACGATTATTAATTTCCTACCTGAAACAAAATTTTGAAGATCTACAAAATATCCACTATTTTAGTGATGGGGCTCCACAACAATTTAAAAATTTTAAAAATATTTTAAATTTGTATTACCACAATGAGGATTTTGGAATTCTAGCCAGTTGGAATTTTTTTCCAACTGCCCATGAGAAAGGTCCATGTGATGGAGTAGGTGGCGCCGTTAAAAGAGCTGCAGCTAGAGCAAGCCTCACACTGCCAGCTACGGAACAAATATTGACAGCGGCTAAATTGTTCCAATGGTTAAAAAATAAAGATTTTAATAATATCGATTTTGTGTATTCACCACAATCAGATTATGATGAGAATTTGAAAACATTAAGGAATCGTTTCAGTAACACGAATAGAATAAAAAACTTAAAAACAAAACATCTTATCAGTGTAATTGGTAATGGCAGAGTAAAATGCAAAATATTTTCTAATTCTGAAAAGTTTGTTGAAGAGCAAATTATTGATTAATTTTTTATATTTGTATTCTTATTGTTGTATATATTTATTCCAGGATTAAAATACGGTAAATAGAAAATGTCTACTATTTGATCAAACTATCAATTTATTTAAAATACAATTAATACCTACAAATAAAATTTTTAATTAAGCGTTGAATAATGATTTCCTTTAAATTTTTGATACCAAATTAAATATATTTCCAGTCTCGAAAGTTTTAATTTTTTTACTATGCAAGTCTTAGAGCATATAGTACTGGAGGTAGCATTCAATACACGAAAGCATGGTCAGTGTGAACAAAGATAAAACTATCTAAGGGTACATGCTCTCTCTTTCGCTCCACAGTCAATCACATAAGTAATGAAAGAGAAAACATGTGCCCTTCGATATTGTTATCTCTTTCTGTACTGATGACGTGCTCCGTGTATTGAGTGCTGCCTTTAGTACTATATGCTCTAAGTTGCAAGTAAACTGAAAAAAATACTTTGTATTAGAAAATTTGAACTCGAAATCATATTTTTCATCACGTAAAGACACATTGCTATTCTTTTCGATCAAATTTTCAAGACCTTCAACGTGACTTATGTCATTCGTTTGACCCACGAGAGTGCGACACTCATCCGCACCTATGTAGAGAGTTGGGTGACCAATGGGATATCGCCCATATTTACAAATATACGGATACAACGAACACACGTTCACGAATTTTATTTTTTTGCCCTCTTATGCATCGTATATTTTGACTGCGTTGCCCGTTCGTTCGCCAAAAAATGCTTCTCGAGAATTTGACGGTGCGTGCTATTTTCGTGTCTTATCTTTAATGTACGACCTCATATTCTCGTTCTCCGAGTAGTCTCAATCGAAATCACACTCCCACTTTTCGATAAGTTCATAACCGTGGGTTCGTATTTTTTCCGATATCCACGCGGTTCTCTCGAAACGTTTGTCCATATTTTTACCGTTTACGAGCCCTAAGTCTCAGTTCATTGTGTAATACCACGCACAGCCATGCCAATAACACCCGTGAAATTGTAAAAAAATTTTCTTTCCATTTTCGAGTGCGCAATATCCGTCCACTAGAGGGCCTTCGAGAAGCTTCTTTTGTCGTGCACGAACGGTATAAATTTGTCGATTCAGCACATTTTTCATCCAGCACAATCATCGCATCGCCTTCATAGACTGTATTTGCTTGCCTATAGTCACCTATAATACCTATTGTATCTTCTTGTAAAAATTTTTTTTTATACACACGCATGCAAGAAGATGCGATGGTGGTGCACTCTACAAACGGATCTGTATTGCCACATTCGATGAAGGTCTTGCGAAAAGCCAGACATGCTAAACGTAAAATTTTTACATCCTGCTTATAGTATTTTATAATTTCATTTCTAAAATTAAATATATAATTTTTATTTTTTTTTCTCGTTATACCACTGCATAAATTCGCGTCGCTCTTCGATCTTCATCGAATCTGGTGAAAAAGTACACATTGGTGGCATTTCTCCCACGTAATTCTGATTTTCCGGTGTATTGAAAAGATGAGGAAACGTACCTTTCTCGATATTAACGAGACCGTAAGCTTTTGGCAGTGCAGTTAAACTCTTATGTAGATAATTCAAACTATTGATAAATATAACCCATAAAATTTCCATTATGATTATTTTTGACCCGTTTAAAATTTTATCTGGCTTATTTCTGAGATATTTACGTTCTGTTAAATGTTTAACAATAAATTGTGCATCAAAACCCTATGCATTGTGCGCTATACAAATGATTTGTTTGAAATTTTTTCTTGGTGCCAAGGCCAAATCGACTAGCTGTTTCAAGGAGTCAATTTCAAACACATACTCGCGCACCCCACATACTTTGTAAGAATTTGATACATTTTCATCGTTTAAACAGTAACTACACACTTGCTGGACAACACACAGATATGGTACGTACAGCCTTACTTTTTCAGCCTCACAGCCTAAGATGCTCTCTGTTTGCTGAGTCTCAAAATCATAAAATAAATAAAGAATTATTTTTTTATTCATCATGAATCCTTTTTTATCGACAATAGGCTGCATGTAACAAAGATGTTCTATTGGTCTTTTACCATGACATATTTTACAAAATATCGTATTACAATAATGTGGTTCTTTATCGTTGATGCCCACTGTTTTACTATAAACACGACAAATTTTTATACTTTCGCATACCGACCAAAAACTATCGAAAGATTTTGAATTTTTATGATTTTCAAAACAAACTGTACCGTAAAAATCTCTGCTACGTTGAGAGTATTTTATTTTTTCCTGGTTTATATTACAAGGAGGCTTCTGTAAACATTTATAGCATTTTCGTTCACATTTATGATTTTTCGTATGCTTAAATTTTTTATTACAAGGTATACAGTAGCCTCGACTCCCAGCCGCTGCTAGTAAATTTAAAATTGTCTGGTATTGTCTGGAATCTTCATAATACTTGATATTTAGAGTATGTCTAATGACATTACTAACGTCGCGTATGAAACGTGTACCATCGTAAAGCAGCCTATGTCCACGAGCAAAATTTTGAAATGAGTATACGACGATTGCGACTCCGAAGAGTGCATAATATTCTTGAGATAATTTAATCTCCTCTATACCACAGCCCGTCTCGGGTATCGTAACTCTCGTAGCTCTGACAAGTTTTAATTCTTGCACTTTCTGATATAGTGCTGTATGATGTCTTATTTTATTCCATCTGTCATGAAAAATTTCACTACGCGTTTGACCACGTATGGCGTATATGTGAGCAGATACTAGCGAGCACGGAAGACAAAGACTGTCACTATTTTCAATATTTAGAATGGATTTCTCGAAAACTGTTTCGTGAGAGACACACGACCTCGGCCCTCTGGTTTAGTCACAGTACTAACTTTATCATTTAAAACATTGTTAATTTCGAAACCATCGTCACTCTGCGCTATACTAGCTATCAGTTCAAGTAAATCTATCGGTGAAAAATCAGGAAGCAGTCTAAAAGAAATCCATAGAGGTCCGTGCACGAAACATTCAGAGCTTATAGTCATGTCGATATAATCTGATGGCTGTGCATATTCACACACGTGACGATATAAATCGTTTATAGCGATCTTCAACCAACCATATACATTCGCATTAGCTGATGAAGGTAATATCGACACTCTTAATTGTCGTCCTTAAAGCTTAAACTGTTTTTAATATCGTGAAGTTTCTTCATGAATGGTAATGTGTTTCTGAGCAGAAAAACTATCTCCCTATTAAAGACATTCGTCTACAATACCATGCGATAATAAATAAAAATTAATGCAATTATAAAATTACATACATCTCAATATTCGCGATCTTCTGTACCTGGTGTCGATATTGCAGATAATGTAGTTTCAGGTAAAACTATTTTATTCGACGTTTGTACATCCTGGTAATTCCAGTAAGAGCAACCAGGCAACGGCTCATTAGATAGTGGTGGCGCTGCAGTATCAGCAATTACCCGCTCCAACATCGTGTTTGAAGTACTTTTATCATAAGTCACGTGATCACCTAACGAATTTATAACTTCTCGTACTTCTTCGGTGGGCGACAGTAATGCAGTTTCATTAGTGATTCATTCCAACCACTGTCCTCTATCATGTTTTGCAGGTCTGAAAAGTTTTCAATATCATATTTGTTAAAGTAAATAAAAAGGTCTTATCCCGCGAAATTCACCGATCATAAATAAAAAATCTATAGATTGTTGATCCGATATTGGGAATCGATATTTTTTGTGAAACATATTTTTGGATTCATCATTGTATTTACAATATAAAAGTATCATCTTGCCAAATTTTTTGACCATAAATAAATAAGTTATGGAGTATTAGTCCGATATTGGAAATCAATATTTTTTTGTAAAACTTATTTTTGAATTTATTATTTTATTTACAACATAAAAGTCTTACCCCGCGAAATTCTCCGGTAGTAAATAAAACAGATATAAATTATTGAACGATTATTGGCTACGATCTCGTGATTTTAAAATACATTTATAGATTTTTTATTGAATTCATGATAGAAAATATTCATAACTTACCTGTAATGACACGATGATGTAACATGAGATATCTGACTTGAGGTGCATTTTGCATTCCTCTGCTCATAATTCAGCGACCAACTATATCAAGTATCTGATTATCAGTAAAAATATTTCGCCTAAACATATAGGCTAAAGTACGTAGCCCGCAAAGTCCTATGATGAATTTAATCTTTTTTAAAAGCTCATTCATAGAAGAATTTTTCAAATTTTGGCGCCATGCTAAATTACAAAATAGTTTTATTTGTGGTTCACGAAGGAGAGCCACATTTAAAATAGCTATTAAGATATTATATAAGTTTTTTCTATTCATTCTCTTTTTTTATTATTCTTCTTTGAATGTTGAAACTCAGAATGATATCAGAACCGTAAATCGTAGTCTATTTATACCGAAATGAAATCATAAATTTAAGGGTGAGCATGCGCGTATAAATATAATATTTAATTTGTCGAAACTTGTAAAATTAATTTAATGTCTTAACCTCTAACGTAGCAAGAAATATTTTAGTTTTATGAGAACCGCCAAGCAATATGTACGTGAGTACGTGATTCAATATTCTGAATAATAATCTTTCAATAGTTATTAACAATTTATTAAAAATTTAATATAAAATATTAAGTTAAAATGTACATAATTGAAACTCAGGTTGCCATTATTTCGATCATGAGAAGGTGGGACTTTTTTCTTTAAGTCGTGTGTTATACAATCTCATTCGTCTAAAGTGTCGCGCTTATCAAACTTGGGATGATCCTATTACAACAAATGACTTGAGTGCGTTTCTTAAGAACACCCATTCCACATTGTCGTAGTAATGTCTATTATACTTCTTAAATCTTTGTACTTTGTATACTTTATACATACACTTAATTTGCATATGCATCTAATTTGCATACGTATTTGAACGATTAATAAATATCAATATTAGGTAATATCTCCAATATATAAATTGAGCATTATTTTATCCCTACTGAAAAAAATGACATGAGATCTCACGACTGAAAATGAAACAAGATCTCAAATGAGAACTCATATGAGATCTTATGTGCAAAAAAATTAATTTTTTCCGATACCCGATCTCACATGAGATCTCATGTGAGATCTCGTGTGAAAAAATTTTATTTTTTCCTATACTTATAGTTGTAATCAATATAAACAAATCTAAAATCTAAATTTTGGTTTATAATTCAATTTATTAATATATATTAATAAAATTACAATTAAATCATTCTACACTACATCTACAAAACAATCGTCATCTAAAGCATGCTATTATGGATTATGGTTTTAAACTATATTCGAGCGTAATTATACTTGGCAATTTAATAATAATAGAAACTAATTTTTTACGAACATTTAAACGTTATTTACAAGTAATAGTTAAGATACTGGTCACCACAATTATGCATATCGCCTTTTACACTCGAGAAGGCCATCACTTTTCAGTGAGGTCTGGAGCGATGCCGTTCGTATACAAAGGTTTGAACAGAATTTGTGTATTTACAAATTGAGTTACTTATTTCATATCGCAGACGAAATCATGTTTACGAGGCTCGGGGTCAGTTCACTGATTAATGACAGTTTTTCTTATCAATAGGTAGTGTCTTTCTATGACGCACGCTGCATCTGGTTCAGATTTACAGCATAACACGTCTTACCAATTATTACACAACTCGCATGTCACCGTAAAAATAGTTGCAGCTTTATTTATGTCTTAGAATATTATGATAAACTACCTTCAATGAACTGATAGTGACTTAGTACTTAATATCTTTTTTTTATCATACTGATAAATTATTTTTACATATCATTTACAATAGCGTCTTACAGATTTGAATAATATAGGTTTTTCTAAATCAAGAATTATTAATTTTACTTTTATTTTAGAGTATAATCGCAACCTTATTGCTTGTTTTCCTAATTCAGTCGTAAATCTACCGTAATCTGAAAAACTTTAAAATCGTGCTCGAATATAATTTCAAACCATGATAAATAATTGTATTCATGCAGATTATTCACATAGTTTTCATAATAAGAATTATATTTGCATGCAATTGAAGTCCAAACATTAAAAGCAAGATAATAAATTTATCTTATTATTATGCTATTCGTCAAGAGCAAGTCAAAGCAGGTTTGATACCGACCGAGAATCGAACATCCGTTGTTTAATTTTCTCCTACTAAACGTAATGGAATTAATTAAAATTTTAAATACATTCACGAAATTTATTTATCTATTGCACTAACCAAAATAATTGAAGAAAATTTTAAAAATTAAAAAATTTTATACTACAACTGTTTATTAAACTGTAAGTACGGTTACTTACTTTTTGTTTAAAATATGATGAATATTATGAAAAAAACATTTATTTTATAATCATGTATGTATGAAAAATTGCGCTCGATAACAATTTCTTTTGAAAAAAGTATAATTATTTTATTTATGATTAAATAACATTATTACTTCTCGGTCGGTAACCACATTTGTTTCAGCTTACTCTTGAAGATGAGGTTTAGACCTTTTTTACCTATTAAAAGAAGCTAAATAAGTAATTTTGTTTATTTTTGATAAAAATATATATCAAAATTTTTTCACTTGTAAATATTTATTTATTTTAACAAATGAGAAGCGAAAGCCCGTTAATTTGTCCAAATTCAAAGAATAAGCCGAAAAAAATAAATAAAAACAAAATATCTTTGTTAGCTATTTTCGATCGGTAAAGTTAGTTGAAAGCTGATGCGAAGTGGAAAGTGACGCCGTGATATACAATGCAAATTAAATGAGGTGGCTAAAATAAGGAATACTAACCCCGGGCAAGATGCATTGGGTCTTGTGGCTCCACTAAATTTATCGAATATTATGATGTTCTGTATTTGAATACGTATTTATAATATTGATGTAATTAAATACATTAAGAACATAATGAAGCTCCCCCTTCTGATAATATTTGCTATCCAACTTTAGGAGTAAATAAATTTAATCGGGTTTTTTCACTTCAAGAAAAAAAGTAGTAGGATTCAACTTGAGTGCGGACAACTAAAGAAATCTACCGAAATCTTATCTTTGCAAAGTTACATACAAGTTTTCAATTTATAGTATTTTGAGGTTAGGTTTGTCAGCTTTGATGTCTAATTTGCGATCTAAGTTCATAAAAAAATAACAGCAACGACGGATTTTTTATTTTAACTAAAATAATGCTATTAATATAGCTAATGTCAAAATTTGTCAAAAGTTAAAGAACAAGTCGAAAAAAATAAAAAAGTAATAAATATCTTTTTCAAATTTTTTAAAGTGAATAAAATATATAAGAGATCCCATGTGAGATCACATATGAGATCGCACACGAGATTGCATATGAGATGTCACATGAAATCGCCTATGAGATCACATATGAAATTGAATGTATATTCGGTAAATTTTTAAAATAAAATAAATATGTGTGCGATCTGACATGAGATCTCACATATATTTATTTTATTTTCAAAATTCAACGAATATATATGAGATTTCATAGGCGATTTCATATGAGATCTCACATGAGAGTTCATACAATATTTTTAGTGGGATAATTTTTCTCAGATTGTTCTTTAACCCTTTCACTGGCAATGTATCATATATGATCAAAAAAAAGTCGTGCTACAACTGGCGATGTATCATATATGATGAAGTTGAATAACTGCTGCATTTTTTAACTAATTTATTCCAAATTCAATGTGTAAGGGTTTTGGGGGTGGCTGATTACGAATCTAAGGTCAGAATTAAAAAATTCAAAATGGCGTATTCAAGATGGCAGATTCAATAATTTACACCCATAGTTAACTGGTGATTAATTCACGAGCCCAGAGTGTACCGACGGGGAGGTTACGGTAGGGTTTAACACTCCATTTTTCATTTTTTTTTTTTTTTTTTTTTTTCATTTTTTATTTAATTTTTTATGTTTTTTTTGTTTTGTTTCCATTTTGTATTTAATTTTTTATGTTTTTTTCTTTTTTTTTCCATTTTGTATTTAATTTTTTATGTTTTTTTTTTCATTTTTTATTTAATTGTTCATGTTTTTTTTTTTTTTTTTCCATCTTTCAATTATTGTACTGTTTTCTAATTCTGCAAGGTATGGTATTTTTTGAAACAAGGCGTTACGCATAACGGAATGTTATTGCAAGTACTGCACATTATAGTTGTCCATTTTGTTATTTTATTTTTATTGTAGCATAAAAAACAACGTTTTCTTACACCATTGTCATTCGCTGAAATGTTAGTTGGGAAGTGTTGATCATTATTTAGGTTTAAAATGTTGTTACTTAGATTACCACTAAGCCTTTTTGCTCGTGGACTATTAGGGACATATTTATCTTTCAGTTCACGGGCTAATTGCATACGAAAATCTAAATATGTCAATTTTTTTTCTCTATGAGTAATACCATAAACTACATATGCGTTAATTATTGCCATATCTAATACATGAAGAAAAGTCTTGATATACCATTTAGTTAATTTTCTGATTATTTCATATCCCGTTATACATTGATCTGATCTATCTACACCACCCATATTTTGGTTGTAGTCTAATACAATATTTGGTTTTAGTTTTCGTTCTTTAGTACGATAATCTACTTTTTCAATTACAACTTTTTCTACTGAATGCATGGTTAAAAGCATTGTTACCATTTTCTTATCTTTTCATATCATAAAAGTCATTTGCGAGCTACTAAATGTTTTCATCTCATTTTTAGCTATTTTTTTTGTATCAATTTTTGGAAGATATTTTTGATTTCCGCAAATATTAGTCTTTTCATCATGTAATTTTGAGAAAAGAATTGGTGAACTATACCAATTATCTAAATATAAGGAACAACTTTGTTCTTTTAAATCACCAAGCATTTTAAAAACTACCTCTCCAGAAACTCCATAGAGCGTGCCATCATTATCTGTAACTTTTCCGGTATAGATTTTGAAATTATATATATACCCATTATCTGAATCGCAAGTTTGGTAAATTTTTATTCCAAAACGAGTTCTTTTATTTCGAACAAATTGTTTGAAACTGAGCCTACTTTTCTATTTCAAAAGAGACTCAATAATTGAAATTTTCTCACCAGGTTTGTATATACTTTGAAAACGATCAACTAAGAATTCAATTATTGGTCTTAGTTTTGAAAGTTTATCAGTTTCAACATGATCTTCTTCAAAATGTAAAAGAGATAGTATAGCCTGAAATCTTTTGAGAGGCATGATTTTTGAAAAAATGGGCGTTTCAATCAATTGGTCTTGAGACCAATACATTTCAATTTTAGGTTTTCTAGTGATGCCTTTAAGAATAGAAATAGCTATGAAAGCATAGAGATCATCTGAGAATATTTCATCACATAGGTTTATACGCGAATTTTTTTTCAACTTATTAGCTTCTCTCAAATTTGTTATTTTCGTTTCTTTATAAATATTACTCTGACGTGCTATCATATCAACGAAATCTTCTAAAACAAATGCTTCACAAACATCCAAAACAGAACTATTAGTATTTATTCCGCAATCATTTTGTAAGCTTTTATTTTTATCAACAAAAGGATGAATTTTGGGAACAAAATCAGAGTTTTCTATGAAAGTTAAATTTTTATTTTTTTTATATAATCTGATATTCAAAGGAATATCATCAACATCATCATTATCATTCCAGTAATCTCTATCAGATTCTTCCTCTGCTAAAAAATTATCATCAGAACTCTCATCTGATGAATTAGATTCAGAAATAGTTGGAGATGGCGATCGTAAGCGCTTACTACCTCGCATTGTATCCAAAATTGAATGAGAAAACTTTCAATAAAATGAAAATTTTAGGTTCAAACTCTAGCTAAAACTCTTCTACTTTATAAAACTTTGTTATCTATTTTACTTGTGGTACGCCACCTTGTAGTTCGCCACCTGTTGTTGAATTTTAGTACTAATATGAATGATATAAATAAGAAAAACTGAAGTCCTCTTATATTTGCTTCATAAAAATTTGATAAAAAGTTATAGAAAAAAAAAAATAAATAAAAAATTGATTCCAATCCTTATTTAAGGGTTGAAGGGTGGTCCTACAACCCTTATTTTCAAACACTAAAATTGAAAAAAAAAAAAAAAGGATTATTATTACAACCAAGCTAAAGAAGAAGTTAAATTTTGTAAGGAATTAAAAAAATTGGAAAATTCACCCTCAACCCCTCATTTAGGGGTTGGAAATGAAAAATTTGCAAAAATAACCATCAGGATCGATTCTGCGTCTCCAAGAACCCCGATATTCACAGTTATCGTATAATTTGTTTAAGTTTATTGTCTTACCATTTTTGGCACGTGAAGTAAAAAAAGCTGCACCAGTGGAAGGGTTAAATTTATACATATTTACACTCTTCCGATTCTTTTATTTATTCAAAATAAGTTCATACATATAAGTAGAATCGATGATAGCGCAGGGGCTGACGCTCTTGGCTCATGTTGCAGTAGACCGGAGTTTAATTCCCGGGACAAATTTGGAAAAATTTTTCTAAATTTTTCTTTGTGAAATAGAACTAGGAGACCAGGAAAAACCAATTGAAAATTCCCCCTGTCCAATATTTGGTAAGAAGAAATTAATTAATTCAAAATATTTTCTAGATGCATAAAAATATTTTATTGGAGAAAAAAAATTTTATTTTCATTACGGAATATTAATTTAAAATAAAATTAATAATTTCCAGAATGAGATATTTTTGAGTTTAAGAAATATCTTATGTATGTTGAGCAATATTTTATTAATATTTAAAAATGTTATTTTCACTGACGGAATAAATGATATTGATACAAAAAGTATTTCACCTATTGCCAGGAAGAATATATTTGATACAATAAAATTGTTTTCGTTACTAATAATTTTTTTTTCCAGTGTAGCTATTAGATCAAGTAACGGTTGTATCATCTGTATTTTATTCTTATTATGAAGAGACGAAGACAGAATTAATGAAAATTTATATGGTTGAAATATATATTCAAAATAGATTAAATAACAAATACTATTTTCTTAATTAAGAAATAATAAGTTGATTGAAAAAAAATTTTTGCTTCATTATTTTTTAGTCTATTTTCAATTATAATAAATATTATTAAAAACGGAGCAATTTATTCTAACATATTTTAACAATGAAAATAATACTTTTAATTTATTTAGAAATAATACTTTTAATCATATTTACAAGTATTATGAAAATAATGTTAATTTATAAAATTCATAGTAGAGGATTAAATATTTTGATCTCACCTGCCAGAAATAAAATGTTGGCTCTCGAATATTCGCTTTTGTGACTCGTAGGATTACTGTGAAGTTGACAGTGGTGATTTTTAACGAAGTGAAATCCGTTATTATCAAAGTCCTTACAATCATCTGGCACTTTTGTGCTTTTCTAATACATCGGCTTTGTTCCAGATGCTTCTCGGTATTGCGCACGCCGTATTCTCAAAATTTATATATATATATATATATATATATATATATATATATATAATATACTAATGTATTATATATGTATGTATTGCATCGTATGGATGCGTTCTCAGACTTTTCATTGTCTTGCTTAGGAAATTACGTTCGCATACAAATGGCTGTGTTAAACACGCTTTTTGAAGTTGCGCACCAGTAATACTTAGTATATTGCTGTGTCCGAAAATCTACTGCACATACTGGGGGTTTCTTTATAGATAAGTTGTATCGACCAATCAGAAAGCTTCTTTGGAGCTTTTCAACGCGTGATAAATTTTCTGAATACGGGGTGCGCAACCCCGAAAAGCATTTGGAACAAAGCTGATGTATAAGAAGAGTACGAAAAAAAGAAACTCTTGTGTCTTTTGAGTTAGACGATTGTACCGACTTTGATAATAACGGATTTCACTTCGTTAAAAATAATCACCATCAACTTCACTGAAATCTTTCGAGTCGCAAAGGCGAATATTCGAGAGCCAACATTTTATTTCTTGCAGGTAAGATAAAAATATTTAATCCTTTACTATGAATTTTATAAATTGAAATTATTTTTATTATTCGAATAAGATTAAAAGTATTATTTCTAAATAAATTGAAAGTATTATTGCTAAATAAATTAAAAGTATTATTTTCATTGTTAAAATATGTTAAAATAAATTGTTCCGTTTTTAATCAAATTTATTATAATTAAAAATAGACTAAAAATAAATGAGAAAAAAATTTTTTTTAATCAACTTATTATTTCTTAATGAAAAAAATAATATTTGTAATTTAATCTATTCTGAATATATATTCCAACCATATAAATTTGTATTATCATAGACGATCTTAGACTCCTATTCATAGACCTAACTCAAGTAGCGGTTGTTATTTGAACCTAATTCTGTCTTTGTCTCTCCATGATAAGAATAAAATACAGATGATACAACCGTTACTTAATCTAATAGCTACACTGGAAAAAAAATTTATTAGTAACAAAAACAATTTTATTGTATCGAATATATTCTTTCGGGCAATCAGTGAAATATTTTTTTTATCAATATCATTTATTCCGTCAGTGGTAATAAAATTTTTAAACATCAATAAAATATTTCTCAAAATACATAAGATATTTCTTGAATTTAATAATATCTGATACTGGAAGATATTAATTTTATTTTAAATTTATATTTCGCAATGTCAAAATAAAAATTGAGTTAAATAATTAAAATAAAATTTTTTTCGTTCAATAAAATATGTTTATGCATACAAATATCATTGCGTATTAATTAGTTTCTGCATACCAAATAGAAGTAACTATTCATTGAATCAATATTATCTATCTTTAAAAATAGATCTAAATTTTTCAAGCCTTAAAAATATTTTTTTGTGGAAGAATATATTATTTTGAAAACATAAAACATCACATCATAATCCATATACCATAAACTCATGAACCATAAACCCAATAACTCATGAACCATAAACCCAATAACTCATGAACCATAAACTAATAAACCATAAACCAATAAACTATGAACCCATAAACCATGAACCTCTAACTCATAAACTATAAACCCATAAACCATGAACCTCGAACCCATGAACCATAAACCCATAAACCATGAATCATTAAACCATGAACAGTAAACCCATAAACTATAAACTTATAAATCATGAATCCATGACCAAGGAACCAATAAATCATGAACTTATAAACCTATTAAACTATATACCCACACACCCATGAATCCATGAGTAAACTGTAAATCCATAACCCGTAAACCGTAAACCCATGAATCATGAACGCATAAACCATAAATTATTAACCCGAAAACCATATAGCTATAAAACATGAACCCATAGACCATAAACTTACAAACTATAATCCAATCAACAATAAACACATTGACTATTAACTTGTGAACCTATTGAACAAGGACCATAAACCCATAATGCATAATCCTATAAGCCATGAACTTATAAACCATGAACAAATGAGCCATGAACTATAAACCAATAAACCCTCAACCCATGAACTATAAACCCATTACTCATAAACGCATAAACTATAGGCCCATGAATCACAAACTCATGAACCATCAACCCATACACCCATTAACCATAAATCCATATATCATAAACTCATAAACTATAAACCCATTACCCGAGAACCATAAACCCATAAGGCATAAACCGATGAATTATAAACCCATAAACCATGAGCCTTTAACCCATAAAACATAAAACCATAAACCGTAAACCGTAAACCCATAAACCATGAACCAATAAACCATAAACCCATAAACCATGAACCAATAAACCATAAACCAGAAACCAATATACCATGAAAAGCAAACCCATAAACCGAGAACCCATAAACCATAAATCCATGAACTAGAAACCAATAAACCATAGACTTATAAACCTATAAACCTATATACACATACACCCCTGAACCCATAGATTTATAAACTATAAATCCATAACCCACAAACCAATAAATCATAAATGTACAAACGATAAACTACAAACCCATGAACGATAAACCCATAAACCATAAACCCATTAACTATAAACTTATAACCCATAAACCCTTCAACTATAGACTATAAACCTAAAAACTATAAACCGTTCAATTATAAACCATGAACCAATAAACCATGAATCCATAACCCAGGAACCCATATAGTTATATACCTTTAAACCAATGGACTACGAACCCATGCACTACATGTCCACAAACCATAAACCCATACATTCATAAACCATAAATCCATAAACCATAAACCATAAATCTACAAACGATAAACCCATGAACCATAAACACATAAACTATAAACTATGAGCCCTCAAACCATGAACCTATAAACCATAAACCCATAAACCATAAAACCTTAAACTATAAACCCATGTACCATAAATCACTAGGCTATAAACCCATAAATCCATGGACCAGAAAGCATAAATCCATAAACCATAAACCATAAACCCATGAACCTTGAACCCATAAACCATGGGCCATAAACACATAAACCTTTAATCCATAATCCATAAACTCATTAACCCATAAACTATGATCAAATAGACCATGAATCCATTGACCATAAATCTATGAACAACAACCCATAAACCCTTATACCATAAATCCATAATCCATGAAACCGTAAAGTTATAAATTATGAAGACATAAACCATGAAACCATAAACCATAAACTCATAGACGCAGAGACCATAGACTCATGAACCATCAATTCTAAACCCGTGAACGATAAACCTATAAACCACGAATCCATGAACTTTAAAAACTCTCACTATAAATCATAAACGATAAATCCATAAACCATGAACTCTTCAACCATAAACCATAAACCCTTGAATCATGAACCCATGTACATTAAACCCATATACTATTAACCCATAAAACCATAAACCATAAACCCATGAATTATAAACCCATAAGCCGTTAACTTATGGACCATAAACTAATAAACCATGAACCAATAAACCATAAACCCAAAAAATTATAGACTCGTAAAGCAAGAACCTATAAACTATAAACCCATTAACTATACACCCATACACTATAAATCTTAAATCCATAAAATCATGAATCCATAAACCATGAATCCATAAACCATGAATCCATGAACCATAAATCCATGAACCATAAATCCTTAAAACATAAATCCATAAACCATAAGTCCATAAACCATGAATCCGTGAACCATAAATTCATAAACCATGAATCCATAAACCATAAATCCATAAACCATAAATCTATAAACCATGAATCCATAAACCATATATCCATAAACCATAAATTCATAAACTATTAATCCATAAACCATAAATTCATAAACTATAAATCCATAAACCATGAACCCATAAACAATAAATCCATAAACCATAAATCCATAACCCTAAATCCATTAACCATAAATCCATAAACTATAAACCATTTGACCACGAACCATAAACTAATGAACCATAAACCCATAACTCATAAACCCATGAACTATAGGCCCATAAACCACAAACTCATGAACTATAAACCCATACACCCATGAACCATTAATCCATATACCATAAACTCATGAACCATAAACCCAATAACTCATGAACCATAAACTAATAAACCATAAACCAATAAACTATGAACCCATAAACCATGAACCTCTAACTCATAAACTATAAACCCATAAACCATGAACCTCGAACCCATGAACCATGAACCCATAAACCATGGGCCATAAACACATAAACCTTTAATCCATAATCCATAAACTCACTAACCCATAAACCATGATCTAATAGACCATAAATCCATTGACCATAAATCTATTAACTCATAGGCCATAAATCTATAAACTACAACCCATAAACTCTTATACCATAAATCCATTATCCATGAACTCATAAACTTATACATTATGAAGCCGTAAACCATGAAACTATAAACCATAAACTCATAGACGCAGAGACCATAGACTAATAAACCATAAATTCTAAACCCGTAAACAATAAACATATAAACCCTGAATCCATGAACTTTAAAAACTCTCACTACAAACCATAAACTCATAAACAATGAATCTATAAACCATGAACTCTTTAACCATGAACCATAAACCCTCGAACCATGAACCCATATACATTAAACTCATATACTATAAACCCATTAAACCATAAACCCATGAATTATAAACTCATGAAGAATAATCAAATAAGTCATAAACCATGAACCCATAAATTATAAACCCATAAGCCATTAACTTATAGACCATAAACTAATAAACCATGAACCAATAAACCATGAACCCAAAAATTATAGACTCGTGAAGCAAGAACCTATAAACTATAAACCCATTAACGATAAACCCAAACACTATTGATCATAAATCTAGAAATTATGAATCCATAAACCATGAATCCATAAACCATAAATCCATGAACCATAAACCCATAAAACATAAATCCATAAACCATCAGTCCATAAACCATGAATTCGTGAACCATAAATCCATAAACCATGAATCCATAAACCATAAATCCATTAATCATAAATCCATAAACCATGAATCCATAAACCATAAATCCATAAACCATTAATCCATAAACCATAACTCCATAAATCCATAAACAATAAATCCATAAATCCATAAACAATAAATCCATAAACCATGAATCCATAAACCATAAATCCATAAACCATAAACCCTTTAACCATGAACCATAAACCCATGAACCATAAACCCATAAACCCATAACTCATAAACCCATAAACTATAGGCCCACTAACCACAAACTCATGAACCATAAATCCATACACCCATAAACCGTTAATCTATATACCATAAACTCATGAACCATAAACCCAATAACTCAAGAACCATAAACTAATAATCCATAAACCAATAAACTATAAACCCATAAACCATGACTCTCTAACCCATAAACCATAAACTCATAAACCATGAACCTCTAACCCATAAACCATGAACCCATAAATCATGAACCATTAAACCATAAACAGTAAACCCATAAACTATAAACTTATAAACCATAAATCCATGAACTAGGAACTGATAAATCATGAATTTATAAACCTATTAAACTATATACCTACACACCCCAGAACCCATGAGTTCATAAACTGTAAATCCATAACCCGTAAACCGTAAACCCATAAATCATGAACGCATAAACCATAAATTATTAGCCCAAAAACGATATACCTATAAACCATGAACCTATAGACCATAAACTTATAAACCATAATCTAATAAACAATAAACTTATTGACTATAAACTTGTAAACCTATTAAACAAGGACCATAAACCCATAATGCATAATCCTATGAGCCATAAACTTATAAACCATAAACAAATAAGCCATGAACCATAAACCCATAAACCCTCAACCTATATACCATAAACGCATGAGCCATAAACCCATAAACCATGAACTCATTAACGACGAACCCATAAACCCACAGACCATGACCCTATAAACGATAAACCTATAAGCCATAAGTCCATAAACCATAAATTAACAAACCATAAATCCATGAACCATAAACCCATAACTCATAAACGCATGAACTATAGGCCCATGAACCACAAACTCATAAACCATAAACCCATACACACATAAACTGTTAATCCATATACCATAAACTCATAATCCATAATCCATGAACGTATAAACCTATAAACCATAAAGATATAAATTATTAACCCGTTATTTTATTTAAAAAAAAAGATTAATATATAAAGGATTTTGTCCTCTATATGATTAACCTTTTTATATGGTAAAGTCGAGGGAGTCCAGCCCGGTACCCGTTTAACACATTACATCAGGCTATACTGTCAGACCCACCATATCAAGAAAACTTTGACTACCGATGGATGGTCAGCCACTTGTGTGACCAAAAATCGACCGATACTCAATAAGGTCGGATTTTTTTAAGAGCAGCGATATGGGTAGCACATACACTATAATTTTCTTTCAAAAAAAAGTCAGAAGTGCCTGGCCAGGATTTGAACCCGTGCCCACAGCGTTAAAGGCAAGAGCTCTATGCGTTACGCCACAGCGCTCCTAATTATTAACTCATAAACCATGAACCCATAAACCATAAATCGATAAACCACAAACCATAAACCCATAAACAATAAAGATATAAACTATAAATTTATAAAGTATGAATCCATAAACCATAAACCTATAAAACCATAAATCCATAAACCATAAATCCATAAACCATAAATTCATAAACCACAAATTCATAAACAACAAACCATAAACGTATAATCTATAAATCTATAAACCATAAACCCATAAACCATAAACCCATAAAACTATAAACCATAAATCCATGAACCATAAACCGATAAACCATAAACCCATAAACCATAAACCCATGAACCATAAACCAATAAACCATAAACCCATATAGATATAATACAATAAAGATATAAACTATAAATTTATAAAGTATGAATCCATAAACCATAAACCCATAAACCATAAATCCATAAACCATAAATCCATAAACCATAAATTCATAAACCACAAATTCATAAACAACAAACCATAAACGTATAAACTATAAATCTATAAACCATAAACCCATAAACCACTAACCCATAAACCATAAACCCATAAATCTATAAGCCATAAATCCATGAACCATAAACCGATAAACCATAAACCCATAAACCATAAACCCATGAGCCATAAACCAATAAACCATAAACCCATAAACCATAAACCCATAAACCATAAACCCATAAACCATAAACCCATAAACCATAAACCCATAAACCATAAACCCATAAACCATAAACCCATAAACCATAAACCCATAAACCATAAACCCATAAACCATAAACCCATAAACCATAAACCCATAAACCATAAACCCATAAGCCATAAACCCATAAACCATAAACCCATAAACCATAAATCCATAAACTATTAACTATAAACCCATAAATTATGAAATCAAGAACCATAAACCCATAAACAATGAATCCATAAACGACAAACCATACACCCATGAACTATGAATTTGTAAATCTTGAAACCATGAACCATAAACCCATAAACCCATTAACCATTAACCCATAAACCATGAATACATAAACCATGAACCCATATATCATAAATATATGAATAACAAACCCATAAACCATAAACCCATAAACAATAAAATCATAAGCCATAAATCCATAAATTCATGAACCATAACTTTAAACCTATTAACCCTTAAACCATAAACCTATAAACCATAAACCATAAACCCATAAACCATAAATTCATAAACTACTAACTATAAACCCATAAATTATTAAATCATGAACCATAAACCCATAAACCATAAACCCATAATCTATAAACTCATTAGCTATAAACCCATAAACTATAAATTCGTAAATCATGAAACCATAAACCATAAACCATAAACCCATAAACCCATTGACCATTAACCCATAAGCCTTAAACACATGAACCATGAACCTATATATCATAAATTTATAAACTATAAACCCATAAACCGTAGCCTCATAAACCATGAACCTATAAATCATGAACCCATAAACCATAAACCATGAACCCATAAACCATAAAATCATAAACCATAAATCCATAAATTTATAAACCATAATCCCATAAACCATAATTTTAAACCTATAAACCCTTAAACCATAAACCCATGAACCACAAACTATAATCCCATGAAGTATGAACCATAAACCCATAAACTCATTAACCATTAACCCATAAACCATGAACACATAAACCATGAACCCATGTATCATAAATTTATGAACTATAAACCCATAAACTGTAGCCCCATAAACCATGAACCTATAAATCATAAACCCATAAACCATAAACCATGAACCCATAAACCATTAAATCATAAGCCATAAATCCTCAAATTTATAAACCATAATCCCATATATCATAATTTTAAACCTATAAACCCTTAAACCATAAACCTATGAACCACAAACCATAATCCCATAAGCCATAAATCCATAAACTATTAACTCTAAACCCATAAATTACAAAATCATGAACCATAAACCCATAAACCATGAATTCATAAACCACAAACCATTAACCCATAATCTATAAACCCATTAACTATAAACCCATAAACTATGAATTTGTAAATCATGAAACCATAAACCATAAACCCATAAACCATTAACCTATAAACTATAAGCCCATATATCATAAATTTATAAACTATAAACCCATAAACGATAGCCCCATGAACCATGAACCTATAAATCATAAATCCATAAACCATAAACCATAAAATCATAAGCCATAAATCCATAAATTCATAAACCATAATCCCATAAACCATAATTTTAAACTTATCAATCCTTAAACCATAAACCCATGAACCATAAACTATAATCCCATGAAGCATGAACCATAAACCCGTAAACCATTAAATCATAAACCTTGAACCTATAAATTATAAACCCATAAACTTATAAACCATAAATCCATAAACCATAAACCATAAACTTATAAATTATGAACCCATGAACCATGAACCCATAAATCATAAATTCATGATCTATAGACCCATAAACTATAGACCTATAAACTATGAACCCATAAACCATTAACCCATAAACCATAAGCTATAAACCGATAAATCATAAAATCATAAACCATAAATCCATAAATTTATAAACCATAATTTTAAACCTATAAACCCTTAATCCATAAACCCATGAACCATAAACTATAATCCCATGTAGTATGAACCATAAATCCATGAACCATTAAATCATAAACCTTGAACCTATAAATTATAAACCCATAAACTCATAAACCATAAATCCATGAACCATAAACCATAAACCTATAAATTATGAACCCATAAACCATGAACCCATAAATCATAAATTCATGAACTATAGACCCATAAACTATGAACCTATAAGCGATTAACCCATTAACCATAAGCTATAAACCCATAAATCATAAAATCATAAACCATATACCCATGAACCACAAATCCATAAACCACAAACCATAAACCCATAAACCAAAAACCCAGAAACCAGGATCTTATAAACCATGAACCCATAAATCATGAACCTATAAACTATAAACTTATAAACCATAAATTATAAACCCATAAACCATAAACCCATAAACCATAAATTCATATACCATAAACCCATAAACCATAAACCCATGAACCATAAACCCATAAACCATAAATCCATAAACCATGAACCCATAAATCATAAACCCATAAGCCATAAACCCATAAAGTATATAACCATAAACCATAAACCAAAAGATATTTACGTAAGAAAAAAAAAGTCTTAATCTTTTAATATAATAGTAGTAATTTTTCTAAATTCAAACATTTTTTTTTTTAATATAATATTTTACTAAAGAATGTTTAAAGGTTTTTTTTCCTTAAAAAAATTATTTTATGAATTTAAGAATGATTATTCTTTGACTTAAAGAAATTCATTTTTTTCACCGTATTTCTTTTATTCAAAAACACCTTCTTTAAAGTTAAAAAAACTTTTCACGCTATGTAGTTTCAAATTTTGCGTGAAATTCCGTGATAAAAGGAACATTTCCACAAACTGATTTAATATAATTTCAAAACAATGTATAAGAACTATTTTCATGGTGAAAAATAAGGCTTCCTTTTTTTAAACATTCTGCTGTTAAAAATGAAATTTCATTTCGTTAATATGAAAGGACAAAGATGAGCTACCTGCTTTAGGATAAATTTAGAACAAACGTGCCTATTTTCTTTTAATATGTTACAAATAATACATGTTTTTGATTAACAATCATTGAGTATTTTATTACTCACTAATGTCAAATTATTTTTTTCTTTTATGCTATATTATTGAAAAAATCAAAAGTTTATGAAAATATTATATCTTTTCATTACTATTTAGTTTTTGAATAACACTAATTTGAAAATTCGTTTTATGACACAATATATAATAAAGTTGAGATTTAGATTAGAAAAGGACAAAAATAAATGACCTATTATGAAACAAAATTTTGAAGGGTTTGCTTTATTGATCGAATATAGTTTGAAATTAAATTTTTTTTTTTTTTTCATATGAATAAATATCAGAATTGTTTGTAAAATCTAGCGAAAATATGAAATGTTTAAAAATGTTTAAAACTGTTCAAAACTGTTTAAATCTGTTTATAAGTGCGAAATCTAGGACATTTAAAACAGTTATAAACAGTTTTGAACATTTTTAAACACTTTCAAAAAGTTTTTAAAAGTTCGAAATGATTTCAAACGGTGTTTATTAGTTTTGAATATTTTATGTTAAAAAGTTATAAATTATTTTAAATATTCAAAATATTTCAAAACAATTTTAAATCAATATGAACTATTGTTTATCAACTTGAACAGTTTTGAACAGATTTAAACAGTTTTAAACACTTTTAAACAGTTTTAAACAGTTTTAAAAAGCTTTAAAAAGTTCGAAATGATTTCAAACAGTGTTTCATAATTTTGTGTTTGTAAAAATTTACTCATAAATATTAAAATTTATATAATATATACGAGAAAATGTTCACTTTAGTGTCAAATTATTCTGTATTGTTCAATACTGTTCAAAAATGTTTAAAACTGTTTGTAACTGTTTTAAATGTCCCAAATTTTACATTTATAAACTGTTTTAAACAGTTTTAAACATTTCTAAACAGTTTTGAACACTTTTAAACTATTGAAAACAGTAATGCACATTTTATATTTCCACTAAGGATTCTTTTATTTTATTATCAATGGGTCTCTTGATCGCTGTGCACTTAGACCCGTGATTTCCCCTTACTCATATAATTCTTATTGGCGAGGGAGAATTTGTAATTGGTTTTTCCTGGTCTCCTAGTTTTATTTCATAGAGAAAAATTCAGAAAAACTTTTCAAAAATTTACCCGGGGGTTAAACTCCGGTCTACTACAGCATGAGCCAAAAGCCTTAGTCCCTGCGCTACAACCGAATCTTCTTATTGGTATGAACTTATTCCAAATAAATGAGAATCGGAAGGGTGTAAATATGAAAAAGATAAAAAATTCCACTGGCAATCTCCGTTCAATTCAATTTATCAACGGATATCACAAAGTTTCGCTCTTAAATAAGAGCCTCTTCAGGTATCTAAGAAAATTCAAAAAATAAATACTTTTAACATTTTAAAATAAGCAACAATAATTAAAATCGTAACAAGTTACAATCATCGCAATTATAAAAATAAACAATTATTCTCACCAATATATTTAAAATGTACAAAAATTAAACACCAAAAGTCTTAACATATTGTCATAAAACTTGTTGAAAGAATATATATAACATCATTGCATACGTTATGTAATTGTAAATAAAAAAATTTTTTAATTATTATATTAATATTATAATTATTTATGTCGCATGTGACATTGCAATGACAAAAAGTTTCTATCATCAAAAGTAAAACAATGAAGCATTCATTACAAAGTGAAAAGCATTGAATATAATGTATAACAGAAGTATATAATAGCGTGGAACACAGATGTAGGCATCTACAACGGTCTAGGAACCTCATTCAATATTATTATTGGAAGATAATTTGTGATAGAAATAATGAATACACTAATGTAGCTTAACAAAAGGGGGTATCTACAATCCTATTACATGTATGATTTTTTTCTATAAAAATCATTTCAGATAAAAATCTTTTATAACAGTCAGTTTCTTGATTTAATATATTATATTTTTTTACTGTATCTAATTCTAATGTGTGCCCAGTATCTTTACAATGTTGGAAAATAGCTGATTTTTTGATTTTCGTTTTAATATCATATTTATGTTCGTTTAATCTAATTTTTAATTTACGTCCTGTCTGACCCACATATTTAATGTTGCAATCATTGCAATTAAAAGAGTAAACCACATTAGTGTAATCGCAAAATTCACTTTTATCCTTATCTAAATTACTATTAATTTGTAATTTATTAATATTTTTATAAATGAATTGTATATTATATTTTCTTCGAATAATATTAAGTTCCTTTTTCAAATATGGATGATAGGGAGTAACGAAAGATTCTTTAACATTATTAAAATCATGATTGATTGAATCACCATTATTATTGAAAAACTTCTTTATTCTATTCTTTAAATGAAAATCAATAAAATCAACAGGATAATAATTATCAATGAGAACTTGTTTAATATGTATAAAATTTTTTTCTAAAAATTGAGGAGATGATAGTTTGAGATTCCTGCCTACTAAATTAGTGACTATAGCAATTTTTTGTGATAGAGGAGATAGAGACATAAAATTTAAATAATTATTTGAGTGTGTGGGTTTACGGTACCAATCTGTGAAAATGTTGTTATTTTAAACTATTATTGACATGTCAAGAAAATTTATGGAATCATTAATTGGTGTTTCAATTGTGAATTTAATTTTATCATCATATCGATTAAAAATATTTGAAATGTCTGGTAATTTATTACTTCTTAAACATGAAAGGCAATCATCAACATATCTGTAATACAAAATTATATCAGAACCACATTTATTTAAACATTCCTGTTCTAAATCTTGCATGACCAAATCAGCCAAAATTGGGCTGATAGGGCTACCCATAGCAGAACCAAAGATTTGTTGATATATTGTTTTATTAAAAACAAAAAAATTGTTCTCCATAGTGAAAGTAATCATATTTATAAACTCAGAAAGTGTCAATTTGGTCTTATCATAAAGAAGATGCCATCTTTTTCCAATGGCTTTAATAACTGTATCTAAGTGAACATTGTTATAAAGAGAAACAACATCAAAACTAGTGAACATAAACTCATTAGAAATTTTGAGAGTTGATAGAATATCTTTCATTTTAAAGCTATTTTTTAGAGAACGTCAATTTTTTGGTAAATTATTGAACAAGAATTCAGAAATCATCTTAGACATTACATAAGTAGGACTATCACAGGCCGAAACAATGATACGCATAGGATGATTATTTTCATGTAGCTTAATTAAACCATAAGCTTTAGATAAATTATTTTTTTTAGAAACAAGGGTAAGCTCCTTTTTAAATTCAAATGCATTAATACTATTGATGAGTTTAATGCGTTGATCAGCTGCATTTTCTATTTTATGTAGAGGATTATGTTAACTGTATAACTTTGTATAAGGTATCATCCCTTCAAACTTCCTCAACACTGTCTACATATAACTTGTTGTCGACAATAACTAAAGATCCTCCTTTATCAGCTTGAATTACCTTTAAACTGTTATCCTGTTTGAAAAACATTGTCGTACTTTTTAAGTCCAATTCTATGGCTTTATAATAGTGATTCAACTTAAGGTTTTTATTTTTACATGGGTATTCTAAAATACCCAAGAACATCACTGCGAAAACTATCACTTTTTTTAATTTTATGTAAACCTTTTATTAATTCAAGAGTGAAGTTTTTATTAATATTAATGTTAAAATTGAATGAGGAACCCAAACTCACAATATTTTTTACATATTGTGGTATATGAATGCTCGTTAAATTGGTAACATCTTTTTTTGATATTAAAATGTACAGGTAATATTTTATCTAAATATGATGTGTTTGTGTCACAATAATTGTTATTAGAAAAAGACCTGTATATGCCATATTTTTTCCAATATAGTCTAAAAAGTTTATTGTCAAGCCTTACCTCTGTATCATAAATGTTTAATTGAATCTTACAAAATAAAAATTTCATTAAAATATCAGTTTCATGTCTATTTAATTTGAGAGAAATTTTATCTTTAAAATGATTTAATTTTGTATGTAAAAATTGTTTATGAATATTATTATCTTCAATCTCAGAATTTAAAAGGTAAGATTGAAGTTTGGAAATTAAAACATTTTCCCTTTTATTTTGGCTTTTTGAATGAAAATATAGTGATTCAATATTTTTAGTACAGTTAAACAAATGACAAGGAATTAATGCAAAGTGTCTGCACATAATTAAAAATTTACATTTTCTTCTGTTATTTTCTAATTCTTTTAAGCATTTGTAAAAATGATGAATTGTTGTAGAAAATTCTCTGTCAATTATATTACTAAATAGTGTGAGAACTGTAACCATACTAATATATTTATTGTGATTGATGAAATTAATTGCTTGAGACAAATTCTCTATATTATTTAAGCTTGTAAAAAATTAGAATTCATGATGTAAATCAATTAAAGGCAAAGCTCATTAAAAACTTTAAGTTTTATAAATAACTGAATAGTGTAAGAACTGTAACCATATCTAATATATTTATTGTGATTGATGAAATCAATTGCTTGAGACAAATACTCTATATTATTTAAGCTTGTAAAAAAATTAGGATTCATGATGTAAACTTTATGTTTTTGATAAGCTTTGCCTTCAATCAAGAGGCGCGGTAGCGCCTTGACGGCGAGTTAAGGTACGAATACGAAAACGTCGAGGCGCTCCTCTTATACTTTAAAATAGAGTTTCAAAAATTTCAAAATCGAATCCCATAATAATACATCGATATATACACATGAATACAATTAATAATATTTAAAGATTTTCATTATCTTTAATTTAAAAAAAAATTGATTACAATCGGTTCACTCAATCACGAGAAAATGCAGTTCAAAATTTCGAAATGTCGTATTCTCGTTATTTATTTTCTTCTTCATCGTTTTCAGCCAGCACAAACTGCGCAACCGGAAATGCGCAGTATCAACGAATATAGATGCTTTATAATATATTTTAATGTTCATGGTATATGCGCATTGATACGTATATCATGTATATATATATATATATATATATATATATATATATATATATATACTAGGGGTTCCCCCTGCTCGCTTCGCTCGCCAACCCCCCATTGTCAATATCAATTATCAAATCAATATCAATTTCCAAGAGAACGTTCTTAAATTAGATAACAATTAATTAAATTAGCTAATAATTAACTACCTTTCAGCTATCTCTCAGCTAACTTTCAGTTGAATTTTATCTGAATTTCAGCCAACTTTTAGCTAACTTTCAGCTAAATTTTATCTGAATTTCAGCTATCTCTCAGCTAACTTTCAGCTAAATTTTATCTGAATTTCAGCTATCTCTCAGCTAACTTTCAGCTAAATTTTATCTGAATTTCAGCTAACTTTTAGCTAACTTTCAGCTAAATTTTAGCTGAATTTCAGCTAACTGAGGGCACATAAAATTCTTATACACGGCGGCGGCGGCGTAGGCGATATATCTTTATTATATAGATATATATATACATAGTCTGTTTCATGTCAACTTGCACCCGTAGACCCGTATATTTTTTGGTTCATATATATGTATATACATACATACATGGGACATTTTATGTCGGCTAGCACGTACTCATAAGTACAGGTTTTCTATATATGTGGTACATTTCATGACAACGCGCGCACACCCATCCGAGTACCCTTAGGTTTATATATATGGGATATTTCATGTCTATTCGCATGCATGCACACAGCCTTTAATAAACATGGGATTTTTCACGTCAATTGGAACGCACGCATATACAGGTTTATATATATATATATATATATATATATATATATGGGACATTTCATGTCGATTCGCACGCATGCACACAGACTTTAATAAACATGAGATTTTTCACGTCAATTGGAACGCACGCACATACAGGTTTATATATATATATATATATATGGGACAGTCCATGTCGTTGCGTATGCATGCACACACACGTTAATATACATGGGATTTTTAATGTCAATTCAAACGCATACAAACACACAGGTTTATATATATATTGAATATTTCATGTCAATTCGCATACATGCACATACACGTTAATAAACATGGGATTTTCCATGTCAATTCGAACGCACGTACACACACAGGTTTATACATATGGGACATTTCATATCGATTTGCATGCATGCACACACGTTAATATACATCAGATTTTTCACGTCAATTATAACCCACGCCCATACAGGTTTATATATATGGGACATTTCATGACAACTCTAACACACCTATCCGAGCGCCCTTAGGTTTACATATATGTGACGTATCATGTCACCACGCACGCACCGGTTTTCATATATTTGACATTCCTTGTCAACGCGAACGCGCAAACACATCTAAGCATGTACTTGAGGTTTGTATTTATATATATGGGATCGTTTTCTCAATTCGCATGCGCGCACACACATGGGCTTATGAATATATATATATATATATATATATATATATATATATATATATATATATATATATATATACACGTATATATACGTGTGTGTATATCTGTGTACACATATACATGGGATGTTTAATGTTAATTCACACGCGCGTGCACACACACATATTTATTTATACGGGACGTTTCATGTCAATTAACATGCATGACACACGTACTTGAGTTTATATATATTTTTTCTTCATATATATATATATATATATATATATATATATATATATATATATATATATATATATATATATATATATAGGGACTGTTCCTGTCATAGCGCATGCACGAACACACATGGGCTTATGAATATATGTATATTCATATACATGAGATATTTTATGTCAATTCACATGCGCACACCCACATACACACAGGTATATATATATATATATATATATATATATATATATATATATATATATAGGACGTTTTATGACAATTTTTTCCATGTACATTAATATTTATTAGGAAAGTCTCGAAATCAATCAAGCAATCGTCGAATACTTCCGTATTCAATTTATTTTTTTAAAAATAATATTAAATTCGTAAAAATATCATTACACTATCTTTTAATTTTCGATTGTAATAAGATTTCTTCAAAGCTTTCGAATATTATGTCTGTTATTTTTTGTCTTAAGTCATTATTCAAACTGATGAATACTATTTTATTATATTATTATTACTTTTGAAAAAGTATATTTTAGGCGAGTTTAGTTATTAAACAGTATAGTATTCTTTAGAACATTTTTTCTAAATATTTTTTTTTACTACATACATCATATTTTTTTTTTAATTTCAGTTCTTGAGAGTACTGAAATGAATTGAGTAATTATTATTAAGTTTATACCTTTTATCAGATTTATCTATAGTTTTTGCTTAAGAAAGTTTTGAAATCAATCAAGCAATCGCCGAGTACTTCTGTATTCAATTCATTCTTTTTAATAATCTAAAATTCATGAAATATTTACAGTTTCGGCTGAAGAAAGTTTTGAAATCAATGAAGCAATCGTCGAGTACTTCTGTATTTAATTCTTACTTTTTAATAATATAAAATCCATAAAATGTTTAATTTATATTCTCTTTAATAAACGAATATTTGGAAAAACTTTGCTAAATACTTTTTGAAAAAAAGGGATTATTGGGATGAAGATAGCGATGATAGTACACATCAAAATTGAAAAAAAAAAATGATTTATCAGATCAACTTATTATTCCATTCATAAGTGAATATTACTACTTAAACATTGATGAACTATATTTGATCTTAGTGATATCTATTTTATTTCATTCCTGATGGAAGATTTACTTAATAAACAATTTCCGAAACGATTAACTTCAAAGTTTCGGAATAATTTTTTATTTAATATGCTACGGTTAAAGACCAAAATTGTGCAATTTTATTTCTAAAAACTTGGCAGAAGAGCCATTAGCTTCTAACAACTATTTATGCCTTTTTAAAACTTTCAGGGAAGATACCCAATTTAATTGTAATACTTTTAATAAAATAAAATTATGCATTCTCTATCTCATCACAATATCTTTTTATTTTCAAGTGCTGTAAAAAATATTAAATTTTACTAAATATCTACAAAAGAAGTTGCCAGGCCCGTGGTTTAATATTTTAATGGTGAAATGCTCAATGTATGTGAATACTGCTTTATAATTGAATTGTTAGCTAATTCAAGTGTGTCGAATAATAAGTAAATTGATTTCAAAACTTTCTTCAGCTGAAACTGTAAATATTTCATGAACTTTAGATTATTAAAAAGAATGAATTGAATACAGAAGTACTCGACGATTGTAATTGGTTTACATCATGAATCCTAATTTTTTACAAGCTTAAATAATATAGAGAATTTGTCTCAAGTAATAGATTTCATCAATCACAATAAATATATTAGTATGGTTACAGTTCTCACACTATTTAGTAATATAATTGACAGAGAATTTTCTACAACAATTCATCATTTTTACAAATGCTTAAAAGAATTAGAAAATAACAGAAGAAAATGTAAATTTTTAATTATGTGCAGACACTTTGCATTAATTCCTTGTCATTTGTTTAACTGTACTAAAAATATTGAATCACTATATTTTCATTCAAAAAGCCAAAATAAAAGGGAAAATGTTTTAATTTCCAAACTTCAATCTAACCTTTTAAATTCTGAGATTGAAGATAATAATATTCATAAACAATTTTTACATACAAAATTAAATCATTTTTAAGATAAAATTTCTCTTAAATTAAATAGACATGAAACTGATATTTTAATGGAATTTTTATTTTGTAAGATTCAATTGTACATTTATGATACAGAGGTAAGGCTTGACAATAAACTTTCTAGACTATATTGGAAAAAATATGGCATATACAGGTCTTTTTCTAATAACAATTATTGTGACACAAACACATCATATTTAGATATTACCACATCATATTTAGATATTTTTGATATTACCTGTACATTTTAATATCAAAAAAAGATGTTACCAATTTAACGAGCATTGATATACCACAATATGTAAAAAATATTGTAAGTTTGGGTTCCTCATTCAATTTTAACATTAATATTAATAAAAACTTCACTCTTGAATTAATAAAAGGTTTACATAAAATTAAAAAAAGTGATAGTTTTCGCAGTGATGTTCTTGGGTATTTTAGAATACCCATGTAAAAATAAAAACCTTAAGTTGAATCACTATTATAAAGCTATAGAATTGGACTTAAAAAGTACGACAATGTTTTTTAAACAGCATAACAGTTTAAAGGTAATTCAAGCTAATAAAGGAGGATCTTTAGTTATTGTTGATAACAAGTTATATGTAGACAGTGTTGAGGAAGTTTTAAGGGATGATACCTTATACAAAGTTATACAGTTAACATAATCCTCTAAATAAAATAGAAAATGCAGCTGATCAACGCATTAAACTCATCAATAGTATTAATGCATTTGAATTTAAAAAGGAGCTTACCCTTGTTTCTAAAAGAAATAATTTATCTAAAGCTTATGGTTTAATTAAGCTACATAAAAATAATCATCCTATGCGTATCATTGTTTCGGCCTGTGATAGTCCTACTTATGTAATGTCTAAGATCATTTCTGAATTCTTGTTCAATAATTTACCAAAAAATTGACGTTCTCTAAAAAATAGCTTTAAAATGAAAGATATTCTATCAACTCTTAAAATTCCTAATGAGTTTATGTTCACTAGTTTTGATATTGTTTCTCTTTATAACAATGTTCACTTAGATGCAGTTATTAAAGCCATTGAAAAAAGATGGCATCTTCTTTATGATAAAACCAAATTGACACTTTCTGAGTTTATAAATATTATTACTTCCACTATGGAAAATAATTTTTTTGTTTTTAATAAAACAATATATCAACAAATCTTTGGTTCTGCTATGGGTAGCCCTATCAGCCCAATTTTGGCTGATTTGGTCATGCAAGATTTAGAACAGGAATGTTTAAATAAATGTGGTTCTGATATAATTTTGTATTACAGATATGTTGATGATTGTCTTTTATGTTTAAGAAGTAATAAATTACCAGATATTTTAAATATTTTTAATCGATATGATGATAAAATTAAATTCACAATTGAAACACCAATTAATGATTCCATAAATTTTCTTGACATGTCAATAATAGTTTAAAATAACAACATTTTCACAGATTGGTACCATAAACCCACACACTCAAATAATTATTTAAATTTTATGACTCTATCTCCTCCATCACAAAAAATTGCTATAGTCACTAATTTAGTAGGCAGGAATCTCAAACTATCATCTCCTCAATTTTTAGAAAAAAATTTTATACATATTAAACAAGTTCTCATTGATAATTATTATCCTGTTGATTTTATTGATTTTCATTTAAAGAATAGAATAAAGAAGTTTTTCAATAATAATGGTGATTCAATCAATCATGATTTTAATAATGTTGAAGAATTTTTTGTCACTCCCTATCATCCATATTTGGAAAAGAAACATAATATTATTCGAAGAAAATATAATATACAATTCATTTATAAAAATATTAATAAATTACAAATTAATAATAATTTAGATAAGGATAAAAGTGAATTTTGCGATTACACTAATGTGGTTTACTCTTTTAGTTGCAATAATTGCAACATTAAATATGTGGGTCAGACAGGACGTAGATTAAAAATTAGATTAAACGAACATAAATATGATATTAAAACGAAAAACAAAAAATCAGCTATTTTCCAACATTGTAAAGATACTGGGCACACATTTGAATTAGATTCAGTAAAGAAATATAATATATTAGATCAAGATACTGACTGTTATAAAAGATTCTTATCTAAAATGATTTTTATAGAAAAAAATCATACATGTAATAGGATTGTAGACACAAAAAATTTACATAAAATTTTCAAGCATTTTATACATAGATTGTCATAATACCCCCTTTTGTTAACCCTTTGAGGGGCAGTGGTACGTATTTGTCCCACCTATTTGGTTTTGGATTTTTCCGTATTTCTAAAACGTATATGCCTTCTTAAGACATCTATAAGACTTTTTGAACTCTTGAATACCTGATTTATTAGATTTTATAGAGAAATTGCAAATATTCATTAATTGAAGTATTTGTTATAAACAATTAATCTCAAAAAACCCGTTTTTCACAGAAAAATGTGCCCCTCAAAGGGTTAAGCTACATTAGTGTATTCATTATTTCTATCACAAATTATCTTCCAATAATAATATTGAATGAGGTTCCTAGACCGTTGTAGATGCCTACATCTGTGTTCCACGCTATTATATACTTCTGTTATACATTATAGTCAATGCTTTTCACTTTGTAATGAATGCTTCATTGTTTTACTTCTGATGATAGAAACTTTTTGTCATTGCAATGTCACATACGACATAAATAATTATAATATTAATATAATAATTAAAAAAATTTTTTATTGACAATTACATAACGTATGCAATGATGTTATATATTTTTTCAACAAGTTTTATGACAATATGTTAAGACTTTTGGTGTTTAATTTTTGTACATTTTAAATATATTGGTGAAAATAATTGTTTATTTTTATAATTGCGATGATTGTAACTTGTTACGATTTTAATTATTGTTGCTTATTTTAAAATGTTAAAAATATTTATTTTTTGAATTTTCTTAGATACCTGAAGAGGCTCTTATTTAAGAGCGAAACGTTGTGATATGCGTTAATAAATTGAATTGAACAGAGATTGCCAGTGGAATTGTTCATCCTTTTTATTAATTCATCCTGTTAGTGGAAGCAAGTTGCAAATTGGTGCATCATATATTAGAGTGTAAATATGTATAAATTTAAAGAATAAGCCGAGAAAAATCATTCCTACTGAAAATATTGTATGAACTCTTATGTGAGATCTCACATGAAATCGCCTATGAAATCTCATAAATATTCGTTTAATTTTAAAACTAAAATAAATATATGTGAGATCTCATGTCAGATCGCACATATATTTATTTTATTTTAAAAATTTAACGAATACACATTCGATTTTATATGCAATCTCATAGGCCATTTCATGTGACATCTCATAAGCAATCTCGTGTGCGATTTCATATGTGATCTTGCATGGGATCTCTTATATATTTTATTCAATTTACAAAATTTGAAAAAGATATTTATAACTTTTTTATTTTTTTCGGCTTGTTCTTTAAATTTTGACAAATTTTTACATCAGCTATATTAATACCATTATTTTAGTTAAAATGAATAATCCTTTGGAGCTGTTATTCCTTTATGAACTTGAATCGCAAATTATATATCAAAGTTGCCAAACCTAACCCTGAAATACTATAAATTGCTAATTTGTATATAACTTTTTAAGTGTTCGGTAGATTTCTTTAGTTGTTCGCACTCAAGTTGAATCCTACTAATTTTTTTATTGAAGTAAAACATAAACTTGGATCAGAAATATTATCAAAAGGGGGAAGCATCACCATGCCCTTAATTTGTATAATTACACTTATATTATAAATACGTAGTTGCACACTAGAACATCATCATATTCTACCCAATGTATCTTGCCCGGGGTTAGTAGTTCTAATTTCGGCCACTTCGTTTTTGCATGGTATTTCATGGCGTCACTTTCCAATTGAGGATCAGTTTTCGATTAACTTTACCGATCGATAATAGCTAAAACAGAATTTTGACAAATGTACACGCTCCCGTTTCTCATATGTTAAAATGAATAGATATTTACAAGTCAAAGCAATTCTGATATGTATTTTTATAAAAAATGAATTAAATTACTTTTTTAGCTACTTTCAATCAGTAAAAGATGCCTAAAACCTCGTCTAGATTTGACCTTTAACATGTCAAATAGTATAATACTAAAATATGTATATTACCTTTCATTTTAACGTTTAGACTTACATTGCATACAAATATAATTCTTATTATGAAAACTATGTGAATAGTCTGTATGAATATGATTATATATGATGGTTTAAAATTATGTTTGAGCAAGATTTCAAAAATTTCTCAGATTACGGTGAATTCACGACTCAATTAGGAAAACAAGCAATAAGATTGCAATTATACTCTAAAATAAAAGTAAAATCAAAAATTCTTGAGTCAGAAAAACCTATATTATTTAAATCTGTAAGACGCTATTGTAAAAGATATGTAAAAATAATTTATCAGTATGATAAAAAAAAGATAGTAAGAGGAGGTCACGTATCTCTGTCCTTTTCTAATTGAAGAAATGATTTTTTTACAAAAACTAATAACTTAAGCAAAAAATGAAGAGAAAGCTGCATCTTGTATCACAAAGAGGAATATTATCTTTGATAAGAAAAAATTAATTTTATTGCTTCGTTCTCAAGAAAACCTTGAAAAATCAAATTGTCCAACCTCTATGACTTAAGTTTTCAAGGTTTTCTTGAAAACGAAGTAATAAAATTAATTCTTTCTTATCAAAGAAAATATTGCTTTTTTGATACGAGATGTGTAACGTCCAGCTTTCACTGAACGAAACTATTTTAACTACGCTCACTTTTTGCCTAAGCTTTCGCTCACGGGCAGGGATTGAGCCTTCGATAAAGAGTTAAATGTGATTCGTATAAAGAAAAAGATTGAAATGAATATAAAAGGGAGAAGGTAAGGTTGAAAAAGGAATCACCGCGATTTTATTATACCCCGATAAAAAGGAAATTGATTAAAAATTATTTAGTTAATAATTCCTACCTAACTCTTTTAATAGTCAGAAGGCTCCGTAAGGCCTTTGCGCCGACTGGATTTCTCTTGACTTGGCTTTGCTTAGAGCTTCGTGCCTCAGCGTTCCTGAACGCTTTACACTACTCTAAGACGAGGGGACGTATCTCTAATAGATATGTCTCCCTACTATAGAAGGCTCCGTAAGACCTTTGCGCCAACCGGATTTCTCCTATAGTGTTGAATCCGATAAGGACTCCTTATAGGTCTCGTGGCAATCGTTCACGGTCAAAGGACGGCGTGACCCGTATTGCCCTAAACCTTTCGTAAATAAGTAAAAAATAAAAAAATTAAAAATGAAAAAGGATTAATTTATACGCTTATGCACACAATGCATATGTGTACATACGTATATATAATTGCGGACGTCAGGGAGGTAGTTAAACCAAAGGTTCTGTACCTCTTAGAGTCCTGAATACTCGAGTAAGTATCAACAGTCAAAGGAAAGTGTTGGCCTTACTCTTTATATTCTAGGCATCAGAGAGAGTGAGCAACTTGCGTTTTCACTCTCTTAGAACCCTTGTTATACATACGCATATACACTCGTCAAAGTGTGTTTATATGCGTATTCAAATGTAGTGTATAAAAAATACTTACTGTTGCTATGTTGCAGTAGTTTTTATTTGATCAAAGATTACAAGTACAAAAATTAAAAATATTTTTTTAATGGAAAACTAAGTGTTTTAAGAAAAATACTTTAGACTGCAATTGGAACTTAGAATACTTCTAATGTTCAATTGAAAAAATTTTGATTTTAGAAAAATGATAGGACTTAGAAAAATTTTTAAGCCTTAAATGACTGTTTAAAAATTTTCTATTTTTTAATTTGAAAAAGAAAATAGAAAAATAATTTTTAAGTAAAAATTCAGGAAATAGAAAAAAAAGATTTGGAAACGAAATAGAAATCTCTACCAAGAGAGACAATGATCAAATGATGATCAGTGATTTGGAAAAAATAGAAAACCGATAACGGTCCGTAGCCCTTCTATTTAGAAAGACCGTGGTCGAGTGACAATTTTACTGAGTTTTCCAGTCCTTATATACTCTGCTTGCAGTGTTCATGTACATAGAAAATCATATGTATTAGTGGGTGAGGTCCCCAAATCTATATGCTTCCTATGCATCACCCCTACTTTCCTTAGTTTTCCTTCAAAAATATTGGTAAGAGAGAGAAAGAAGATAGAAGCAAGAGTATGCATAAGACGGAGAAAAAAGATTTTTCTCCTTCTACTTGCTTGCGTCTTTTTCCTCTATCCTTTACAGATATGATATTAAATACAAAATTTCTTAAAACTATGGAAAATATAAAAATATAAAAGGTTATACATAAAGCTTAAAATTAAAATTAAGAATACATAATTATTTTACTGGCTAAAAAGAGAAAAAGGAACATATAAAATCATAGAAAAGATTAATTATAATTTTATTTACTATTCCTTAACTTAACTAATTTAAAAATATAGCTGAGTGTCTTATCTCTAAAATTGTTTAAAAAAAAATTACTTAACAAACAATAAATTTATTTGATTTATTGTTTAATATAATAATTATAATTACCTAAAGCTATATAATTGTATAGATTATTGCAAATGAAATAATAAAGTTGTTTGTTATAAAGAATTAAAATTATAGACTATTATAATATAATCAAAAGAAATATACTAAAAAGAAACATATTAAAAATATTCACTAGTGTATATATGTATGTATATAAAAGAAGAACTTAAATTACTATTAATGATTGTTTAAAACTATTAATTTTATGACTAAATAATTACTAACTTAACTAACGAATATTTGGTTATGCTAAAAAAATGAAAAAGGTTTTAAAGATAGAAAAGTTAATTAAACTTAATTGTAATCAATTAATAATAAGAAATATTTTAAACTATAAAAATTTGAATTTTAATCAAAATTTTCATATCTATATGTAGGAAAAAATTATTGTAATTAAATGTTGTAAATAAGTGTTGTAATTTGTTAATTGTTTTTAAATAAAACAAGAAAATATGAAATATTATTTTTGAAAACTTTTTCATGTACAAAATTTTTAAGCTTGGAAAAACGCTCAAAAAGGTCCAACATAGTCACAAGTGCATCTTATCTGCATTTTTACGACTTGCACGTGTAGCCATGTGTGACGGTTTTTCGGCTTTTCCTAGCCTCCTATAGACTATCATGTACTATTATATACTATTGCATATTACTATTATTCTAAATAATATTTGAGTAATTTTGTAAATTGAATTATTTATTATTTATTGAATAAGTCTCCAAAATAAAAGTAGCTAAAACGCTTAATGATAAAGACTATACTACGACTTGAAACTGTAATAAACTTAATATTATCGATTCGTATAAACAAAAATCAAAATAAAAATTTTTGTGTTTTCTTGTTTTTTTTTTAAAAAATAGAATATTTTACAGATGCAGCTTTCTCTTCATTTTCTGCTAGTTATTAGTTTTTGTAAAAAACTCAATTCTTTGATTAGAAAAGGACAGAGATACGTGACCTCCTCTTAAGTACTAAGTCACTGTCAGTTCATTGAAGGTAGTTTGTCATAATGTTCTAAGACATAAATAAAGCTGCAACTGTTTTTACAGTGACATGCAAATTGTGTAACAATTGGTAAGACGTGTTATGCCGTAAATCTAAACCAGATGCAGCATGCGTCATAGAACGACACTACCTATTGATTAGAAAAACTGTCATTAATCAGTAAACTGACTCCAAGCCTCGTAAACATGATTTCGTCTGCGATATGAACTAAGTAACTCAATTTGTGAATTCACAAATTCTGTGCAAACCTTTGTATACGAACGGCATCGTACCAGACCTCACTGAAAATTGATGGACTTCTCGAGTGTAAAAGGCGATATACATAATTGTAGTGACTAGTATCTTAACTATTACTTGTAAATAACGTCTAAATCTTCGTAAAAAATTTGTTTGTTTCTATTATTATTCAATCGTTGAGTATAATTATGCTCGAACATAGTTTAAAACCATAATCCATAATAGCATGCTTTAGATAACGATTGTTTTGTAAATGTAGTGTAGAATCATTTAATTGTGATTTTATTAATATATATATATATATATATATATATATATATATATATATATATATAAATAAATTGAATTATATACCAAAATTTAGATTTCAGATTTGTTGACATTGATTACAACTATAAGTGTAGAAAAAAATCAAATTTTTTTACACATGAGATTTTACATGAGATCTCACGTGAGATCTCATATGAGACCGGGTATCGGGAAAAAAAAATTTTTTTGCACATGAGATTTCACGTAAGATCTCATGTCTAAAAAAATTTTATTTGTTCTCGTACGAGATCTCACATGAGATCCCATATGAGATTTCATCTGAGATTGGGTAACGGGAAAATTAATTTTTTTGCACATGAGATCTGGCATCAGGAAAAATAAAATTTTGCGGCACATGAGATCTCGTTTCATTTTCAATCGTGAAATCTCATGTCATTTTTTTAAGTAGGGATTACATATACATCTACTATCAGAATAACGGATAGTATACCTCTTTTTTTTTTATAATAGCCTGATACTTTTTTCTTATTTTTATCATGAATTGTCGATATTCATTGCGTGATGATTAATAATTTATAAATAATAATTATTGAATGATAAATATCTCCCAATATAATATATTAGATTTTAATAAATATTTATATTTACATATAATTTGCATATGTATGTATATATGTGTGTGTATATATATATATATATATATATATATATATATATATATATATATATATATATATATATATATATATGTTGCCATAATTGTTGTGCCGAGTGTATATATAAATATATATATATATATATATATATATATATATATATATATATATATATACACTCGGCACAACAATTAGCGGTTCACCTAAAATTTTCCAAAGAATTTGCATTTTTCAAACAGTCATAGCTCCGTCAATTTTTATCGAAATTATTCCTTTTTTTTTTAAATTTAAAGTCAAAAGTTCAACTTTTTGAATATTGCATTAAAAAATTTTTTCAATTAAAACAGATGGTGCTGCTGTCAATTGTTTAAACTTATCAAATTTCGCAAAAAAAATATTCAACTTTAAACCATTAAATCAGCTTTAAAATTGTTAGTTCAGGATATTTTTACAACAGAATTTGAAAATTTGGAATCTCTTGAAAAATTAAAAAAAAACATCGAAATGCAATGATTTTTCACAAGGTTATGAGCATTTAAAAGAAAAGAGGTTTTTTTAATTTTCGATCATAACTCTGACTGTATTCGTCGAAATTGGTTCTTTTTTTTCAAATTAAAGCTTTATTTTTAGCTTTTTGGATCTGTTATTTAAAACCCTTTTTAGCAAGACTGATGAAAAATAAACGCATGAATAAATAACACGAATAAACGTGGAAAACTGATATACATTGAACAAGCATACGCACTCATGTATGAAAGTGTTATTGTATTATTTAACACTTGCCAACGCATAGCAGATTTTATACGAAATTATTACAAAAATCTATCTGAGTTTTAACAAAATTGTAGAGTTCAGTGGAGTAGCGGCTAAGGCGTGTGATTCGTATTCCCGTTAGCGCGGGATCGATTCCCCGTCTGGTCGCTTTTTTGCTGTCTCTGCCGTGGGCTGACACCACGTTAAATAATACGTCAAACTGTGTTGTATTAAATGAATTTCTATGTGTCAAAAAGGGTAGTAATGCCCGTGAATATAATAAAAAAAAAAATAAAAAAAAATAAATATCAGATTCATACTGATTGCATCACCGCCGGCATTAGCATTACCCAGGATGTACCGCGTCTATCACCTACAGTTTCAAAAAAGCGTGACCATACTCTTTGGACTACAGATTGACTGACTCCAAACTGCCGAAAACAAAAGCGTTGACTGAAGTTTTGTTGCAGAAGAATTTGTGCTACAGTTGCTTCCGAGACTTGGCGTGGCATGTTTACAATAGTTTTGAATTTTCGTACAAAAATGTGTTATAATAAATTTAGATATTCAAAATCTATGAGCTTTAATCATTAGGTAATCAGTAGTAATCAATATTTCAAAAATAGGAAAATCGAATTTAATGTCAACAATATTTAGGTATTATTAAAATTGAAATATCTGAAAATTCTTGTAAAGTTTGTAGGTACGTTAACAATTGCTAAACAATACTTCTATACATAAGTGTGTATGCTTATCCAATATATAAAACTTCATCACATGTTTATTCATGCGTTTAATAAAAAGGATTTTAAATAACAGATTCAAAAAGCTAAAGTTTTCAGCTTTAATTTAAAAAAAAAAAGAACCAATTTCGACGAATACAGTCAGAGTTATGATCGAAAAACTAAAAAAACCTCTTTTCTTTTAAATGCTCATAACCTTGTGAAAAATCATTGCATTTCGATGTTTTTTTTTATTTTTCAGGAGATTCCAAATTTTCAAATTCTGTTGTAAAAATATCCTGAACTAACAATTTTAAAGCCGATTCAATGGTTTAAAGTTGAATTTTTTTTTTGCAAAATTTGATAAGTTTAAACAATTGACAACAGCGCCATCTGTTTTAATTGAAAAAATTTTTTAATGCAATATTCAAAAAGTTAAACTTTTGACCTTGAATTTAAAAAAAAGAGGAATAATTTCGATGAAAATTGACGGAGTTATAAATGTTTGAAAAATGCAAATTTTTTAGAAAATTTTAGGTGACCTGCTAATTGTTGTGCTGAGTGTATATGTGTCAATCCACGTCAAACGGATAATGGCTCTGTCCAAAATTGTAGATCACCAAAAAAATCGTGTATGGACTCAAAATTTTCGTCTTATACTCTACTTTCTTTTGCAATGTGGCGATTTTAAAAATTCAAAATGGCGGCTCCAATGTGGTGGCTCAAACCTGGAGATTTCATAAAAAATTTTCGAAAATTGATTTTAATTCATTCAAATGTGATTATACGTATTTTTTTTATATCAGAAATGTATTCAGCGTTCAATTTTACATAGGAATATAGTATTGCACTCGAGGTAAAAAAAATTTACAATGTCATCGGAAGGTCATATCGGGAAATAATATTTATTTCTCGAATTACTCATTGATCAATATTGATTAGTTAGGAAATGAAGATACTCATAGGTAACTCGAGTCACTAAATTTAAATCTGATATCCGCTTAACCCTACCAGTCTCCATCAAGGTCATTCGAAGGTCAAATCGCGAATATCTTTTATTATTTTATAAGATTAAGACACCTATAAGTCTTACGTGATGCTGGATCCGAATTCGAGGCCCGTTGGAGTGTCAAACGACGTAATTACAGAAAAATTCGTTTCAAACTGTGGTTCCTTGAAAAACAAAAATTTTTTGTTGATCAATATTTAATTAATTTTTACGTAATTACGTCCTTTGACACTCCAACAGACCCCGGATTCGGATTCAGTGACACGTAAAACTTGAAGGTGTCCTAATCTTATCAAATAATGAAAGGTATTCGCGATTTGACCTTCAAATGACCTTGATGGAGATCTTGTATACCCTATAGGGTTAAGCGGACATCAGACTTGGATTCAGTGACTCGAGTTATCTACCAGTATCTTCATTTCCTCACTAATCAACATTGATCAATGAATAATTCGAGAAGTAACTATTATTTCCCCATATGACCTTCCAATGACATTGTAAATTTTTTTACCTTGAGTGCAATACTATATTCCTATGTAAAATTGAACGCTGAATTGATTTCTGATATAAAAAAATACGTATAGTCACATTTAAATGAATTAAAATCAATTTTTGAAAATTTTTTATGGAATCTCTAGGTTTGAGCCGCCATATTTAAGCCGCCATTTCAAATTTTGAAAATCACCACATTGCAAAAGAAAGTAGAGTGCAAGACGAAAATTTTGAGCCCATACACGATTTTTTTGGTGATCTACAATTTTGGACAGAGCCACACACACACACACACATATATATATATATATATATATATATATATATATATATATATATATATGGGACATCTCGCACCAACTGGAAGAAAAAAAAAATAAAAATCACTGAAACTCTAAAAATATATTCTTTTTGTTATCCAAAATTAAAAAAAAAATTTCCAAGGATTTAGATTGGAAGGATCAAGAGCTATATAGATCCTAAAAATTTGGAAATTTTTTAAAATTTTTAGAAAAGTTCCAAATTTATAATTATTAAGAAGAGGAGAGTTAGCATGATTTTTTACAGACCTGAATTTTAAAGTTTTCTATTGGTTCTTATATGTATCACATGATTATTAAAATTACTCCTTGTTCGCTACTTCAGAAATTGCTTTTTGTGGGCTTATTTTTTTCTATTTTACATGAACTTTAAAATAAATTTTTGATCATGTAAGTCAGTTCTGATCAATAAAAAGTTATAACAGTTTAAAATATATATTTAATATGAAAAATGAATCATATGTTACGTCACAAACGTATCGTTTTTATTAACATTGGTAAATCAAATTCCTCAATTATTGAACACTCGCATTATTTCATTATTAAGCGAAATTAAGTAGATCATCAGAAAAGAATCGAAACGTATGTTTCGAAATTTCAAAATGAATTTTACAAATCTCAAAAACATTACGAAACATATTATTAAAATTTAAGAAAATTTATAAATAAAAATTGATGTAAAAGACAATAAAATCTTATAAACAAAGATAAGTATAAAACCAAATTGAGATCATCGAAAAAACGGAATATTACCCTGGGTGTCTTATTGGTAATACGTTTACACTGCCCGTCAAGTTTATATTTCAAAGCAATTGCCATTATTAAATATACATGTATCAATTATTAAAATATATACGCGCATAAAAATCAATTATATTAAAAGTGTTAAAAAATATCAATAAACCTCGAGGATCTATTACATATTGTGTCTATTCATTTGTCCGCCCATACCTAGCACCAATCTACTGAGAAATACTACAAGGTAAGAATATATAATTATTTAATAAACTCTTTATTTTCAAGAATCAAGTTTATCCTTTATTACTATTCAATCGTGAGAGCGATTTTGTTCAATTAAATATTGGTGGAGTTTTTCCACCACTAGATTCATACATCTCTATCTTTATACATTTTATAAATAAATTCAATATTTTAAACATACATAATTTATATATATATATATATATATATATATATATATTTAATGCAATTAATTAATATAATTAAATAACATATGCACTTTTATTTATACACTTTTATTTAGTCCTGGTGCAAGCCAGGACTTAACATTTTGGTTCCGGTACAAATTGTTTTAATTGAGAAATCGTATTGAAAATATTGAAGGATAATCAAAGAAAATTTATAATTCTTTACCTATATATATATATAAAGTGCATAAAAATATATTCAAAGGGCTTATAATACAGTGTTCAAAAGTGTGTTAATTAACCGCCAAGTGCGTCAAATAAAATATTATATATTAAAGGCATTAATTAAATAAATATACATAAAATTAAACACGAAGTGCATTATTAAAAGCGAATAGCGTCATTGAAAATAAAAATATTATACGCGAAGTGTATTATCAAATACGAATAGCGTCATCGAAAATAAAAATATTAAACGCGAAGTGCATTATTAAAAGCGAATAGCGTCATTGAAAATAAAAATATTATACGCGAAGTGTATTATCAAATACAAATAGCGTCATCGAAAATAAAAATATTAAACGCGAAGTGTATTATCAAATACGAATAGTGTATTAAACGCGAAGTGTATTATCAAATACGAATAGTGTTATTAAAAATAAATTATTAAACACTAAGTATATCATTAAATACAAATAGTGTAAAAAAATAGAATTAATATATTATACGCATGGTGCGTAATTGAAATAATTTTTATATACGCGAAATTGCGCGATTTAAAATCATATAATACAATTTACATAAAAAAATTGTTAATAAAAATAAATGTAAAATCATCAAATCAATAAATAAATCTATATTTTAGCAAGAATAATTATAAATAAGAAATCAAGTAAAAATTACAAATTCTTTTATAAACTGATTTCAAATAATATCATTTAATTAGTGCATTGAGAAATTACACCAGATATCAATAATTTTTGCATAATAATTTAATTTTAAAAGTGAAGTAAAGTACTAAAAACATAAATTTTTATGAAAAGAATATAAAGTAAATTTAAAGATACCAAAATAAAGTAAACAGACTGCATAGACAGTTGTCATCAAAACATTGCAAGTGTATTGAACTGCGAAAATACAAGCTTAGCAAAATTTCTTTTTTACCGTACGCTATCGTATAGGTAGAACAGCAGTGAGTTAATGTCAAATTTCAAAACATAGATCAGCAAAATTCTTTACGTTTATATAAGAATAGTAGGTCAGTGTCAAAGAATTGTTAATAACGTATGTTGTAACGGTACTCTACCGTGTTTGAATCTTGCGCGCTTAGGTATTAAAATAGAATAAACGCTCGGTCATATATCTCGTCTAAGACGAGTAAAGAAGTGCGTATCTTGACGACCGGCACGCGAGCGAGAAGCGAGCCGGCCGCGAGGCGCTTGAGAGAGTTTCCGGCTACCGTTGCGTTAGCACGAAACCTAAGCCGCGCTGTGCTCATTAGAGAATTTCGCCACGTGGACATATAATACGGTAGACTAAGTTCGCAATTGATAGAGCGAGACATTGTCTTAATTAAAAGTCGTGCGTTTATACCGACTTGCGTATTATATTATATTGGCTAGTTGCAACTCTCAGAAATTCTTTCTGTAGAGTTTTGCTTGACCGCTTTTCGCGCGTCTTAGCGGTCAGCCATTAAGTGCCAACAAATACGTTGATCGACGTGCATAGGATTCCACCGATCTACGTCCAGGCAACCACGTTGGCAGAGCTCAGCGGAATTCAAGGATCGGGAAGAGACGTATTCCACCGATCTACTCCAGAGCATTTACGTATTGGTTACGTACAGGGGAGAAGCTTCGATAACGGGCGAGCGGCGTCTACGTGCACGTAGGTAATTAGTGTAAGCTGGCCAGTGCGTTATTGTAAGTATAATTATACTGTGCGATATCCAAGTATCTCTTCCTCGAGAGATACTTGTTCAGGTATATTGTATCATCGGTTATATAACTGATCAGCGTCATAAGCGAGGATCATTTAGTTCGCGACGCGCCCTTCCTTTGCTCACTCTCTCAATAGACGCGTACATTACTTTTTATATATTATTCAATTTCATTCTCATTTAGTTCACATTTTATCTTGATTATATTTATATTTTTTTTGTAATAAATTAATTCTTTTCTATTAAATCGTGCTTTCAATTAATTTATATTGCCTGATTATATTTAACATAAAATATATATTTCCCGTTGCTTACTCCGACGCCTCCGCGGTCCTTGTGAGCAGTTATAAATTATTTAATAACGTAATATCATATATTTTAATATAACGTATTTTGGAACCTGCCTCACGAAGGAAAACTGCGCTACCGGCCACGCGTCTCTCGATCAGGTAAGAGAGAGAGAGAGAGAGAGAGACGCAGTGCGTGCAGCAAGCGACGAGTATATCATATATGATTTTGTCGTTTATCAATAGGATTGATTAGCTAGCACAATCGGAGTTCGCTGTATAATATTTAGTGAAATTCTTACAAATTTCAGCAACTCTGCATATAGTAAAATTTAAGGACTTAGCTAAAGTTTACATTGAATTAAAAGCTAATTTTTTTTTGCGACGTGTAGTAAATTACCGTTACAATGTTTACAAACGGCATTTAAAAAAAAAAAGAGAGAAACACAGTCAGCAATATTTATAATTTTTAAACTTACAATTTCATGTACAAAATTTAATATTTCAAATAAATACAATTCTTCATTTTTAATTAAATAATGAAGATTTCAAATGAGTAAAATAAATTTTAATCAGATAACAAATTATATAAAAGAAAATAGAAAAAAGAAAACATGATATTAATAAGACCATTTAAACATTGTTGATGCAACATGAATTACATATATCTTAATAAATAAGAATAGTATATATTCTGCTACAGAATAAAATGAATATCTATCAATCTAAAAATATCCATAATCATAAATCATCTCTTACATTAATTTAATAAAATGCTAACATTAATTAAACATATTAAATTTTCCTGATGAAAAATTAAAATATAAAAATCATAATGGAGGAGAATGATGATGATATATTTGAAGTTTTACCAATATTTGATGGTAAAAACATGCCACCCAGAGAATATATTAATCAAATAAAATTAGCAAGAAGTTTAGCAAATGATCAAAGGAAACTGTTTTTAATTGTAAAGTGGAAACTTATTGGAAGTAACATCTTTTCTATTATACATCGAGCAAAAATCAACAACATAGATGATTTTATAATAGCATTAAATATTCTGTATCCAAATGATGAACTTACTTACTATGAACAAAAAAATTATTGTATATATTGCGAAACTACAGGTCACTCACGTGAAAATTGCAAGAAAATAAGTGATTTACGACTTTTTGATCTATCGTATGATAAAAACGAAGAATACTATGATAATACATTTGTCAATGAACCAGAAACGTCAACACATAAAACTGCAGAATTTAAAACACATAATATGAACAATCTAATTATAGACGATAAAAAGTCTACACCTTTTGATATAACAAATATCAAAATTAACGAAAAAGAAAATGATGGAAAAACAAATATAGAACATCAAGAAAATGTTCAAGCTAATACTATTTTATTAGCCAAGAAAACTACTAGAGAAGTTAAATACAATGAACCTCATATAAATTATATAAAAACAAAAGAATTTGAATGTATTCCAATTGAATCTGAACGAACTGAAAAATTGTTAAGTAATCAAGTTATAATACATCAAGTTTCAGCTTTAGAAGATTTCGAAACAGTGCATTCATATGTTCCAACCATAAGAAATGACACAAAAAAAATAAATTGTGTAGAAAAAGAAAAATCATATACAAATGATCTCAAACAAAATAAAGAATACGAAAATAATTTAAAAAATGCAAAAGAAGAATCAATAATTTTCGACAATATTGGCCCATTAATGAATGACTTTATAGAATACGAAAACATAATTGAAAATTTCTTACCAGAACTGAACAACTCTGAAATAATCCAAGAGACTAATTTTGCACAAGAAGCACAAATTATTTACAGCGATAATTCTGTATTAAAATCCAATGATGGACCAGACCTTGATAAATTAATTCAACTATGTTTAAATGAAACAAATCTTGCCAGCAAAAATAATATATCCAAACTCATTAAAATCAACACGACTAATAACAAAGATGATTCTCTACAAAAAAATAATAAACTTTTGAAAATACAAAAATGCTTTACAACAAAAAGCTCTAATAATTCAAATAAAAATCAAAATAAAATGGTGTTTGATAAATATATCAAATACACTAATATTATCAAAATAAAACCAAAACAATTGAATAATAAGACGTATCTAAAAAACAAAATTATTCCTAAAAATAAGAATATCACATTAACTCATAATCAGCAAGGTTCAAATAAAAAAATAATTGATAACAATATATTTAAAAACTTTGATTTATCATTAAAAATTGTAAATAACATCAAACAAATCAGAAACACATTTAATTTCTACTATTATATCATGAACAAAAATTATAAATATTTTAGAAAAAAATCTAATCTCTTTTTCTCTTTTTCAGGATTTTTTTGCACATTTCATAAATTTTTGAATCTCTATAATTTCATTTTTTTTATATTCTAGTTCATTTATATTATTTACGTTTTATTGACAAACAATTTTTATAAAATAAGAAAAATCTGTAAGTTTTCAAAATGTGGCTTGTAAATTTACGGATTGTCGATTTAAGGGTTCTATCAACTTAAATCGATCAATTTAAATAGTAAGAAATAATCACATTTAAATTAATTGATTTAATCAAATACGAATGGTTTTTAAATGAAAAATTCAGAAATTTAAATCAATATTAGTTAATAATTAAATAAAATATGTAAAATTATTATATATAGTATCTATAATAAGATTTAAAGCTTTAAAATTCATATCAATGCATCTTACTACTTATACTTTTACTTTTTTATTTTTTCATTAACAATAAACATCTTGTAAAAGAAATCTAACATTTATAATATTTATTAAACTTATGAATGTATATTAAGTCTTATGTTTTTATTTATAAATCAACTATTTTTGTCTCTGAATTTAAGGTATACAAGCATATATTATCTAATATATATTCGTAAAACTGATTTTATTTTTCAACACGAAAAATATATTTTCAAAAAAAAAGAAAGGGAAAGTGACATACTTTCATCCAAATGCAATATGAACCAATATTCAAATGAATATTTCAACTTCTAAATTTATTTAGAATTTGTATTGCAAAAATAAGAGAAAAATTATTATAAAAAAGTCTTTATTAAGACTTAGAAAAAATTTCATTTTACAATTACAATTTATGTAAAGTAAAAAAAAAATGATGAACTTTATTATAAGTTCTATAAGGAATGAAAGAACTATGTTCAATCTTCATTCTAAACTCTAAAATTATTTAGAGTACATATTTGTCAAAATAAAGACAAGCAATTACAAACGATCAGTTTACGTTTCAGTTAGATTTATGTTAAACTTACCATACAAATTACAGACAAAAGCAGAAAATTTTGAAACTAACTATTATTATATATAAATAAACTAAAATAATAAAATTTACTTTTTCAACTTATGTTAGATCTCTTATTATATTCTTAAAACTTATAGCTTTTCATAAATGTCAAAATAAATCTCAATAACTTGTATATATACAAAAAAATTTAGTACGACTCATGATTAGATCATTATCATAACCAAATCATATTTAATATTAATTAAAATTAGAATTACGTTTTTTTATGTATCTAGCTATTTTAATTTTATACCAGACCTAAGTTCAGGTAAACTAGTTCCATTGCATTGTAAACTATATTACGTATAGGATTTAACTTTTGATTTAATAAATAAATATATATATATAGCCACATTTAGTGTTTTAAGTAAAAATATAAAAATAAGAATTTAGAAAATTTTTTTTCTTATTGCTTAGTTGTCACCTGCGCAATTATCTTAAGCCGGGAGGGAAGTGAATGAATATTCACTTATATTCAAACAATTATAAGAATCTATAAATTATATCCGACTATTATTTTTGAAAAAAAAAAACAAACATTTCTTATATTTGATTTTGAACAATTATTATTATTCTGACAAATCTGATATTATTTTATAATTATTTTACATGGCATGTTATTTGTTATTTTTGTTACGAAATATCTCATAAGCTAGAATACAAGATTTATAAACATATTAAAAAAATATTTATAAGCAAAATCACGAATTATTTAAGGCGATCTCTAATTAGAAAAAAAAACCATATCATGTTTAAAATATTACAAATTTAAAATAACAATGTAATTAAAGAATTTTTCATCTTTTTTTTTCCATACCAATACTCATAAATTACTAAACAATTATAAAATGGAAAGATACATCGAATAATTGAGACATTCAAATAAAATATTTTACTTAAATAGATTTTAAGATATTTATGTAAATTGATCAATAACTAAAAAAATTGTTATTACATTTAAAGTTTTCTTTAGTTACTTCTCGTACCGATAAGCAACATCTTGAGCCCCAAGGTGTTACGTCACGACGTATCTTTTATTTCAAGTTTTTTATTCTAAAATATGCAGTTATTGATCAATCAGATAATTTAACTTAATAAGCATATTGTAATCATTTTGTTTTTAAGAAACAGAAGAAAGTGTAATTCGGTCTACAAAATTAACAAAACAAGAACGGTACAAAGGCCACATGAACCAGATTTATCATATTAACCACACCATTCAATAAAAGTCAAAATGCATAATAAGCATTGCTCCATCGATTGACATCCATTGACATCGATTGAATATACAGTTCCTGATTAATTTTTTAGATTTTAATCGTAATATTGTAAATGTTCAATAATTGACCTATCTTTTATTTTTTCGATTGCCTATTCTTCTGATATGCAATCTCTTGAGCACCGAGGTGTTACGTCACAAACGTATCGTTTTTATTAACATTGGTAAATCAAATTCCTCAATTATTGAACACTCGCATTATTTCATTATTAAGCGAAATTAAGTAGATCATCAGAAAAGAATCGAAACGTATGTTTCGAAATTTCAAAATGAATTTTACAAATCTCAAAAACATTACGAAACATATTATTAAAATTTAAGAAAATTTATAAATAAAAATTGATGTAAAAGACAATAAAATCTTATAAACAAAGATAAGTATAAAACCAAATTGAGATCATCGAAAAAACGGAATATTACCCTGGGTGTCTTATTGGTAATACGTTTACACTGCCCGTCAAGTTTATATTTCAAAGCAATTGCCATTATTAAATATACATGTATCAATTATTAAAATATATACGCGCATAAAAATCAATTATATTAAAAGTGTTAAAAAATATCAATAAACCTCGAGGATCTATTACATATTGTGTCTATTCATTTGTCCGCCCATACCTAGCACCAATCTACTGAGAAATACTACAAGGTAAGAATATATAATTATTTAATAAACTCTTTATTTTCAAGAATCAAGTTTATCCTTTATTACTATTCAATCGTGAGAGCGATTTTGTTCAATTAAATATTGGTGGAGTTTTTCCACCACTAGATTCATACATCTCTATCTTTATACATTTTATAAATAAATTCAATATTTTAAACATACATAATTTATATATATATATATATATATATATATATATATATATATTTAATGCAATTAATTAATATAATTAAATAACATATACACTTTTATTTATACACTTTTATTTAGTCCTGGTGCAAGCCAGGACTTAACACATACATGAAAATATACATTTTAAACTATTATAACTCCTTATTGATGGCTCTGACTTACACGATCAAAAATTTATTTTGAAGTTCACAGAAAAAAGAAAAAAATCAGCACGCGAAAAGCAATTTATGAAGTGACAAACGATGAGTAATTTCAATTACCATGTAATACATATAAGAACCAATAAAAAACTTAAAAATTCAGGTCTGTCAAAAATCATGCTAACTCTTCTCTTCATTTGCAACAAGAAGTATTCTTATGAACTTTCCTCTAAAATATCAGGATTTTCAGAAAAAAAAATGATAAAGTTTGGACTTTCCTAAAAATTTTGAAAATTTGTTTAACTTCAAGAATCTATAGCTCTTGATACTTTCAATCCAGATCCTTGAAATTTTTTTTTTTATATATTTTGGATAACAAACAATGTATTTTCAGAGTTTTAGCGATTTTTATTTTTTTGCTCTTCCAGTTGGTGTGAAATGTACCATATATATATAGTCGTTCTTAGTTATATACGCAACTTGGGCGTATTAACAATGAATGTCAAAAACACCTAACCGCAAAAGGTAGAATAGTTATACTTCTTATTTTTTAAGCTCCAGATACTTTTTATCATTTTTGTATCACTAACTCTCTATATTTATTGATTCGATACCTTCGTAATGTAATGTAATGGAAATAAATATATATTATATTTAAAATATAATAACCAATTCTAATGCATAGCTTATTTGTCCATCATTTGCATATCATCTGAATATGATTTGTATATATATATATATATATATATATATATATATATATATATATATATCGTCCATCCTCTGTCAAATCGAAGGACAAAAAATTTTTTTTGCTAGAAATTGATAAAATGGTTCTTTTTCATATTATGGACCACTCAGAATTGGTATAGATCTCTTTAGTACACATTTTCAGAGCTACGAAGCTTCAAAGTTGGGCCAAAACCATATTTTTGACATTTTTGACTAATTTTAGGCTTAAATTACTCAGTTGGGTTGCGTTTTAAAAATATATTACTAAGAAACTTTTCTGTTCAAAATATTCTAAATTTTGCGAAAAGAGTAATTTATAAGTGCTAATAAAGCCATCCGCAGAGCTAAAGTCATTTAAAACATTGAAATACCACTTTTGAAGGTTTCTAATCTTGATCCCATGTCCAAAAAACTCATCGAACCAGGCAATATATGTATAAATATGGCCTAAAAATTTCAGAGTAAACATTCTTGGCGATCTCTTGGAAAAAATAAAAACGTAATTAAAAATAATGAAAAATGTGATTTTTAGCTGAATTTCTTAAGTTTTAAACTTGAAATTATTTCAAAATAATTTGCAAAATGATACTACGCAAGTTGTATTGAAATCAGTTGATTAATTTTTTTTTTTTTTATAGAATTGATCATTCAATTTCAGAATTATTAAATCTGTGTTACTGTGAGGTGGAATAAAAGTTGAAAATAAATAAATTGACTTCATGTATCTATTTATGAAATCATCGTATCAATGATAAGTTAAAAAAATCTTATAATTGTTTAAAAAAGTGCATTTTCATGTTTTCAGTATAAATTTATTGCAATTAAAGTGAAAATAATTTTGAAGATTGTTATGAATGAACGTAGAAGTAATAAATATATTCTATGGGGATTTCGATTTGTACAACCTCAAAAAATATGGTATATCAATATATCCAAAACTGACATGAGTTTAATCGTATATCACTGACAATGAGAATAAGTTGATTTAATATTAATATATACCAATGTCTATGACATGCTAATTTCAATTATTTGTTCAAAAGGCTCCTAAGTTTTTATACATGATAAGATTTAATTATTGCTGTCAGATTATTGGATATATTCAAATTAAAATGAAAATCAATTTTCATAAAATGAGAATATTATTTACCAATGTGAATATAATAAGCTACTCTAAAAAAATACAGTAAGAATTAGAATCAATCATTTTTCAAAACTCAACTTAAGAATATAGATCAATAGGTACTTTCATTTCAACAAGACTCGAGAAATAAAATTCAAGTCAGTGTCTATCATCCGCTAAGTCTATAAAAGAATATGATCATTTACCTGTTATTCACATTTATATTATTCATCTGTACTGTTATAAATAGAATGCTCACTCACCTTGAATCACACTATTTATAACTTGTAATAAAAAAAAGTTATTAGAAAGTATCAACCACTATTTCAAACAAATTTTTCAGGAAATACATTCATACATGTTTTAAAGTACCCTGTTGAAAAAATTCATATGAAAAAATTCATATACATTCATAAATGTTTTAAAGTACCCTGTTGTTAAAAAAATTCATATGAAGGCCATATTTATACATATATTACCTGGTTCGATTAGTTTTTTAGACATGGGATCATGTTTCGAATGTTAAGTCCTGTCTTGCACCAGAACTAAATAAAAGTGAGTAATTTATTTATTTAATTAAATAGATTTATACATGAATTGCGTTGTCTTGAAATATTTGAATTATTCATTGAAATTTAGTAATAAAGATAAAGATGTATGAATTCTAGTGATGGATGAGCTCCACCAATATTTAATTGAGTGAAATCGCTCTCACAATTAAATGTATTGAAAGATAATTAGTTTAAAATACTTTTAAATTGAATATTCTTACCTTTTGTTGAATTGAGTAGTTAAAGGCTGGATATGTGCAGACAAGGAATAGATAGGCACGATTTGAATAAGACTCAAGTTAATTAGACTTGAAACTTTATAATCATTTTTTTGTCACGTATATAAAGTATAAATATTGAATCAATTATAACTTTCATTTGAAGTGCGATTTTTACAGGACGTGTAACTTACAAGGAGAGCACCCCACCTCCGGGAAACGGATTCGACTGAAACTGCAAAATATGATTTTTTGATGAAAAAAAATGAACCCATGTTTTTTCTTTTCGTTGAATAGGCCCCCTAGACAAGGATATAGACATTTTTAAAAAATATGGTGAATAAGAGCCTTTGTAAGAACTTAAATAACCAAAGAACTAAGACTCTTACAAAAAATGCATAAAAGATAAAATGGAGAACGAATTAAATGCTTTAATTTAAGCTTTGCTGCATTAAAAAAGCTTATCTTGTTCGAAAGTTATTCTTAATTAAATATTACCACGTATTTACTTAATATTTTTAGCATATAAAATATGATCAATTTTTCACGTTATTTCATTAACATATTTTAATCACCTGTAACTTTTGAACCACTAAGCATTTTTTTATGCAACAAAGCTTAAATTAAAGCATTTAATTCGTACTTTATTTTAATTATCAAGCATTTTTTGGAAGAGTCTTAGTTCTTTGGTTATTCAAGTTCTTATAAATGCTTTTATTCACCATATTTTTAAAAAAATGTCGATATTCTTTTCTAGGGGGCCTATTCGACAAAAAGAAAAAACACGGGTTCATTTTTTTTCATGAAAAAATCATATCTTGCAGTTTAAGTCGAATCCGTTTTCCGGAGGTGGGGTGCTCTCCTTGTTAGTACCAAAAAGAATCCTGGGGTAGTGTCCGAATGTCATTTGTTTCATTTGGCTTTTATACTCATATTTGTTTATGAGATTTATTATCTTTTACATCGATTTTTATTTATAAATTTTTCTTAAATTTTAATAATATGTTTTATAATAATTTTAGGATTCGTTTAGTAATTTCGGAATGCGTGTTGCCGATTTGAACTACTTAATTTTATAATTCTGTTAACTAAAGAGTTTTATTGACCAATATTAAACTTCGAGTTTTTTTACTGTTTCGCTTTTTATGATAAGCTTGACAAATTCCTTTATTGTTCAATAACTGTTTTAATTAGTTCATGACGTGAAAAGATACTTTAAATTATAAATGAAAGAAATAAAAGATATGTCGTGACGTAACACGAAACCTTCAAAAGTGGTATTTTAATGTTTTAAATGACTTTAGCTCAGCGGATGGCTCCATTAGCACTTATGAATTACTTTTTTCTCAAAATTTAGAATATTTTGAACAAAAAAGTTTCTCAGTAATATATTCTTAAAACGCAACCCAACTGAGTAATTTAAGCCTAAAATTAGTCAAAAATGTCAAAAATATGGTTTTAGCCCAACTTTGAAGCTTTGTAGCTCTGAAAATGTGTACTAAAGAGATCTATACCAATCCTAAATGGTCCATAATATAAAAAAGAACCATTTCACCAATTTTTAGCGAAAAAAAAAATTTTTGTCCTTCGATTTGACAGAGAATGGGCGATATATATATATACAAGAATGTATATATTTTATATAGATTTTTGTGTACACGTGTATGTATTATGAATGTATGTATGTATAGACATACATACATTCATAATACATATATATTAGAGAGAGAGAGAGAGGCTTATATATACACATATTTTTTATTTATTTTATAATAATAAAATAGGGAAAAGAAAGAAAGAAAGAGAGAGAGCGAGAGAGACGTTTCTCACGCTAAAATTTTAAGTTTTACAAAATCAGCACCCGTACATACGTCTTGGAGAGAGAGATTTCTCACATTGAAATTTTAAATTTTATAACGTTAGCACCTTAACATATTTCTTTTTCATTAACATTCCTAGAATGAGAATGGTATTTGATTTTTTATTAATTATGATTATTTTAACTTTATTTTAAAATATGCTTCTCAAAATGCACTTATTAGAAAGAGTATGAAGCTGCTATTCGTAGTGTGAGAATGGTATGTAATATTTTTATTTTTTGGTAGGGGGAGTTAGGCTATTAAGGGGTAAAGATTCGACTTCACTGTTCGTCTTCATCAGAACTCCGGGCAGAAAGGTTGTGCTACAATGTGGGTCTAGGTCGGGATGTGCTTTCAACAGTGATCAGCTGGTAAGCAATTATTATGTGGCACTTTGGACCAAGGTTAAATGTTGTGGTATACTATGTGTGAATGGTTGTATGCGTCTCCAACAGTAGTTAGCTGGTAAGCAATTTTTATGTGGCACTTTGGACCAAGGTTATATGTTGTAGTACACAATGTGTGAATGCCTGTGTATGTATACAATGGATGTGTGTTTATGTATATTTAATAAATTTTTTTATCTATGTCTGAGAGGTTTCATGTGCCGTCATAACAACACCCTCACACCATTTTCTCAGAGGTCATTGACCCTTTGGTCAGTAACCTTTGGGGTGGTAGAGTGGGGGTTTGTTTTGACGGTCCATGATGCCCCAATAACTACTGCAGATTTTCGCCGTTAAACTAACCATAATCCAAAAATATCATTATTATCATTATTATTATAGGTATCTAATATTTCGGATGTATCAATAATCACCAATCTATATTTTATAAAAATCAATAAAATATTGAAAATGAAAAATTTGTTATAATATTTAAACTTGTGTTTCTCGAAAATCAATCGTAGCCAAATAAAATCTCACAGTATACTGAACGGATAAGTTCTATATTTTTAAAATAGATCTAAATTTTATATTTGATTTGAAAATTCTCAAAATTCATCTAATTAACAGTGACATGATCACAATATTATTAATAAATACTGAACATGCCGCTCGAAAATTTGTAAAAATTTTTTTTTTAAGAGACTCAAATTCAAATCATGATATCTTAGAAACGCTTCAACAAATTTAAAAAATTAGGACGTCAATTAAAAGATCAGATAAAATACTTTCTTTCTATGAGTTGTAGAACATTTTAAACCTTTTCTAAATTCAACTTTTTAATAATTGAAATTTTTTGAATTTTTTACGAATTTTTCAATTTTAATCAATTGTCACGTATTGTATTTTATTTGTTAAGCATATAATATAATTAAATTATAAAAAAGGCGAGAAAGCGCCCACGACGTCTTTCGAACCTCGGGCCTCTTGCATAACAGACATGCGCTCGAACGTTCCCATCAATGCATTTTTATTTCTTTGGTCGCTTCATATTCTATAAACTGTTCTCCTGCACTTTTTTCTATATTCGCTATTATACGCTACTTGTAACACAATCGAATGTAACTTTTCAACCTCTAGACCGCTGGGATTACGTCATATAGTGCGCACCCTGGCTCGCACATATCCACCCTTGATAGGGTTCTACCTAGTAGGCCTCAGAACACTTTTCTATAGGGAAAATCGACTTTTCATTTTTTCAAAATCCCGGCGGTCTAAAGGTTAAAGAATTGATATATTTAAAAAATTTCAAATCGATTACAAAGTAAATTTTCTAAAAGGTTGTATTTAATCAATTTTTAATATCTATTTTATGCGCAACGTTACAAGCGTGTCAAAATGAACCATATGACAAAATAATTTTTCAAGTATAATTACATAAAATTTTCGTTGCTTTTTCATATTTTGATATCTATTTACAGCTTTACATTGTAAATTTAATGTGTATATAATTTATATATAAACTACAGTAGTTAGCACACCGTAACATAAAAAATTATAGAAAATGTTATTGCGCCTAAAAAATTATTTTGTCATATGGTTCATTTTCGCGCGCTTGTAACGTTGCACATGAAATAGATATTAAAAATGAACTAATTACAAATTTTTGGGAAATTCACTTTACTTTATAATCAATTTAGAATTTCTTGATTTTATGAATTTTTAAAAAAAAATTTTCACAAAAAAAACCGACTTTAAAAACATTGAGAAAAAACATTGAACAATAAAAATTTTTTTACAAAAAACAAAACCAACTTCAAAAAAATGCACTAAACAGTTACAAATAATTTATGATCTTCAATAATTATACGCAGACTACGCATCTAACTTAACACATGTATAGCAAATATATTATAGATTATCTAATTATTTGTAAACAGAACAAACAAATTATATTTTTTTGTGAATTAAATCTGGCAGCGTGTAAATGGGGCGTTAAGTCGCGGCATTATGTGAAAGTCGACGAAAATCGAATGTATCGATATATGATAAGAAACCGGATGAAATTCATTTGGTTATTACTTTCTTGTATGTTGTTATAGAAAAAAAATATGCCAGACACATGGGGTGGTTCCGTCGCCTCGCCAGACAACCCCCAACATGACTATTTAAGCAATTTCTTAGGATTATAGAAAACCAGCTGGTTTTTTCAGCATAGCTTGTTTTTTTAACATATTTCACAGAAACATTTATGCCAGACGCGTAGGGTGGGCCCTTGTGTATGCCAGACTGGCTCAAAGTGAGCCATTTGCCAACTTTTGAAGGACCATAGGAAACTGTCTAGTACTTAAATATGTTATGTATTTTGATGTAAAAACACCATACAATGAGTGCCAGGAACGCAGGTTGGGGATTTTATACTGCCAGACATCGTTAAAGTAGAAAATTATACAGTCGCAACCAATAGAACGCAGCCACCTTTGAGAAATGAAGTACAAACTTTGAAGTCTTATATTTCACGAAATAATAGTCGTACAGGATTATGCAATCTTTTATTTTAGAGGTATTTTTATCTCTGGGTCAAAAAAATGTTTAATAATATGCGTGAGAAGTAAAAAAATTAGTTGACGATCAAAGCAATAGTCACAAGAAAAGAATCGTTTAAAAAATTCGATACATTCAATAAAAATTGGCCACAGAAGCAAAAGAAAAAAGAGAGATAGAGAGTTGTTTAAACAGATGCCATTAGACAGAAATTATTAGAATTTCATTTCATGTAAATAGGAGACTTTTATGTTGTTGTTGAAAAAGAATATGTTTCTCAAATTTACGGTAACTTTAAAAATTTTTCAGTTTTCTTAATTTTTTTTACTTTTTTTGAGAAAAAAAATTATAATAAAAAATAAATTTAGGTCAGATCACAAGTATTATGACTACATTATATCAATTAATAAATATATTTAATTTTAAATAGCAAATTAAAAAGATACACCGAGAGAAATATCACAGTTAAAGTTACTGGTTTGGTTTAGTCATTTGGAAACATTACACATTATTGCTCTGGAAAATAATAAAAAATACTGCTTTGAAACAAAATATACAATTAAATACTCAAAACCTTACCTTAAATAATTATTTAATATATACACTGTTAACAATTTTTTAATGAAACTCAGTGCCGTCTTTAAAGGTCATGGGGCCCTAGGCCTGATGGGCTTGGGGCCCTCTTAAGGCGACGTAAATCTTGTTAATACGATAACAAGATTTACGTCGCGAACATGAATCATTTTTTCAATACAATTCTTTATGAATAAGTCGCCAGTAGTTTGATTCAGCATTAGCCGTCGAATTTAATCAGGACTTGACAAGAAAAAACAAAATATTTAAATAATTTTTATAAAAAATGTTCATAATTGATTAATACATTTAAAAAACCAATTATATTTTATTAAAAATAAAATATCTGTACTTCACACTTACTAGTGCCTTAATTGTAATAATTTGAATCAGTTTTTTAATATATCAAACTTATACAACGAGATACCAAATAAAAATCATAAGCGGTTCTGTTTATACGTTAATTTGCGATGGACTCTGATAGCGAGATATATTAAAATTGTAATCGAGAGTCAAATAGCATTTTACTATCTATAAAGTTTAAGAAATTCACAAACATCGACAAGTATGAAACGCTGTCTGTGGGCACGTTCCGTAAGTTAAATTCAGTTGCAGCATGGCAACACCGCTAGTGTGCGGCTGTTTCATAAGTAAAAAATATTAGCCAATTTCCAATTTTGAAAATATATAAACACGTTCTATTAAAAATTTTTACAATTAAAATCAGTAAAATATCTATTAATAAATACTAATATTAATTTTATTAATACTAATATATTAACATTAATGTATGATATTATTACAATTTTTTTATATAATAATTTCATAATAATTTGATAATTAATTATATTAATGATAACTTATCGATTTTGTTTTATCAATTATATTTCAATATTTAATGTATATACAAAAATATTCCTTTCCAGTTAATAAAGAAATTATTTCATAAAAATGTAAAAATGATACTGATATAAATAATCATAATTATATTACTTTTATTTCTCGAAAATTTATGAATTTTAAGTAATAGTTACTTATTTAAAATTACTTATTTTTTAAGTATATTTTCTGAAAATATAAATTTATAAAAATAAATAACTTTATTTTGATTTAATAATTTAACAAGACAACATAACCCTAATTATTTCTAATTAGCATAGAAATAGTTTTCTCAGTGTTTACAGATATGGTTGGAAAACTGATGGATTGTAGCTTCATACAATGACAGATGTACACTGATTTCCCTCGTATTCTTGTTAAATCGGGGAAGAGATGAATACAATATATACATAAAATAAGGTCTATACTCCAAAATTTTTGACCGTCAATAAAGACGAGACCTATATTTTACCTGATAGTCCTAGCATAAAACTAAGCGGCAAATTTTAAAAGATAATTTAATACTTTGTAATAAATAACTTTTATCTTTTGATTTATCATGTTAAGTTTTTATTTTATATAATAAATTAAATGATTTATTATATTAAATAACTATTTTATTTCAATATTTTTGCTTCATTTAAACATTGTTAATATTTTTGCACTTTTCCCTGCGTTCTCGTATTTGCTACGTATTTTTGGACAGTCTCCGAAAATCGAAAACATTATCCTAATAACAAAAGCCCCAATATAGGTGTCTGGCATTTTTATATTTGCAAAATATAATTAAAATATGATATTTAAAAAAAAAACAAGTAGTTTCCTATGATTCTTCAAAAGTTGGCAAATGGTTCACTTTGGGCCAGTCTGGCATACACTAGGGCCCACCCTACGCGTCTGGCATAAACGTTTCTGTAAAATATATTGAAAAAACAAGCTATGCTGAAAAAATCAGCTGGTTTTCTATAATCCTAAGAAATCGCTAAAATAGTCATGTTGGGGGTGGTCTGGCGAGGCGACGGAACCATCCCATGTGTCTGGCATATTTTTTTTATAACTACATTCAAGAAAGTAATAATAAAATAAATTTTATCCGGTTTCTTATCATACACCGATACATTCGATTTTTGTCGACTTTCACATAATGCCTTGACTTAACGCCCCATTTACACGCTGCCAGACATACATTACTCGATTACTTATATTCAAAACAAGCTGTGTTTAGAAGGTTTACTGGTTTCCTATGACACGTATTTTTAAGCTCGCCTCACGGCCTATGTATGAGTGTGCGCGTGTGTGTGTGTGTGTGTCTGTATGATGTCAGTTAGTAAATTGTATCTCGACAACTACTCGATGGATTTGCTTATAATTTTGCATGAAATTAATTTTTTTGTCTAACTTGCTGGGAAGCTATTAATGATTAGTTCTTCTAGCGTAGTTTTAATTTTAGAGTCGTTTATAAAAAAAAAAAATTTCGAATTTTCAATTTTTTGGTTTTTTTCGTTTACTACTCCATGAATTTGCTTCAAAATTTGCATGAAAATTATTTGCGATTGCCCTAATATAATAAATTTATAAAAACTGATTTTCTTATCTTAGTTTTAATTTCAAAGCATTTTGAAATTTTTGAAAAAAATATTTATATTAATTAAGCCAATAAAATCTTAAAAACTACTCGATGAATTTACTTCAAATTTTCCATACAATTAAATTTGCAGGAAAATTATTTGCAATTGCCAAAAGAAGGGAAATTTTCAAAAATTGATTTTCATACCGTAGTTTTAATTTTAGAGCATTTTTAAAATTTTGAAAAAGAAATTTTGAAAAGAAAATGTTATTTATTTAGCCAATAAGATCTCGAAAATTGCTCAATGGATTTGCTTCAAATTTTGCATACTATCTAGGTTTTTGAATAAGTAGATGGGAAGCTATTGGAAATTGGTATTCATAGAATAGTTATTATTATAGAGCCATTCTAAGAATTTTAAGAAAATTTTCGATTTTTCATTTATTTTGTATTTTACGTAAATTACTTGATGAATTTGCTTTGAAATTTGCATGGGAATTATTTGCAACTGCAAAAAGAAGTATGACTTTTCAAAACCGATTTCCTTAGCGTAGTTTTAATTTTAAAAAATTAAAAAATTTTTTTTTTCAATTTTCATGTTTCAATTTTTTTTTTCATTTTACGTGAACTACTTGATAGATTCGCTCTAAAATTTGTATACAAGTTATTTGCTGCTGTCTTTATAAAACAAGCTTTTAAAAAATAATTTTCTTAGCTTAGCTCTTTGATTACTTCTTTTGATTTTTAATTGAACGCTTTCACTTACTCTTTTCTTACTTCCTCACTTCCTCTCTGTCCTTTTATCTCAGATTGATTGTCATTTTTACCCTATTTTCATCCATCCTTGCCTCTCTCTTCCTATTTACTAATCAATCTCTCGGATCCACTAATTTTTCTTAAATAGAAATTGTATTTTATATTGAAATCACATTAAAAAAATAAAATCAAATTACTTTAACTCAATGAGCTTTATGAGAAAGCATTGCGCCATAGCACTTAGCAGCGTTTTTGAAGTCAGTTAAAAATTCAATCGAATTGAGAACCTCCTCCTTTTTCAAGTCGATTAAAAAGTTAAAGTTGATTGATTAAAATTAAAAAATTCGTAAAGAATTCAAAAAATTTTAATTATGAAAAAGTTAAATTTAGAAAGAGTTGGAAATGTTTTATACAGTGTGGCTAGATCGGACGAAGAACTAGCGCTTGCACAGTGGTAGCTCTGCGCTCATTGGGCAACTGAGCAGCACGAGCTTTGAAAGGACCTAGACGTTAATAGATAGATTGCAATTTATTTATTTTTTTTTAAATTTAATGTAAATAAAAATTTTTAAATTATAAAATTATAAAATATATTTTTTAGAAATCAAAATAATTTTCAAGATGTATTTTTTGTATAATTTACTATTAAAAATTGGATTTTATTAAATAATATATTAAAATTATTATTGCGGTAAATAACAATAAACATAAAATTCTTATAGTCTAAAAATATGATAAATATTAAAAAATTAATATAGCACGTATAATTTTTTTAATCTCTAAAATAATAAAAGATTTTGTTACTGTGAAATTCGAATTTTTTAGAAAAATAATATAACTAAATGAAACTATATGATATCTAAAACTTGAAAATTATTAATAATTAATTTTAATCTTAAAATCTAATTATTTTAAATAACCGGGGGGTAGATAAGCATGTATCATTTCATGCCAGAGATGCCTCGAAGCAATTTTGGTCCAGTGCGTAGCCTACGCGCTTTTCCTTTTGGGTGCACGGGTTCAACTCTCGGTCATGACCACTTTTTTTTTTATTTTTTTTATTATTGTAATATTTTATATTCTTTTTTCTATTTATAATTTTTGAGTTTTCTATTTTTTTAATACTATTAAAATTGATTCTTCACGAGTAAATTAAGTAAGCTCGTTTTTTTTTCAATAAAAATTTTTTTTTAATAAATTATTCTTTACATTCGGTAAATAAAAATACTAATAAATGAATAATTGTGATGGTTCAAGTACTATAGTTGAATTTTGATTTTTTTTTAAATATATATGTCTATCCACGTCAAACGGACAATGGCTCTGTCCAAAATTGTAGATCACCAAAAAAATTGTGTATGGGTTCAAAATTTTCGTTACACTCTACTTCCTTTTGCAATGTAGCGATATTAAAAATTTTAAATGGCGGCTCCAATGTGGCGGCTCAAACCTAGAAATATCACAACAATTTTTCGAAAATTGATTTTCATTCATTCAAATTCGATTATACGTATTTTTTTATATCAGGAATCAATTCAGCGTTCAATTTTACATAGGAATATAGTATTGCACTTGAGGTAGAAAAAATTTACAATGTCATCGGAAGGTCATATCGGGAAATAATATTTATTTCTCGAATTACTCATTGATCAATATTGATTAGTTAGGAAATGAAGATACTCATAGGTAACTCGAGTCACTAAATTTAAATCTGATATCCGCTTAACCCTACCAGTCTCCATCAAGGTCATTCGAAGGTCAAATCGCGAATATCTTTTATTATTTGATAAGATTAAGACACCTTCAAGTCTTACGTGATGCTGGATCCGAATTCGAGGCCCGTTGAAGTGTCAAACGACGTAATTACAGAAAAATTAATTAAATATTGACTAACAGAAAATTTTTGTTTTCCAAGAAACCACAGTTTGAAACGAATTTTTCTGTAAGTACGTCGTTTGACACTCCAACGGGCCTCGAATTCGGATCCAGCATCACGTAAAACTTATAGGTGTCTTAAGCTTATCAAATAATAAAAGATATTCGCGATTCGACCTTCAAATGACCTTGATGGAGACTGGTAGGGTTAAGCAAATATCAGATTTGGATTTAGTGACTCGAGTTACCTATCAGTATCATTTCCTCACTAATCAACATTAATCAATGAGTAATTCGAGAAATAAATATTATTACCCGATACAACCTTCCGATGACATTGTAAATTTCTTTTACCTCGAGTGCAATACTATATTCCTATGTAAAATTAAACGCTTAATTGATTTCTGGTATGAAAAAAATACGTATAATCACATTTAAATAAATTAAAATCAATTTTCAAAAATTTTTCATGAAATCTCTAGGTTTGAGCCGCCATATTGGAGCCGCCATTTTGAATTTTCAAAATCGATACATTGCAAGGAAAGTTAGAGTGTAAGACGAAAATTTTAAGCCCATACACGATTTTTTTGGTGATCTACAATTTTGGATAGAGCCATTATCCGTTTGACGTGGATTGACACACACATATATATATATATATATATATATATATATATATATATACATGAAATGAATATTAACATAAATAAATTAATAGTATAATTAAATTTATTTACTATGTAAATTTTATAAATCTTATTATCAATAAATAAGGCTATAGTATTATAAAATAAACATCACTATTATTTATTTCTTATTATTTATAATTACTATATATAAAAAATAATTTATTTAAAAGAAACTTTTTATTAAAGAAAAAAATATAATATACTGACGCGGTATTCTACCGTGTTCGCATCTTGCGCGCTCAGGTAAAATTAAATGACACGCGCTCAGTCATATACCTCGTCTAAGTTACGTCAAGAATCACGTTACTCGATGAGCAGTGCGCGCGCGAGGAGCAAGAAAGCCACGAAGCACGGAAGAACATTTTCGGCGGTTCATCAGCGCACACGTTTGTGTCAGGAGACATTCTCCTGTAGTCCACGAGCACGCAACTTTAGTTCGATGGCGTGAACCTGTAGAGTGGTTTTTTTCTTGGGTGTTTGAGGAAAAAGGAGATACGCCTGTTTGGAGACGATCAGCATCCAAGGCTACATCTTTTATTCAACCAATATTACTCGGCTAGAGCGTTCAACCATTTGGCTGCCGTCAGCTAGCTTCAGCGACCAGGCTGTTTCGTGTTGGCGCTGCGTTAGCCAACGTTAAAGGACATTTGACGTGTGTATTTTAATAGAAGCTTCTATGCGGAGACGTAAGTAATCTATATATTTTGTTAAGGTGGCTCAAGCGATTTTTTCTAAAAAAGTGAAACTATCCAAAATTTGTATTAAAATATTCTTTATATCGTAATATTTCGATATTTATTTTGAAAAATAGAGGTTGACGAACTATTTTTAAAGAAAAAGATGTTTTAATAATTGTAATTAATACATGTGCTCTTATGGGACTGAATCATAAATTAGGTTTTACGCTAATATAAAAAAGTACAAGTTAAAATAAAAATTATACACTTATAGTTTGTTTCACGGAGATCATTTTTCAAGAAAAAAAAAGGACTTGACGAAGAAATACAAGAAAATAAATTTAAAAGAATGCGAAATAGAATTTGCTACACATAATGGCAGCTTCTGCGCATGCGCGTCAGATACAGATACCATACGTAAAGCTAACGTGCGTTCAGAGTGCTCGAAACCAATAAAACAGCAGGGACGTACCATAGTAAAACTTGTAATGAGAAACAAAACAAAAAATTTTTTTTCTTTTTTATTACTTTTGATTACTTAAAATTGTTTTCTTATCATAAGAAATAATCAATAATACTATTTAATTAGTTATAATAGCTCTATCAATAAAAACATTTTGATGTCGCAGACAGGGCCCCGCTTGATACGGCACCAAGCGCTTAAGCCACCTTAACTGGAGTTTTTTTCCTCGAAGAAACTTCAGTATTAAAAGTGCGCGTTTGTTCTTGCTTGATAAAGCTTCAGTTCGCGTCGCGTCCCCCTTCTTATTTGCTATCTCTTTCTAATAAATATTTTGAGATTTAAGTAAGATCATATCTTTTTGTTTGCGATACATTAAATTTTCATTATTCACATTAATTTTATTATGTTAATTACTTTCTATTGAATAAATTATATTGAATTTAAATACAAAATGCTATCTATTTGACTCATATTGCCTGTCTACACATATAATAATTAATATATATTTCCCGCTGCTCACTTCGATGCCTTCGCGATCCTTGTGAGCAGTTATATATTAATTAGTTACGTAATATCTTATAGTTCAATATAACGTATTTTTGAATCTGCATCACGAAGGAAAACTGCGCTACCGTTAACGCGTCTCTCGATCAGGTAAGAGAGAGAGAGAGAAAGAGACGCAGTGAGTGCAGCAAGCGACAAGTGTATCACGTAAGATTTTGTCGCTTATGAATAGTTTTACTAGCTAGCACCATTGGAATTTGCCGTATAATATATAGTGATTTTCTTATGAATTTTTGGCAACTCTACATTTAATTGAAAGCTAATTTTTTTTTGTAACGTGTGCAAAATAACCGTTCCAATATTTACGAAAATCAATTTAAATATTATTAAAAAAATAAATATGAAAATTAGAAATAAAAAAAAAGAATAAAAAAATATCACAACAATAAAAAAAATTAAAAAAACAGGTCCTGACCGAGATTTGAACCCGTGGACCCAAAAGAAAAAGCGCGTACGCTACGCACTAGACCAAAATTGCTTCGAGTAATCTCTGGTGTGAAATGATACATGTTTATCTGCCCCCCGGTTATTTAAAATAATTAGATTTTAAGGTCAAAATCAATTATTAATAATTTTCAAGTTTTAGATATCATATAGTTTCATTTAGTTATATTATTTTTCTAAAAAATTCGAATTTTACAGTAATAATAATTTTTGTTATTTTATGGATTGAAGAAAATTATACGTGTTATATTAATTTTTTAATATTTATCATGTTCTTATACTATAAGAATTTCATGTTTATTTTTATTTGCCGCAATGATAATTTTAATATGTTATTTAATAAAATACTATTTTTTAATAATAAATTATACAAAAAATACATATTAAAAATTATTTCGATTTCTGAAAAATATATTTTATAATTTTATAATTAAAAAAATTTTAATTACATTAAAATTAAAAGAAAATAAGGTTCTTTCAAAGCTCGCGCTACTTAGTTGCCCAATGAGCGCAGAGCTACCTCTTCGCAAGCGCAAATTCTTTGTCCGATCTAGCTACACTGGTTTCATAGCTCATAAAAAGATAGTATTTTGTCTGATCTTTAAAATGCCATCCGAATTTTTTAAATCCATTAAGCGTTTCTGAAATATCACGTTTTGAATTTGAGTCATAAGAAAACAATTTTTTTACGAATTTTTGAACAGTACTGTATATTTGCAACCATACACACGGGAAACATTTCGCACGTACAGCGACGGTGACTAGGTTGTGCGGCACGATGCCGGCACTAGATTTCAGGTGTCGAGATGGCGTGACAGTCAAAGCTATAGCAACGCACGCTTAACATATGTGACTCTGCCTTGTTTTACACAGTAGCGCCCCTCGTGCATCTCAAGGCAAGCGTTGACATTCTACAGAGATAGCCACTGTAACGAAGTAACATCGGCACCGTATTTTTCGGTGCCGATGCAGCAGACGCACGATGTCTCACAAGCACACTTCCTTAACGTGCCAAATGTTTTCCGTGCATACAATGTGCTGATATTCGGATGTTATATTGTGAATGGTCAAATAATATTTCCAATCTATAAAATATATTCTATACGTGTGAAATCATTATAAACGAATTATCAAAATATGATGATGCGGTAGAAAATAATTAAAAATTTTATTCTACTTATTTCAAAATTTTATCAAAAATTAATATAATTTTTCTTATAGCTTTTTTTATACATTTGACTTATCCTATAACCTCAACATAGTGTCTATCTTTCAAACATAAATAATTTACATTGTTTACAACATGAAAGTATTAATATTTTTGCGTCATATTGATGCGCCAGTCATTAACAGTATTTTTTTATCGAGTTACGCCTGGTCTATTGATTTTCAAAGTTGTATAAAATCATTAAAACACCTGACACAATAATTTTTTTTTAATTTTGATTCTATAAATAATTAGCATTTAAGTCCTTTCAGAGCTTCGCTCCACTCAGCTCTGAAATGCCCTCAAGCCTTGCATTGCTTCGCATGGAAAAAACTTTGGTTTTGCATATAAGGCACGACCGACAAGGCTGCGTGCTCGCTATTTGTTACTGTCTTTGAAATTTAAAAAAATTTTGAAGCAAATCATTCACAAACGCAAAAGCATTAAAAGTTAATCTTATATTTATAGCTTTCCTGAAATTCATTGTATTTAATCAAACAAAATAATTTATAATTAATTATGCAAAAATAAAAATAGCGTATTTATTTATTTGGTTTTACTCAACTTCTGTGATGTTGCGAATAATCGATGTTGTTTTAATGCTTAACGGCAGCATGTGAGAGATTAGGCTCTTTAGAGTGCTTATGTTTTGTAAATGGTTTTATACTTAAAAAGAATTAAAATTTTTCTCACAAATTAAGTTGATTAATTTCTAAGGAATCTATGTTATGTGAAAGAAATATATTTTTATTAATTTATACTTTTTAAAGTTTCGGATTGGATAATCTATCGAATGTTATGAGAAATAAAAGTTTTTTTTATAGTTTAGTAGCTTGATAGTAAAGTTTTGTATGAAGTTTTTATTCGATCTGAATAATTCCAATGGGGGATGATTCGAAATAATAATACAAATGAATATTGGCAGATTAAAAAAAATTGTTTTTGCCATTTTAAAATAGGGCGGGATTTTTTCCATTTTTAATTAAAAGTGGAGGATATCCCGAACTTATTGACACTGTGGTAGACCACTCCCGAATGATTTTTCGCGGTTTTAACAAATACCGCAGATAATTATTGGAGGGTCAGTAAGGCAGAATGCGACTGCTCCACTACTATAGTTGAACCAGAACATTCTGCCGGGTTGGTGTGAGCTCTCGATGCGCTAAAATGGATGGGTTAGAGCGAGTCTTCCTGCCTGAGTAGGCCTGCACGACCAAGCACGCACACCTTCCGGGGTAAAAAGGTATGGGTTAGAACGCGAAAACACTGAAACACATAGGTAGCCGAGGTGTCCCGTAAAAAGGTTGTGAAACCTGTACGGTTATGGTACTTAAAAGATTATCTGAAGATAATAGAAAAAAAGATATATCTTTTTAATTGTAACGTGGGAATTTGTTCCCTATCCCACAGTTACTATAATTTCAACTCTACAGTATCACCTCTGAATAACTATCAATTTAATTATTAATTTTTTCTTAATTTTTACTCTGAATATAAACTCTGAATTTATTAACAATTAATTCTCTCGGGTGGATTCTAATCGGGTCTTCGTAGGGAACAATGACGAAACCACCGATGTAAACCAGCAACAAATAATTTATATATTTTATAAGAACACAATGTTAATAAACATTTAAATAACACTGTTAAGTAAATACCAGAAAGAAGTAATTTTCACTCTATATTTATTTAAGTAAATTTAACATCTTATTTATCCGACAATTTCTCGAAAATTGTGTAAAGTGTAAGATAATTATGTGATTAGACTCTGGCTCGACTTAATAAACTTTCCGATCAATTGTAATTGAATAAAATCAAATTAAACACGTGAAGTTAATATTAAGTTTAATAATGGCGGCTAAAATTGACGTTAAATATGACGAGCGAAACGGCGACGCGCACTGACTCTAAGTTTTCACTTAATTAATATGTAAGATGGAGGACTCACCTTAATGATCAAAGTGTTACTCTCCAAAAATACAAAAACTCTCCAAAATTCAAAATCTCCTTTGCTCGTTTAAACAACTCCTCAGTTCTCTCGAAGATGCAACAATTGGCAAAATGGCAGATGGCACAATGGCAAAAGAAATGGCACAATGGCAGCGTAGTATTCCTATTGAATCTCAAACCAGAATAAAATGGAGTCAAAACTCAAATAATGGCTCAGCAAGCAGCACAAGAAAAATCCAACAAGTGTAACAACCAAGATCCAATAGAGAACTGTGACGATGGAGCGCCTTTTCTCGAGCTCCTTCCTCTTCATCCCTTCTTTAATTAATTTCGTCATAAATAGAATAATGGTTGATTCGTTATTAATCTTTTCCGTAATTGTTATTTGTCAATTACAAAGGATATTAACTTATAACCAATCAACACCTTTCCTTTCGGCGGCTTCTTTGATGTTAGCGCACTCTATTTCTTGCGCGCTTCATTTAAATTTATATTAAGAATCCTCCATATACTAAGTCTTGATAATTCTGCATGAAATTGTATCACTATCTTTCTCCAGCGCTCAATTTCTCCTATCTTCTATCACTCTCGCTCTCGATTTCACGTATCTTCATATAAAAGACTTACACCGATTGATATTCTTATAATTGCCCAGGTATGATATTCATTCTTCTGCTATTTCTACAATTACTCATGTATGTATGAGCCTGCTGTATAAGCTATAGCTGGCTCCCCTTTTTCGCTGATCCTTTACTCTTCTTACGTATGACTCGATTTCCGTCGCGAGTCGGTCACTTACCGACGCTTCTCCTTTACTCTCGAGCACGTGTTTCTAATGTTCCGCGCCGTTTCCCGGTTTCGCTCGTCATCGTGTACCGCGAGTGTATTGTGCATATGTACCTATATACCGTGTGTGTGTGTGTGTGTGTGTAAGTGTACAAGTGACAGTGCCGCGGCGTGCACGTCGTCATCAAGAACATAAGATGGCGACGCACAAGAGCACTATCACAGGTTATTTTTCTACACGTGTGTTCTCTTTTTTTTATATGTTATGTGCACTAGTGTTATGACGTTACAGCCTTCATCGTAGCTCAACTCCTAGTGCACTATTAAAAACTGATGGTGGCTGTAGTTTTTCCTTCTCCACGTGTTTTGAGTTAAGGTTAGGTTCCCCTTTCTCTCTTTCTCTCTCTACCGGTAAGTCGTCTGCTCTTGTTAATTCTCTTGTTCCTCAAAAAAAAAAACAAAAATACAACTGATTAATTTCTTCAATTAAGTTAATTAATAATCAATTTAATGAGTGCGTCTCGGCTCATATTTCTCTTTAGTAAATCATTTATTGAGATGCAATAAATGCATCACATAATATAATACATTTTTTTCTAAAAATAATATTTATCAAATTATTACTAAAAAACCTTCGATTTCAACATTTTTCATGAAGAATTTGAAAAATATTGACTTTAGAGAAAAATGTATGATATAAAAAAATTTTATTTTTTTATATTCTATACACTGCAAATTCATGTGTGTTAATTCACACACTGATAGTGAGTACTTTCACACGTTTTAGTGTGTAAATTCTATCATGTGTGTAAAAAAACGCACTTATGTGCGTAAAAGTATCAGTATATACATTTTATGTGTAATTTTACACACATGATCAGTTTAGTGTGAAAATTTACACACATAAATGCGTAAATCTACACATCTATATGTTTAAAATTTATATTTGTACATTAATACATTTACTGTGATTCATTTTTATTTTACATTAGTAAAGTAGACAAATTTTAAGATAATTACAGTACAACATTAATAATTTTTAATCAAAGTTTTTCTAAAAATATATATTTTAATATTAAATTGTATTAGAACTTCAATATTCTTTATTTCAAATTTTATATAGTCTTTTATTTTAATTGTCTTGAGTAATTGATGATAATATTTTATTATTTAATAAAAAGTTTAATTAAAATTTTTCATATGAAAAAAAATAATTTTATTGAATCGAATGCATCTATTAAATTAATAATATAAAATTCAGTAATCAATATTAACCTTATCAAATAAATTATTTAATAATAAATTTTTCATATACGTTTATTTTTTTGTAACAAAAATAATTGTTCATTTGATGAAAAATTAAATTTTTAATAAATAAGGAATTAGATATTCTTTTGATAAAAAATTATTTTAATCATACAAGAAAAATTATTCTACTGATCTTTATTTTTTTTTAATTAGTATTAATTACTCATGATTATTATTATTTATTTTATTTAAATTTAGAAGTGTTTGAAAATAATGAAATTTTTATATTAATAAACCATAAATATAAGAAGTTATCATGATTCATAACAAGCGTTCCGTAGCGTAATAGGTAGCGTTGATGTCCAGGGTTGGTTTAGCGTTAATGTACGATCACAGTTCATGACTGTAACAGCGAGTAACAGCGCCACCGCGACTTGATTTTTAACTAACACTCGAGTTCGAAATTTAAATCCAAATCATTTTAACGTTATATTAATGAAAAATAAATTTTTTCCAACAAATAAAGATATGTATTAGGAAAAATCAAAGAAATATTTTATTTTGCAATATTAAATTACAATAAAAGTATCCGAATTTTAATTTCGAACTCGTGTGTTAGTTAAAAATCAAGTCGCGGTGGCGCTGTTACAGTCATGAACTGTGATCGTACATTAACGCTAAACCAACCCTGTTGATGTCTCGCATCCCGTAGGTCGCGAGTCCACGCCTGAGTCAGGTCGAAAATTTTTTAAGCGTTTTTATAGGCGATATAATATTAATAGGTTAATTTTTAAAGTAATTACACATCAAAATTAAAAAATTCCAACACAAAAAATTAAAACGCCCATAAAAATAATTTTTAATTTTTAATGTATTTCAATCTATTACACGTTTTATGCGTTTGAATTTACACGTTTACGTGTGTTAAATTAAACATCTAAAATGAGTTATGGATTTAACACACAAAAAAGTGTGTAAAAATGGCGACAGCTGAATTACACACGTAAGTGTGTTAAAATAACACTTAAATTTGCAGTGTATCTTTTATTTTATATACTTTTAGAAAAAATCGTATTATCTAAGTTATTACCAAAAATCAATTTTCTCGACCATTCAAAGGGCGACTATTTAAAAACGGTTCTAACGTTTTTTTTTCAAAATAGGAACTTTTACTTGTATTATTATTTAAAATAATTTCTTGTTTGAATTATTCAGATTGGATAAAAACTCGTCGAGAAAATTCATGAACTTGATTTCTTTCACACATACATCCATACATACATTTTAAGAAAGCCTCTTCATGGTCTTATTTTGCGATAAAAATAAGTTTTTTATCATGATATAACATATTTTTAACGGTCACATTTTCCGCGATGTCGAAAATATAAGACACTTCCGTGTAGCGGTCGTGCCTAAAAAGGAACATTTTTACGTGAAAGAGAGAATGAATTGAACAGTATTATTCTTTTAATAACTATTTATATATAAAAATAGAATTTTATAACTAGCGGTTACGTTAACTTACAAGGTTTTATACAACTACAAGTAGCAAGCACACGCACTTGAACTTGATTTTCAAAAAATATAAAACAAAAAGAAAATTTTTATGTGCCGCAGAATGTTTTTGATGCAATATTCTTTTTTTGATTGTATAAAGAAAAATAAAAAATCGGATAGCAATACCTAAGCATCTGCCAAAATTATGGTATTTGCTTTATCATGCATATTTTTAATGAATAGGGGTTACTCATATACGGTGAACAGCCAGGACGGTCTTACCACCCTCGTTAATTACCTCGGACAATCCCCACGTTATCAACGAGTTAGGTCTTACGTTTTGTAAAATATTATTATCATCTTTTTATTATATATAAAATTTATTCAATATCAATTCTCATATGTCGAGAAACTTGAAAAAAAGCGTTTTACTAAAGGAAATTAAATATTCATGTTCCTATTTTTATTAGTAAATTAAACCATGATTATAATAATTGATAAATATAACGTTAATGATTCAATCAAATAAAATATATTACAATATATTGCTATCTCTTTCCATCATACGCATCGGCGTGATATAGTAATAAGATGCTATACCCATGTATGAGATGGAAATTAATAAGAATAAATATACGCGTTTGGATGCATGCTGAGGCATGCCTTTATCATGACGTACGTCAGCACAAATCCAAGCGCGCATGTAATGGTAGTATGTAAAATATATTAATGTATCTTTTCTACTTAGTGAAATAAAAGAAGAATAGCGGTGGTGGCTCGATCGGCGGCCAACAAGATCGGAGCCTAATTGATGTACGGTACTCTTTGGTCTATCCTTCAACAATAAAGTCTAATAAAATTTAATCGTGTGTAAAGTGTTAAGTTTTCTTTCGTTTGTTCTTACACGACCGCAAGAAGCCAAGTATAGAATCCTGACTCCATACCGGTAGTAAGAACATGGAGATCTTTTCCCTTTGTATCACAGTATAAACAGGTCGCGTAACTCTCGTGGAGGGAGTAGACCTCTTATTATACATTAAAAGTGTCAGATTTCTGCTACTGAGATAGGGGCGCTGATATACTAGTATTCAAATTCATACTGTTTAATCATTGAAAGCCTCATTCACCGACGCTTGCTGTAAATATGTGCCATGAAATTGTGAACACTTTATTAAAATAATGAAATTACGTATCGGTAATGTATGTAAAGTTACAGAAATAAATTATTTCGTTATTTTTAAAAATATCTTTCAATTAAAAGAAAATTAAGTAATTTATTCATATAATAGTAATGTAAGATAATATAATTTGGAATCGTAAATAATATTTTAAAAAATATGAATTATATTACTAATTTTAATTACGAATAATATTAATAAATTTTTTATTTCGAATTTTATTTTAAATTATACAGGGGCAGATAAACATGTATCCTTTCGTGTCATCTTGTTACCAATACTGCTGTGATCTAGTGGCTAGCGTGTGCACTTTTGATTTTTGCTACTCAAGATGAAATCTCTGTAAGAGCGTCAATTTTTTTTAAAAATATTTTTAATTGTTTTTGAAATATTTTTAAATTAAATCTTTTTTTTTCTTTCATACAAATATAAATAATAATAAATAGATATTTATGTGCATAAATAATTAACTTTAAATTCTTTTAATATCAATATAATTAAATGTAATAGTTATAAATAATTATTTTATTTGATTAATATAATAGTATATAGGAAGTAAAAACGAAAAATGTCATTTAAAAATGTCATATACTCCCGTGGTGAATATAGGATTTTTTTACATGAGATGCGAATAGTGGGTGCTTTTATTTCTGCCGATAGAGGGAGAAGTTTTAATTTCATGACGCGTAGATTATATAAAAAAATTATTAATTCAAAAATACATTATAAATACATTACAAAAATAAATGTTGAAAATATACACACTCATACTAGGTGTCGCCACCTATTGAGAATATTTTAGTAGACAGTTGAAGAGAATCAAGTTGCGTCTCGTCGTCGTTCAGTTCAGTTCAAGTCCGTCTGTTAAAGTCAGAGCTTGTATTTCATTATTGTATAGAGAGATCATTTAATTAAGTTACTCTTGTATTGATTAAATAAATACTTTTCTTTTAATATAAATTGTGCTCTGCTTTTATTAATTATTTAACAGGTTATGAGCCCAGAGTGCTTTTAACTGCGCGTTTTATTTAATAAAATTGAGAAAGAGGTTTGTGTGGTTTGGAGCGTGCGTCAGTCTGTTTGGTGAATTGTTTTATTGTTCTTTATCTCCTGGTGGAAGCGTCAGAGATGGCGAGTCAAGGAACAAATGAAAAAAAGACAGAGCGAAGGACAGCAGAGGGAGAAAAAGGAGTTGACTCCGGGTAAGAATTTTACTTTATTCTCTCTCAATTCTATAAGACAGTAATGGCGTCGCAAGCACGCTTATAGAAAGAAAGAAAAGGACAGAGAATAGATAGCGTCGTGCGCTAGTCTATAGAGAGAGAGAGAGTGAGAGAGAAATAAAATAAGTCGCCATGTTGGGTGAAATGACATAATGTGTATCAGTATGACAGATTTATGCGTGCATAAGAAAATTTTGTATGCTTTGTATGTGCGTATGTATGTATATAGAATGAGAGAAGAGACCATGCACGCACAAAATAAAATTGATAGACTAAATAAACGACAACACGTAGTGAAAAAGGTTTTTTTTACGTATGAACGTATTATGTGTGTGTATATATATATGTATGTATAGTGAATGCACGCCAGGGATCTGAACATATTTATGACGGTATAGACGGAAATAAATGAGAACCGGTTAAAAACTAATATTTGCAAAAAGTGCCGCTTGGATTTGGTTAAATTTCGCTATGATTAAAAATAAATGTAAAAACGGACGCGTTTTTATGTTGAAATACTAAGTATGATTGCTGAAGGAAGAAAGGCATTGGCCTGACTTCTAAAAATTGAAAGATAATAATGCACACAAACATGGCGGCCGTAGGCCCAAGTCGAGTTGATGAAAAGACATCGACGCCGTGTACAATAAAAAGACCGTGAAGACGTGCGCGCGCAATTAGAAAAAGACAGAAAGACGGTGACTGCTAAAAGGCGAGAATAAACTCGCAGGTATATACATATACATATGTACGTATAACATGGTTATAGCACAAAGAAAAGAGACAGCATATAAGTGTGATCGTATATGTATAGGAATGTGCGCGTCGTCGCGATAAAAATGACAGATTAAGAAAGAGACAGAATTAGTGAAGCGAAACGAACTAAATCAAAGCGGACAAAAATAAAGTTTACGTAAATGTATACAAAAGACCGATTAAAAAAAGGACAGAAAAGAACGACTTTAAGAAAAATATATTTAAGAATGTTTAATTAATTGAAATTATCATTATACAGAGGAAAGAAGTTTATTGCAACTTCACAAAACATCCTCATGAGAATATGTATATGACAGTTGTTGAAGGCAGCATTGTATTCAAAATTATGACAGATTGAATACAAATTAGATAATGAATAATGACTATTTCAAATTAAAAATTTTATTTTATCAATCTTGAACGTACGTATATAAAAATATTTTTTAATAAATATATCCATGGTTTTAAAAATAATATTGATCGATCATAGTTGCTGCTTTCACATACATAATAATACTTGTGTTCAGTATATTGTGTATGGGAATAATAGCACATATGTATAATTATAAATATAAAAATATACATAAATAACTGGCAAATTTGATTGATTTAACATTGCTTGTGTTTGGCATGTTAGATTGATTCTCTTAAATTGTCATAAATATGAATGACCTAATATTGCTTGTGTTCGGCATACTAGGTTGATTCACTTTATTTTGATAGATATATTGAGCTTGAAGGGCTTGTGTTCGGTCTACTAAGCTCATAATATATATATATATAATTAACTCTAACGTAAATTTTCTAGTTTTGCTTGTGTTCGGCAAAATTATATGAATTTTATTTATATTGGTTTACTATTCCTTTATAGTTGACAAGTACGTTATGAGTAAAGAATTTGACCTGGTGATAAGGACAGTCACAGAGGTGAAGACAGAGTGAAGACAGATTATATATGCCCTATTGTACGACAGGTGGCCACACTATGACTGATAAGAAAGAGAGAAAAGACAGAATTAACGACAGCAATGAGACTGAGAAGACGGAGGGGCTATATAACGAGACAGGACAGAAAGTAGAATAAAGTGACGGTTTTGAAGACGGTTCTGTGAAAAAAAAAAAAACTGTAGTTAAAGTAACTGCAGGAGGTCAAATAGCGACAGTTAAGGAAAGACAAAAACAAATCAAAGGTTTGACAGCAAAATTGAATGATGTATTGGGAAAATATGTATACGACAGAAAAACAGATGAAAATAAGAACGAAGACGGAGCTAAAGACAGAGAAGAGACAGATAAGCATTACAATACGACTGAAACGGCAGAAATAAAGACGGAGACAGAAAACAGAATGAATGAAATGACTGAAGCAAAATTGGCTGACCTATCTGATAAACTGGACAAGGTAATGGATAAACTCAATACAGTTAAGGCAAAAATGGCAAAGAGCAAGAGAGGCGAAGAAAAGAAGAATAGAGCGGAAAGGAGATGATGATTTGATGGCTTTGATGGTGAAGAAGAGAAGCGCCATGTGGGTCTTTGACGGCCAGGCTCTGAACGCAATGAGGGAGAAATTTGAACAGGGAAAAGAGGATTACTACAGGTAACGAGTCAGAAAGAACAGATAAATCTAAAGACAGCAAAACGACATATAAGGTAAACAATGATTTTGAAAATTATACACTTAACGCAGAAGTTTTCGGGAACTCGACAGTCTTGGACGAATACTTAGGACTGGTAAATAAATTGAAAATATCGCGTTTAATACAAATAAAGGTTGATAAAAGACTTAATAAAGAAAATGACAGTATTTTAGACGTTTTTAAACAATTGACAGAAATTATTAAAACCGGACTAACTAGAAAAGACGGACCAGTAAAACGCTATTATAAATTAACGACTCAAATCACATTTGAAAACTTTGGATTATTTTATGTCTGAATTAAGTTCGCTGGACTTATTGTATGTTGTAGATAGTACTATTGTAGCAAATGAAAGTTCGTGACATTTTAATAAATAGAATAGATAAAGACTATTATGCTAGAGTTATGAAAATTAAAGATTTAGTTGAATTGTTGAACAGAATTAAAGAAATTAAAGCGAAAAAATTAAATTGAAGCGAAGTAAATGTAACTTCATCTAGTATTATTAAAAAAAAAAAAAAAAAAAAAAAAAAAAAAAAACAACATACAGTATAATCCAGCGAAAGAAAAGGCAGTTAATTTTATAGACAGATTTGAAGAAATAGTAAGAAGGAATAAATTTTATGACAGAAATGGTTATGGTGAAAGGGTTATCTTATGATAAACTAAAGTTACTTATTATACAGGTTGAAAGCCATCAAGCGACAGCTATGCCGGTCAAATCAAGGGCGATACAGAAAGTGCGATGTTTTGAATGCGACAGTTATGGGTACTGTGCCAGCGACTGCTCATGACAGGGAAATAGCATAAAGAATTGTTACTTTTGTCAGATATTTACCCGTGATCATGTGATCTCAACATGTCCAAAGCGTCAGGGACACTCGAGACAGAAAGACAGAAAAAGGTATGAATCAAAATATTATAATAATAAAAGTAAAGAAAGTACAGGTCGGACAACATTCACAAGTAAGATAGCTAATCTAATTAATAATGTCAATCAAAAACGAGCAAAATCTGTCAATAAAAGGAGACAAGAAAATTATGTACAATATAACAGAGGAAAATATCAAATAGGAGGCAGTTTTAACCAATTAGAATCTAGAAACAAGAAGACTAATGAACCGAGTGCTGACAGTGGTGCGACAGAACGTTTGACAAATTCAAAGTTGATTTTCAGGATATTTATTGAACAACTAGACAGAATCCAATGCGCAAATAAAGACTGCAGCCTAAATCTTAAATCTAAGAAAGAAGGGAGCGTGCAAACAAATACGACTGATGGAAAATTTATTATTTTAGACAGAGTAATCTGCATGGAAAACTTAAATGAAGATTTTTCATCCTTACCAATATATAATCAGCAATGTTGGTTGATTGAATTTGAATGAGATGCGACAGAAAATAATTAAAAACAAAGACAGGTTCTAGTATATGTAACGACAAGTAGAATGAATGAAGAACAGAATATTGAAGAAAATAATCAATTTAATGAAAAGCAAGAAAATCAGACAGTCAAAGAAGAAAAATATTTAGATTGCAGACAGAAATATTTATAAATCGCATGATTTTAAAGTCAGTGAAGAATCTTAATGTGAGATTGAAAATACAAAATTAATACAAACAACTACGCTATGTTGTGGCATTTTCGAATGGGCCATTCATCAGTTGATTATTTAAGAAAATTACAATTAAAATTTCCTAATATCAAAACTTTAAAACAAGCTGTATTTGATGATACGTTGAAAGACTGTGAAGTGTGTATGATTGCAAAGTTTAACAAATTGCCATTTAAGACAGTCAAGCATTGAACAATTGAACCTTTGCAAATAATGAATTTAGACACAATGGGTTTTATGTAAACTATAAGAAAGCAGAGATGTACGATTCAACGAAAAATTAGTCTACAAGGACAGATATGCAACAACTGATATACAAGACTGGAAACAAATTGATGAAAAGATAAAGATACATTGTTTGTGAATTTTGTATTCGAAGACAGAGAAAATGAAACACGAATACAAAAACCGGAGGGAGAGAAAGTCAAAAGACCAGTTAGACGACCAAGAAACGAAAATAATAAGACTGATAAAAAGTAACAAGGATTGGAGGGAGAGAAAATAAAAAAAAATTAGTAGGACAATCAACAAAAGTTAAGAAAAATAGTGAATATGAAGTGCAAGAATCGGAGGGAGAGAAAACAAAACGACAGATTGAATTATAAATGGAAACACAAACAAGTACAGAAAATAAGATAAATGAAGAAACTTATGTTTTATTAGCAGAAATAATTAATGACCTGAGTACAAACTTGGAAGCCATGAGTCAAAAGATAAACAAAAAAAAAAAAAAAAAAAAATGGACCAAAACTATTATTGAAGAATTAGAATGTATGTATAAGAATAATGTATGAAAATTAGTTGACAGTTCAATAGTAATGAATGACAGAAAAAGATCAAACATTATACATTCAAGATGGGTATTTAAAAGAAAGAAGACAGTAAAATAAGATATAAAGCGAGACTAGTAATTCGTAGTTTTAAAGACAGAAATGAGTATGACATGCAAGAAACATATGCACCGGTTTCACGATTACATTTGATCAGATCTATACTGGCAATGGCAAACAAACTGGATTCAGAAATATGTCAGATGGACGTGAAGACAGCTTTTCTAAATGGATATTGAAACAGTGAGATATATATGGAAATACCTGAAGGGATGACTGCTTATGAAAGGCTCAAACAAAACAAGATGTGTATATTGGAAAATGCTTTATGCGATTTGAAAGTCAGTCTAAAATGTTGGAATGAAAGATTTAAAAGGACAGTAAAGAAATGTGGACTTAGATCATTCAACAATGAGCCTTGTCTATTTACTCAGCAAGAAAAAAGACGGATTTCTTATCTTGATTTAGTATGCAGATGACATGCTAGTTTGCAACAATGTAAAGATGCTTGAAAGAATGAAGACAAATGTAAAGAAAGAATTTAAAATGACAGAAACTGGTGAGACTAAAAGTTCTTTAGGCTCAGAAATAAAATAAGACAAAAAAAAAAGGATACTGAGCATTAAGCAAGAACAATAAATAAACAAAATGCTAAAGAAGTTTATTTTGGATCAATCACCCACCCAACGAACACCTATGGTAATCAATCAGGTAGCCAATAGGAAGAGAAGACAGCGTGAAGAAAAGAAGAAACCAATGCAAGCAGGCCAGAAATTGCATATGAGGTAAATACTCTATGCAGACACCAAATCAACTTTACTGAAAAATGACTGGTAGAAGATTGAAAGAGTATTTGAATAATTAAGAAGAACAAAAGACTTTGAACTTAGATATAAAGGACAGAACAACTGTTTACAAGGATTTTCAGATGCAAGTTTTGACGACTGCGAAAATTCTCTTACGACCAGTAGCTATGTGATCAAGTTTTTCGAAGACACAATATCCTGAAGAACTCACAGACAGAAATATGTTTCTATAAACGAATGCGCTCAAGAATTGATATCCTTATATCAAATTTTAAAAGATTGTTAAAACAAGAATTAGCACCAATTCTATTATGGTGTGATAACAAAGCAGCAGAAGCAAGCGTTAAGACTGGAGGTGAAAACAAATTAAGACATATGACCGAAATAAAAGAACATTATGTAAAGGAATGTGTAACTAGAGGTTTAATTAATGTCAGTTGAATTTCCTCTAAAAGTCAGATAACTGATGTATTTACAAAACCTTTGTCATTTGAATTACATGAACGACTGACCAAACAAATATTTAACGACTGATAACATTGACTGATTATATTTCTGATATGTATTTTAGTTAAGTTATTAACAAACCTTTTCTCTATATTACAGGAACTAAATGAACGATCAGAACAGAAACAATAAGAACGAGAGAGATGTTACAACTCTTTTAATTAAAATATGTATGAGTGTGGGAGGGAGTGTTGAAAATATACACACTCATACTAGGTGTCGCCACCTATTGAGAATATTTTAGTAGACAGTTGAAGAGAATCAAGTTGCGTCTCGTCGTCGTTCAGTTCAGTTCAAGTCCGTCTGTTAAAGTCAGAGCTTGTATTTCATTATTGTATAGAGAGATCATTTAATTAAGTTACTCTTGTATTGATTAAATAAATACTTTTCTTTTAATGTAAATTGTGCTCTGCTTTTATTAATTATTTAACAATAAATTACGTTAAAAGTATAAGTGGGACTTCATAGTTACCTACTGAGGCCGATAATGAAAATAACTCAAAATGTACTAGGTGTGTGGATTAATTTTGAGGTTTTTTTCTGTAAATTTAAGGCTTTATTATGAACACCTAAATACATCATTATGTTTCAAAGTATTGTCCATCGCTAGCCACTACTTTCTCCCATCTTTCTGGTAGCATACAGATTCCGCGTCGAAAGAACGTCTTATCTTTTAATGCAATCCATACTGAAAGACTATCGGCGCAGTCTGTAACCTTTAAGATTATGTGCTACTCTGATTCGTTACGTTTCGTGGTATACACGCAATCGGAGTAGCAGTTACTCAGATTTGAGTTTCCCTTACGCTGATCGAACATATGTAAAGCGCTGTTTCGTCAAAACAACGTTTATGCGCGAACGATCGGAGCAGGCACAGTTCATTTTTAGTACTTTCTTTGTCGTGTTCGACACACCGTTTGCGCCAAACGCGTGGCGCTAGCATAGTCAGGGAGAAGGGCAACTAGCAAGCAAAAAGTTTTTCAGTGCACGAATCAATCCAATTTTTCGTATCTTCGTAAGATTAGAAGCGCTGCATAGCCAGACTGTGTTCCATGGATCTGAACAGGTAGTAATCAGATGGAGCAATATCTGGTGGATATGGCGGGTGGGGTAAAACCTCCAATTTCAACGTTTCCAAATATTTTTTTACTCCGCAAGCAACATGGGGTCGAGCGTTGTCATGGAGAAAAATCACTTTATCATGTCTTTGCTCGAATTGCGGACGTTTTTCTTTTAATGCACGGCTCAAACGCATCAGTTGTGTTCGGTAGCGTTCACCTGTGATTGTTTCATTCAGTTGAAGTAGTTCGTAATAGACAACACCTAGCTGGTCCCACCAAATACAGAGCATAAGTTTTGCACCATAAATGTTCGGTTTTGCCGTCGATGTCGATGCATGACCAGGCAAACCCCATGATTTTCGCCGCTTAGGATTATCATACCGAATCCACTTCTCATCGCCAGTGATGATCCGATGCAAAAATCCCTTCCTGGTTTGGCGTTAAAGCAATTGTTCACAGGTGCATAATCGGCGTTCAATGTCTCTCGGCTTCAGCTCGTATGGCACCCAATTTCCTTGCTTTTGAATCATACCGAGAGCCTTTAAACGTTTAGAAACGGTTGTGCGATCAACAATCAACGATTAAGCAAGTTTATCTTGCGTTTGACATGAATCTTTGTCGAGTAATTCTTCCAATTCCGCATCTTCGAACTTTTTCGTTTGACCTGGGCGTTCTCTGTCAACTGTATCGAAATCACCACTTTTAAAAAATTGAAATCAATACTCGCACGTTTTTATCGACGGAGAATGTTCGCCAAAAGTTTCCAATAGCATTCGATGACTTTCAACAGCACTTTTCTTCGAATTAAACAGAAAAAGTAACACTTCCCGCAAATGGTGTTTTGTTGGCTCGTACTTCGACATTTTCAGACTTGCAAACAAGTGTGTTGTTTACACATCAGCCCAAAGTCACATACTAAACAGTAAAGCCCATTCGTAGAGGTTACACGAGAATATACTAAGACAAGAGTCTGATGCGATATAGCACAAGTTACGCCATCTATTGTAAATCCCTCAAAATTAATTCACACACCTGGTATATATATAGATATAGTAAAATAAATATAAAAATGGAATGTTCTATTTCTTTTAATGAAAAAGTATTATCAATATTTGATTGTTAATAATAAAATATATAAGATGTAGCTTATTAATATAATCGTTTATACATAAATAGAACATTCAATTTCTATAATCTGTATAAAAATAATTATTCTATTTAAAGTTTGAAGATATAAATTAATATATATAAAATAAGCTTTTTTAGTTAATAAATAATAAAATAAATTATTAAAAATAGTTTTTTGAAATGTAAAGGAAATAGAATGTTTCTTTTACAAATATATTTATCTTTATTAAATGTTTCTTTGGCAAATATATAAAATGAATTTTATCGAACATTCTATTTCCTAATGTATAATTCTTTAGTAAGAAATAGAACTTCATAGAAGGTTCATGAAATAATATAAAAGAGCGTAAATCCATTCAAGATGTATCATTCTCTCTTAGATGTTCGATCATGTAACATCTAAGATGTATTCTATCGGATTCTTGATCCGACTCTCTATGCGGCAAAATGTAGAGACTAGCTTACTATAAGATTCTCATTTAATTTAATTGTTTATTTAAATAAATTATTGTATCTTTGTAATTTATTTAAAAAAGGATTGTTTATATTAAATAAATTGAATAATTTAAAATTAATAAAAATGATTCTAAATTTAATAAATTAAATCTGTTTTACACTAATTTCAGATAATAAAAGTAATAATGCATCTTATCTTTAAAGTACACATTATCGCACGTTCAATGGTAAAGCATCCAGCGAACGTCGTCGATTATTGTACTTTCATAAGTTGCATTTATGATAAGGATATGATATCGCACTTCCAATAGTAAAGCATCTGGAGGAAGTCGTCGATTGTATATCCTTGGATAATTTTTAAAATACCAATCATCGCATCTCTGACAGTAAAGCATCTAGAGGAGATCGTCGATTCTGGTGTTTTAATTCTTCTTGCTGTGTAGATTATATGACTAATGCATGTCAAGAACTTATTAATGTAACTTTAACCTATATTTTGGTAATTTATTATTAAAATTACCTGGCAACCGTTCATCCAGCAAAACGCGCTCGTTACAGCTGGCGACCGTGACAGGACATGCACCCATAATCATACAGCAATTAAAATATTTATTGAAATAATAATTCAATAAATAAATTAAAATAAAAGATTAACTAAAAAATTCTTTAAATGATATCTTTATTTAGAGAAAGGACCTTCAAGGGCATGAGCTATAATCGAATAGTCTCATTAGAAGAAGTTGGAGCCCTTATGAAGAATTTAAAAGCTCATTAATAAAATAAATTAATTTGATTTAATGATTATTTAAATAATAGCATTTAAAAATAAAAATAAAACTAATATACGAGGATTTATGTATAGCTCGTATTGAATAAAATGCAATAATAAGCCACGTTAGCTTAATGGCATATCTATTGCCTGGCACGTAGTGGTCGGCGGTTCAAATCCACCTTAGAGCATCAAAATTTTTTTAATTATTTTTCTGCATTTTTTATATTTAATTAATGTAATAAAATTAAATAAATAAATTTGCATTTATAAATTTGCAATAAATAAATAATTAAATTAGTTTATTAATAATTTAAAGAAGAAATTTTAAAAATAAAATTTAAAGACCGCAAAGCAAAGCACATCTAAGTGTAAAACACACATATAGATATACGCGTATTGATTTAAATACAAAATAAAGGTTGTTCTCCACTTAGGAAACTTCCATTAAAAGAAGATAAATGCTTCATTAGTAAATTTAAAACACATTTAAATTTAAAAATGGATTTAATACAAAGTAAAGTACATCTTATGTGCAATTAAACAAATGTTAATTTAAATATAAAAGGAATTAAATTCTTTAAATAACATAAATTAAAAGAATAAAAAATCATAGAATATTTTTCTTTTTTGATAAATTCAGAATTAAATCAATTTAAAATGTTCATAGAATATTTTTCTTTTTTGATAAATTCAAAATTAAATCAATTTAAAATGTTCAAAAGAAGATCGATCTTGAAATTGCATAAGAAGACATCTGAAGAGCTTCGAAATAAAATAAATCAACTCCCAGATGCAAGTTCTCCTGAAGCTATGAGAAAATCTGGCTCACGGAGAAGAGCAGTCGCAGAGGAATTAAAATGCCTCGATGAGAATCAAGATGGCTTAGAAGCTAGATTAGTAAACATCGAAGAAGATGTCACAAATCAGAATATTTTGCAAAATAATATGCAAATAAGTTAAGATTCTCTAAAGGAATCATTAAAACTTTTAGAAGATTTAATGAGTAAAAAATTAGAAGAAGCCAAAGCTGAATGGAAAAAAGAGAATCAAGCTCTAAAAAATGAAATAGAGAATTTGAAAACAGAGAATAAAAATTTAAATAACCTCGTTAAAGAGAATGAGGATATTATGTCAAATATAAGACATCAAGAAATAGCTGAACTAGATGTAGCAATAAGAAATAATGAGGATGCCATGCGAAGTTTGCAGGAACAAGTAGATAATTCTAAAATGAATCATACTTGCAATAGCAATAAAGTAGCATTAGGTGATGCAACTAAACAATTTAATTTGAGAATTCCGAAGTTTAAAGGGACTTCGGGAGAAAGTCCCATCAAGTTTTTAAATGATCTAAAAAGATACATTGAAGTAACGAAACTTGATGAAAAGGAAATAATATATATATTTTCTCAAAGTTTAGAGGGAATAGTTCAAAGCTGGTTCAATCTAAACGAAAGAGAAATTTCTTCAATAGAAGACTTTGAGGAAAGATTCAAGCTGCAATTCTGGAATGAAAATACCCAGAGAGTAGTTAAAAGAAAAATCAAATTTGCAAAATTCATTCCTAAAAAGAATTCGAATAGATCTGCATATGCGATGGAATTATTTAATCTAGCACAAGAACTGGATAAACATCGAGATCATTGTGAAATAATTACTCAATTGAGTAGTCATTTTGATAGAGGGATTTGGAATGCAATTCGTGTACAGCGTATTAAAGGTAAAACTGCATTCTTTGCACTTTTATCTGAATTTGATTTTGATGATCAAAATCAAGAGGATGAGTAAGATTCTACAGAAAAGAATAAAAGCCATCCGAATAAAAATCCAAACTATTATAACAAAAATTATAGTAAGAATGGATATAAACAAAAGCCTTATAATGCACATTAGGTGAATGAAATAAGAGCGCAATAAGGGAATAAACCAAAAGATTTAAACCCAAAGCAAAAATTGTCAAGTCAACAAGACTTTATTAATAAAGCTTGCAGAAGATATGAAGAAAATGTAGATGTTACGAGCTTATTTCCAGAAGCAGGTACATCAAAATCGGGAAACGGACAATAGTTGCATTTTGTAACTCGGATCCTAAAGAAAGCAAAATAAATCAGCGAAATGCAACTGATAAAAAAGAAAGTTTCGAGGTTAACACTATATTTAGTAATTCTCGTAGTGAACTCTCATATGATATTAAACCTGACGGTGTCAACATCATAAAAGAGAAATGTTCTCAGATACCATTAGAGGTAGAAGGCATCAAAGTTCAAGCATTAATAGATTCAGGCAGCGAGGTGACCTGTATTTCAGAACAGTTTTATGAAAATAATTCTCATGTCCTTAAAGATTGTCCAACTTTACCTATAGCAGGAAAAGTTATTAAGGGCACATCAGGTTTAAAATCCACGAAAATAACTAAGCAAGTTATGTTAACTGTTAAGGTGGCTAGTATTGAATTTCATGTCATTTTTATTGTAGTTCCAAAGCTCGTGAGAGAGTGCATAATAGGCTACGATGTACAAAAAGGCTTCAAAATGGTTTTAGATACTGTACATGAAAAAATATGTATCAGTAATCAAAATAAAAAGGAAATCGTTCCTTATATTGATATCATACTTGAAGAGAATGAATATCAAAGTTTGAGTATTGAGTACAATGAAAGTGTCTCAAAATCAAACAATAAAAATTTAAATGATCCTAAGTACGATTTAATGTATGAAGAGATTGAAGAAAAAATACAGCCAAATGAAAGCCTTACAGATGAACAAAAACAAAACTTAATTATGTTAATATTTGTGTCGGTGAGCATAAGTCACATTTAAAAAAAAATTTAGTTAGTGGTATATTTCAATTCTTTAACATTAAAACAACTTATTTTTCAAAATAGAGTGGCTTTTTTGTTTATTTTTCTTTGATATTATAAGCACTGTAAAAATGGCACTCAATAGAAATGTATATTAATTTAAAACTTTAATATCGAAAATCTCAAAATTAAAAGTATGTGACTTATGCCACTCTCATTCCAACCCACACATTTCAATATTGTGGAATATTTAACCTTTAGCTGGCAGGGGGGGTACTATAGTACCCCACGCTCTTTCTTATCAAATTTTGAAACCATTTCATTTTGCCTCTTATAAACTATGCTACTCTTTGAAATAACCTCTGAAGATCTCTCCAGAATGTTTTTGAGTTAAGATAACCAATACTTTAGTTTTTACGACAATTTTTCGCGCTGGGGTACTATAGTACCCCATAGGCCAGCTATAATCGGCTGGAGAGGCATGCCAGCTAAAGAATAATAAAAAACCAGGTTTGCTAGACATTTATGAGCACAGATTGCAGCTTAAGGACGAAGAACAATTTTCTATTCCTATTAATTATAAGGAAAAGGTAGACAAGGAAATCCAAAAAATGCTTGAATTGAACATTATTAGAAGATCAACAAGTTCTTACATCAACCCATTGGTTATTGTAATTAATAAAGATGGCTCTGTTCGATTATGTATAGATGCTAGAAAACTTAATAAAAAGCTCATCAAAGATCATCAAACATCAGCTGGAATCGAGGAAATATTTCAAAGATGCCAAGACACGAACTTTCATTTAATTAGTGGTTTTTGGCAAATTGCTTTAGATGAAAACAGCAAAAAATACACTGCTTTCATGATAAATAATAAAGTATATGAGTTCAATGTTGTGCCTTTTAGTACATCTACTAGTAGTGCAGCTCTTAGAAAAGGACTAGATCTAGTCATAGGAGATCTGCATAACTCAGTAATAGCTTTTGTTGATAATCTATTGTGTATATCTCAAAGTTTTGAACAACACTTAGAGAATCTAGAAGAATTGTTCAAAAGATTAGAAAAACACAATTTAAGATTAAATTTTAGAAAATCTAGTTTTGTATTGAAGGAAGTACAACTTTCAAGTTATGTACTATCCTTAGAGGGACGAAGACCCCGAATAAAGAAGCTTTTCCTAGCATATAAAAAAGTAAGGAAGAAATAAAATAGCTTTATTAAAAATTATAATATAGATATAAATATGGAAGAAAGAAAAGAGAAAAAAGAAGATCTTTTATAATTTTAGATAATTAATATTAGTATTAACTTAATTCTATTATTCAATTTTATTATTTAGATAAAAAATAGTAGTTTTCTTTTTCATATATCAGTAATTCAAATAGATTTTATTTATATATTTATTTATTGTTAAAGAAAATTTAAAAATTTGAATAGTAAAAACTACGGTTTATATACATTTGTATCGATAAGATTTTACTTAAAATGCGTCGAATATAAAAAATTGTTTGTTGTAAACCTATAAAGATAGTAATTAAAAAATTATTGTTTTTTTTATAAATCAATTTCATTTTTAAAAATCTATTTCAACAGGGAATAAGATAATTCATATTTTAGCGAATATTATTTACGATTCAAAAATATAATATTATTTTACTGTACTATTATATAAATAAATTACTTAAGTATTTTTTCTGAAAATTTTGAAATAATTGTTTTCCGTAATTTTACATACATTACCGATATGTTATAACATTTTTAATCATTTAATTATTTTAAACATGGTAGCACAATAGTATGGGACATATTGTATACAGCGAGCGTCGGTAAACGAGGCTTATCAGATAAAAGAGTATAAATGCTAGCGTTACAGCGCCGTTACCGTAGCGGACTTTTCGAAAGCTTAACTCATTTCAATAAGAGGCCTACCCCCACCATGGAAGTTTTAGGATCTGTTTATACGATCATGCTTTGTACCCACTTATTTATATTGGTAAAATCGTATCTTGTATTATATTAAGGTAAAATACATTTTAAATCTCCGTTTCTCCGTTTCTCTGGTTGTTTCTCTTCTGGTTTTTAGAAGTGCATCATTTTTTTGTGATAAGAGTAGCCATTTCAATTAGGGTATTATTTTATGGGTCTTATCTCTTAGATCCTTATTTACGGGCCTTATTTATCGTCTAGAGGAATGGATGAATTGTTATTGTCGTTATTGTTATTGTTATTATTGTTATGATAATAATAATAATCATACCCGCTAGCACCTTGTCTGAATGTTGGAGTGTTCCCGATGTTTAGGACTGTCAGGCCGAGCCTATCAGCGATCTCCATAATGTATTTCCCTCTGCTGTCCTGCATTCGCATTCCCCACTCCAGTGCTTTCGCATTGAAGTCGCCTTCCATTCTGCGGACAATGTCTGGTGTTAAGTGTAAAGTAGCATCTGACGTACGTGACGTTTTCGCTTTTAACTTACATGAAGCCGTTTCTAGGTCCGCTCGAGTCTACTCTGATGTTGTTCGGGTCCACGTAGATTACTGCAGTGCCAAGCTCGTCTCCAAACTAGGTTTTAATTTCCCAGTTTGTGCACTGCTCGCTTATAAGGAGCACATCAGCCTTTGTCTCAAATTTGATTTGAGTCAAAAGGCTGTTGGCCAGGTCACTTCTGTGTAAGCTTGTTGCTTAAAGGACCGTTATACGGCCCATCATTAGCAATTCAGAGTCTCGCGAAAGACTTTGCACTGACCTGACCCAGGAATGTGTTTCCACTCTGCTGGGTCTACTTCCCGCTCGGTACATAATATGCACTGAGCATCAGTAGCCTTGCAGGCCGATCCCTTGTTATCGTTTTTGCCACACTTGTAGCACATCTTGCTACGATCAGGTCCCTGTCAGTCGCGTGCCTGGTAACCGTAGTTCGGGCGTTTAAAATAACTTTAAAATAGCTTTAACAGCTGTCTTCACTTCTTCTACTAAGGCTAGGCAGTCGATATCTCTTATCTCGACCGCTTCCTTCGGGCACATCTCCTTGACGTTGCTCGTTTCGCCGACCGTTCTTTTCAGGAAATTACTAAATGTCTCCAGACCTTGAGATGAGCCCAACTCAATCAGGATATCTCCGGCCCTGCTTTTTTAATCCCTCTGATGTTGGTCGTTAGGCTATGATCGATGAGTTCCTTCCGGATGTTCTGCAGGATGTCGCTGTAGGGCTTTCCTTCTCCTGGCTTGATAAGGACGGCGGCAGACCTCTTCTTTGTCTTTCTCCTCCTTTTCTTCTTTTTTGGCATTTGTTGTGCAGACTGCTCTGTATCATGCTCTGCTCTTTAAGTACCTGCTTCGAATTATCGGAGATTATCTGAGAGACCGCTTCATTCAGTATGACACTTTAGTTGGCCCGAGACTAGGGGAACTGATAGCGAAGACGGCACAAGGGTCCATCTTGGGATCCGACGTATGGAACATTCTATATGACGCGATGCTTACGATGCGAATGACCGAAGGCTGCTCCTTGATTGGGTACGCGGATGATGTTGCAGTGACTATAGTCGCTAGGAATGTGGAGATAGCATGGACGCGACTTCATCATGTCGTTGCTACGTAAGAAACTGGATGGATGCTCGTGCACTAGAGCTAGCAGAAGCCAAGACGGGGAGTATGCTCCTCACGAAGAAGCGTATGTTGTAAACACCGATGTTCACGGTAGGCGGTTTTTCCGGTATGTTGAATTGTGTAACGGTTTACGGATCTCAAACAAAGGTGAAGGTATGTGTGCGTGTACCTTTAGGTATACGCACACATACCTTCACCTAGTTAGATTTTAATCTTACCTAAATGTGTGCTTATAACTAATTTGACTTATTCTATGTACGTAAACTAGAACTAGATGGATCTTATATCTAGTTACCTCTGTTTGACTTAGACTTGACTTTCAGTGTCCTTAGAGCCCATCTCTTTGTCCGTTTTTCGAGCTTTCTTTCTTTGTTGTCTTCGTCGTTTCTCTCTTCTGCGTGGACAGCGAGACTCAGTGATTCCCACCAATAAATACACGTAAACCAGCTAAGGTCAAGATGGTTTCTAGGACTATGTCAACTGACTGACTGTCCACTAAAATAACGGGTGCTGCCATCTGCCAACTTCTGATAGTAAATTTGACTTGTTTAGAGTGTAAGGTGAGTATACAGAAGCTGGTATTTCTTCGACGAATGGTGTGGTGTATGTATGTATTCAATCTACTCTGTAGATTCTTTTTATAATACCTGCTGGTGTTGTTCTGTAGGTACACAAAGTTTCCAATCGTCCTCGGGGTCGTTTTCGTTGAAATCCAAGGTGTGCAAGATGTGATGTAAGAGTCATCTATTTTAGATGCAATACTCTGAATTACCCTAGGGGTTGTTTGTGACCTCTTCAAATCAGATCATACCACAGACATTTAATTTTTGCATTAACCTCTAGACCGCCGGGATTACGTCATATGGCGCACATATCCACCCTTGATAGGATCCTATCTAGTAGGCCTCAGAACACTTTTCTATAGGGAAAATCGTCTTTTTATTTTTTCAAAATCCCGGTGGTCTGAAGGTTAATGGTGCATACTGGTAGTGCTTGCCTAGAAAGAGCATCTGCAAGCACATTTTTCGACACTTTCAGGTATTTTGCCTTGAAGTCCTATTGACTGACTAGGAGAGGCCCAGGCCTCCGGATCACGGATTTTGCTCAAACTTTGGGATAAGTTTCTAGGTGTCAAAATATGGAGAAAACCAGAATTTTAGACCCTAACGCTCAAAATTTTCCTAGTTATAGGCAATCAGAGAAAATCACTAAAAAAGTTACTAGATTTTCAAACGCCTATAGTTTTTTAGCATTAACAACTAGACACTTGTAATTGTTTTTAAATAAAAGCTGAGCTCAAATCCTTTCGAAATAGCACCTACAGCATATCAAAATATTATTTTTTCCTATAGCTACAGTGTTATAAAAGTTGTACTATATTTTAGCATTTATTATTAATTAATGTTATTAAAAGGAAATTCACGTTAAAATCTTATAGCGCTGTAACGTTGTGAAAAAATAATATTTTCATATGCTACAAGCACTATTTTGAAAGGATTTGAGGTCAGCTTTCATTCGAAAATGGTTTTAAGCTTGTAACTGTTAATGCTAAGGAGCTATAAGTGTTTGGAAATCTAGTAACTTTTTCAGTGATTTTCTTTAATTACCTATAACTAGGGAAATTTAAAGCGTTAGGGTCCAAAATTCTGGTTTTTTTCATATTTTGACACTTAGAAACTTATCCCAAAGTTTGAGCAAAATCCATGATCCGGAAGCCTGGGCCTCTCCTAGTGAGATCAAGGGTCCAATGAATCAATCTACCTGATATGTGGTCAACTTTATGTAGTCATTTTAATGACTGGTGATTTGTAATCATTATTAAATGATAATCTTACAAGTCAAGTCGATGTTTTTTAATCCCCACATAACAGCTAGATATTTCTTTTCGGTGATGGAGTAATTCTTTTTTGCAGATAGTAGAGTATGGCTTGCATATATAATTATTTTTTCATTTTTTCTTAGGCCTTGAGTTAATACTGCTCCCAGTCCATTATTGCTGGCATTCCTCTGCAGTATGAAAGTTTGGATGAAATCAGGACATGAGAGAACTAGGGCTACCACTATTCGAAGTTTTATTTCTTCACAAGCCTGCTGTTGTTCTTCCTTCCATGCTCAAGGCTCCGTTTTCTTAGGCAGATTGCTTAGAGGAGCGATCATTTGAAATATTTAGCACGAAACGTCTGTATCGTGATACTAAACCGCAGAATTTTCGCAACTGCGTAATGTTGGTGGGCGGATTTAGAGTCGAAATGGTGGCTACTTTCTCTGGATCTGTGTGGATGTCTCGTTTATCGATAATATGACTGAAATATTTTAATTCTTTTTGTCCAAAATAGGATTTCTCCCATTTTGGTTAACTTGGCCTCGTATAATCTATTTAAGTCTTCCTTTAATAGCTTAAGATGCAATTCAGCTGTCAAAGTCGCAATAATTATATCATCAAGACAGCAAAATATATAGGGTTTGAGTTCTGGTGTTATATAATGTCAACTCTTCTATCTTAGTGGTACTTACCAATATTTATTTTTGAGATAAATGGTGGCCAGGTATTTGGCTTCTCTTAATTTGTCTAATGTCGCATTGACTTAGGGTGACGGGTATGCATCACGATCGGTCACATCATTTAATTTGTGTTAGTCAATGCATACATGGAATTCCCCATCTTTCTTCTTTGCTAATACAATTAAGTAATTCCACAGACTGGATGATGGCTCGATGACTCCTTTGTCTAACATTTTTTTTATCTTGGTGTCAATGACGGCTTGCATTGCTGGATTTTGCGGTCGGTATCGTTGTTTTATACCTGGATTTTAGATAATAGATCAACTCCGGAGTTGGCCCCTGAATTGTATCAAATTGCAGTTTGCCTTGTGTAACTAATTTTTCTATTTCCACGCTGAGTGCAGCGTCTGGTGGGCTCAATCTTTCGATGGCAAAGCATTGGCAACCCGACTATTTGTTGGTTAGTTCTTAACCTTGTAGAAAAACTTCTAAGCGTAGTTCATTCAAAATGTATATGCATAATAGTACATCGTGTACCAGAGAGTCCATAACTTGAAACACTATCAATCGTTTGTCCTTATCTACTTGTATTTCTCTGGTGATGCTAATTTATGAATTTTTTTCGGTCCCATCGGCCATGATTGTAGTGTAAGAATCACTATGTGCTTGATAGCCGTTTCTCAGACACCAGTTAGCTGTTGTGTGATTGACAAATGAGCTTACTGCTCCAGAATCTGCCAATGCGAAGAATTATATATTTGCCATTATTATTGTCGAGAAATACCAGGCGTCTGAGTTGAACTAGACTAGTTTGTTTGTGGAGGAGGCCCGCTTCTGATGGTCCAAGCGGAGTTTCCCGTTTATTACCATGACAGACACGAGTCAGGACTCCTTCTATTCCATATACTGAACAAAATAATTTTGGCTGGTATTTCATCTGTGTGACCTCTCTGTTTGCACCATCAACGACATTCATTTTGATTATAAAGAGTAAAGGATCTCTCGACCTTGGGAGATTTGATTATCGCTGTCGTCACCTTCGAACCGTTTACCTCCTTCAGGGTATTATATTCTTTCACCTACTAAACCAAAGCGTTCAATAATTGGACTTTTTCTCATATGCAATTTAAATTCTGGCCACATATAATACTAGAGGTTATCTAATTGTTCCTCTTCTAATGAGCCTCCTCTTCATCATATCAAAGTATGAGAGCGGTGTGGAATTCCCTGAATTGTTCTCGGATGTGTTGCTTTCCGTTGGCTATTTGACCATCCAAAGATCGCCTTTTCCTTGTTGACAAATAATAATTTCGTAGTGCACACTTAACCTTATCCCAAGAATTAAGACTAACCGCAAAGCTTCTATACCAATGCAGTGCTGGTCCACGTAGTAATTCGGTCAAGCTTTTTGATAAATCTTCTTCGGTGAATTCACGAGCACCCTGCAGTTCTTCTTCTCGTTCCAGAAAATTATGCGCATCTTTTGCTTTAAAATAGCAGTTCCGTTTGCGAATTTGATCGAAAATAAGACGTGTTTTTTTTTCTCCATCATCATAACTCATCAGTGGCTGATAAGTTCGGGTTGGCATTAAAGTACCTACTGGAACTCTGTCTTGTTGTTGCTAAATAATAGTATTACGATCTTCTTGGATATCACAAAAAAGATCTATCCTTCCATCATAATTGTCTGGGTCTTTAGGTTTGTCCGTAAACAATGATGGATTTTTATGAACGAATCAAAGAAATCTCTGCTGTAATTTAAGCACATTACCTTCCGTACGTAAATTATGCTTTCTTAAGAGGGTTTTTAGTTCTGCCTTTCTTAATCCACTGTACAGACATCATGCTAACTGAAATATTATTTTACAATTTTATAAATTATTACAAGTTATTTTAACTAATCAAGAGCATTTATTCTATTTAAAATTTTCCCTGTTCAGGTGCCATGAATCGGGCTAACTTTTTAAGGTTAGGTGAGGAGTGTGGGATGCTTCAAGAATCTAGGATTCAGAATTAGGTTTATTCGAAATAATTGCTCTTACTTTTACATTAATTATACACTATTTATTAATTTATACATTATTTCAGCATATGATGCAAAAACGCGATTGCGTACACTTGAGGGCTCGGTTACATTAACCGTAGGTGCTCCTTGAATACTAACGATCCCGGAATTCAAGGGCAATACACGGTTTCTCACTGACTCAGCATACTTCACAATCATGTGCAATCACATAGATTGTGAACTGAACTTTAACAGACCGAGGTTGACGTCCATTCCTAAATTACTACATACTCATGAGCCATCCTTTAAGCACGGAAGAATCTCTGGATGTACTTATTCTATCATACACTCACGTGTAATCACATAGATTGCGAGAATTGAGTGTGCTAGACAAGTAATCAGAAGAGAACAGAATAGTACGATCACGATTTACAAATAATTTAACGAACGTACGACATAATTCACAGTAACGTCCAATCAAATATACAGACAACAACCAAGATAGTCTCGCCACCCTCCTTGATCACCTCAGACAATCCCCGGGTTGTCAACCAGTTAGGTCTTCCACGTTAAACCTAGGTCGAAAAACCTAGTGTACAAGGAAAGAGGGTAAAACTGAACTTTGAGCTATCTTTACTTATTATATCTTATACTAAATAATGTATCGTTATTACGTTATAGCGAAACGCAGTCTGCTACAACCAATCGACCCGAGAACTTACCAACTTGCCAATCCATTTACTCATCGACCAATCAATCCATTAATCCATCGACCCATTAACCCATGGACCCATCAATCTATTAATCTATTGACATATTAACCCATCAATCCCTTAAACTATTGACCCAACAAGCCATCGGCTCATCTATGTATTAATCCATTAACCCATCAACCCGCCAATCCATTAACCCATGGAACCATCAATCTATTGATCTATTGACCCATTAACCCATCAATTCCTTAAACTATTGACCCAACAAGCCATCGGCTCATCTATGTATTAATTCATTAACCCATCGACTCATCAATTTATCAACCCATCGACCCATCAATCTACCAATCTATCTACCTATTGATCGATCGACCCTATATCCCATTAACCCTTTAACATAATAACCCATCAACCCATGAATCTATTAACCCATCACTTACTAACCTATTGATCCATTAACCCATAGACTCATTAATCCATCAACCCATAAACCCATTAACCCATTAATCCATTAATCCATCAATCTATTAACCCATCGATCCATCGATTCATCGAACTATCAACCCAGCGCTTTTATTTAATTATTTATTTATTTATTTATTCATTTATTTAATGGCGCATTTCCTCTCCAGGTTAGTGGATTTCATCTAAACGAAAGCAATTTTTACTCTGACAACAAGAACGGAATAACTTGCAAGAATGCATAATTCTACTAACGTCTAGTAGATTTCTTTTTGCGTGGAGAAACCCTAATCAAGTGGACTATTTGTTTCCCAGCTGGAGATCATTTCTGTCAGTGTAATTTGCGGGTTCTCATACAACATCATGACTTTTTATAAAAAAAGCTTATCTCCAGATCACAAATATAACAAAAGCGTCAATTACTTCCGTCACGTGTAAGGAAACTATAACCTTGCCAGAAATCAAACTATGTTTCCACTGTGTATGTATATATATATATATATATATATATATATATATATATATAAAATAAGGATTTTCGAATTCGAAGATAGTTGTAGATAAAGTAAAATAGACAGAACATAACTATAAAATTTCTGTCGACATTGAAATTATATTTTTAATATTAGATCAACAATCAGGTCACACAAATTATCCTTGTTTTATGTATCTATAACATAGTAGAGACAGGGATAGTTATTATAAAAAGAAAAGAATTACCTAAGAAAGAAGAATTAGAATTTAGTTCTGAAAACATTTCGCTCGAGCTATTAGTAGAAATTACAAAAGTTCTTCTTTCGCCTCTGAATATTAAACTTACAAGAAGAGTACCTCACCTCTGGAACTGCAAGATATAATTCTTTGATAAAAAAAAATTAACCCATTTTTTTGTGCTAATAAGCTCAAGAGACAGAAAAATAGACATTTTTTCAAAAACATAGTAACAAGAAGCGTTTGTAAGATCTTAAATAGCTTATCAACTTAAAACCTCACAGAAAAATGTATCAATAATAAAAATAAGTATAAATTAAATACTTTCATTAAAGCTTTATTACATTAAGCAAGCTCACATGGTTCAAAAGTTACAGGTGGTTAAAGAATGGTTACAAAATAGCGTGAAAAATTGCTCAAATGTTATATGCTAACAATATTAACAAATATGTAGTGATTTTTAATAAGCCACAACTTTTGAGCCCCAGAACTTTTTTAATGCAACAAAGCTTAAATTAAAGTATTTAACTTGTTCTTTCTTTTTTGAATACATTTTATTGTGTGATTTTTAGTTAACTAATTATTTAAGTTCTTACAAACGCTTATTATTATTTAATTTTTGAAATTAATAATTTTATAAATCTGTCTGTAGGGCCTGTTAGCATGAAAGGAAAACGCTGCCAAGTGCTTTGGCAGAATGCTTTCTCATAGAGCTCATTAATTTTTTTATATTTATTTAAATGTGATTTTAATATAAAAAAATTGTCTAACATTAATATTTATTTATAAATTTGTACTTTAAAAGAACGATGACAACGAATTTTCTAATCGTAACCACGCTAAGAAAGAAGATAAATGAAAAATAAAAATTTGTATGAAAATTTTAAAAATTAGTTTTCAAATGTTTTTAGTATTTTAACAGTATCAAATGATTTCTATACACATTTTTAAGCAAATTCTTAGAGTAGTTTACGTAAGATCCAAAAAAAATGAAAAATATAAAACAAACTTTTTTCAAAATGCTCTAAAATTATAACTGCACTAAGAAAATGAGTTTTCCAAAGCTTGTTTCATTAAGGCAATAACGAATAATTTTTATAATAATTTAATAGCAAATCTATCGAATGATTTTAGTGTAATATAAAAAAAAATGAAAAATAAACATTTTTTCAAAATTTTCAAAATTTTCAAATTCAAACTGCGCTAAAAAAATAAGTTTTCCAAAGCTTATTTTCTTTTGACATTAGCGAATAACTTGAATACAAATTTTGGAGCAAATCTATCGAATGGTTTTCGTAAAATAGAAAAATAATAAAAAATAACAACTTTTTTAAAAATTTTCAAAATGCTCTAAAATTAATAGTATACCAAGAAAATCAGTTTTCAAATGTTTCTATTATTTTAACAGTAGCAAATAATTACCATACAAATTTTTAAACAAATTCTTAGAGTAGTTTACGTAAAACCTAAAAAAAATTAAAAATTTTTTTTTTTAATTTTCAAAATTCTCTTCAATTTAAAATGCGCTAAGAAAATAAGTTCTCCAAAGCTTGTTTTATTGAGGCAATAACGAATAATTTGCATAATGATTTTAGAGCAAATCTATCGAATGGTTTTCATAAAATAAAAGAAAAATAAAGAAAAAATTTTTTTTTCAAAATTTCCAAATTGATCTAAAATTAAAAGTGCGCTAAGAAAATCAGTTGTTAAAAGTTTTTCTTCTTTTGGCAGTCGCAAATAATGTCCATGCAAATTTTCAAGAAAATTCTTCGAGTAGTTTACGTAAAATATCAAAAAATGAAAAATGAAAAATTTTTTATAATTATTAAAATGGCTCTAAAAAAAACTGAGCTAAGAAGATCAATTTTCAATAGCTTCCCCCCCCCCCCCAGTTAGACATAAAAATAAATTGCATGCAAAATTTGAAGCAAATCCATCGAGTAGTTCTCGAGATAGTTTTGGCGTACTGACATCATACACACACACACACACACACACGCGCGCACACACGAACGCACGCACGCACACACACACACGCACGCACACACACACACACACACACACACACACACAAACACATACATACAGATATTTTTTGGAAACCACTTTTTTCGACTCCCTGAGTCTAAATATGTACAAATTAATAAAAAAATAGAAAAAAAATTTTTTTATTGATACAATTCTTTCTGTATGAGAAAGCAAAAACAAAGGTTCATTTTTTTCATCAAAAAATCAGATTTTGCAGTTTTAGACAAATCTGTTTTCCAGAGGTTGAATAATCTCCTTGTTAATTTAATAAAGCAATTTGTAAAGGCATTGAATGAAGACAAAATATGTTTTCAATATATATATATATATATATATATATATATATATATATATATATATATATATATATATGTATATACTATACATATAGCAAAAGTTTCCTAAAATATCAAATATTAAAAGAAGGAATTTTTGACGGACCAAAATACGCTTTACGCTGAAGGATGTAAACTTTGTTCACATCCTTTAACAATGACTAGGGATTAGAAATATGTTTTGGTTAGTTTCGAAATTTACAAAGTTATAGTAGAAAGGCTACTTAAAAGCTACAAAAAATTAAGTTGTTCCATAAAGTTAAAGTTGCATTTTTTTCATTAACATGTAGATAAATTTCTAACTAATCTTGAAAATTACCGCAAAGAACAAAGTGGATGATTTTACCAAGATAATAAAGAAATCGAATGACAATACCAAAGAAAATGAAACGTAAACATGATGGACGATTTGTTCTGGCGTTTAAATGAAGAGATTGTGCAGAAAGGAAAAAAACGTAAAAGAAATCTACCAACACGGATCTTAAAATTCAAAAAGAGGTGAAACGAAGAAAGTTGTAAATATAAAAAGGCATAATATAGTAAATGACCTAAGACATTTCAAAAGTATGAGAAATTGGAATCATCGAGTTTGGGATTGTAAATTTGAGATTGTTTGAAGAAAATATTATGGTCAAGTATACGAATCATTTGAATTTTCCAGCATCTTTTGCTGATTTTTATAGTTAAAAGAGTACCCCCGTTAAGATAGGTAAAATGCCCTCCCTCATATATTTTAAAACTAACATTTTTTCTTGTTTTTATAGTAATTAAGATTAGGTTTTGTTATATTTATAGTTTCCTAACACATACCCTAACCTCAACATAACCTAAAAATCACTTTTTTTATAAAATTTTTTTTTCATCTGGAAGGATGAATGATATTAATCCCGCGAAAAACATGTAACTAGGTCTTAGCACTCTCTTTTACTGTGATTTTTTGCGAGTCCTAGAAAGCAGTTTTTCTAACCTAAAAATAACATTTAAATCATAAAATCTCCGTAACTTTGCTTAGGGAGGGGCTACAAGCGATTTTCTGGGCTTAAAATTTGTATTTTCAAAAAACAAATACAATTTATGATGACCGAAAATTCGATTCTGGCATGGCGCCATATCGAAAAACTCGAAAAACCATTTTTTCATAGGTTTTCTGTCGGTTATTGGTCTCTAGCAACTCACAAATCATTTTTAAAGAAAAAACCATAGCTTTATTGGATTCTACGTAAAAAATACATTAAAAATGTGCATGATTACTTTAGGAATACCTGGATGCGGTTACAAAACAATTAAAAAAATAAAATAATTCTAAAATTATTACATAGATACTTTGCGTCGTCGCTGCATTTTATGTTTTTATGACCTTGGTCATCTCTTTAGAGTCTCAAAGCTACTATTCAATGTATCCATAGGCAAATTATGTCCACTACACCCGAAAAACAGAGACAAATACTAGACAGATAACCTTAACTCCTATATGTACATATATATATATATATATATATATATGTGGAATAACTTGCTATCCCTCGTATATACATAAGGAATAGTGAGTTGTTCTTAGGAAACGCAAATTATTTTTCTTATACATAGATAAAAAACCAATATTCATCTATTCCTGTAACTATTCTTTTTAGTGTTCATTTTTAGCTTGTAAGAGACCTAACATGTTTTCTGTCCTCCATAAATCACGAACTCGGTAGATTTGAACAATTAAATGATTCTAATTAGGTTCCAAATTCAAAGATTAAAAGATCATCATCTCTTTAGAGTCATAAAGCTACTATTCAATGTATTTACAGCCAAATTACGCCTATTGCACACTAAAATAAGATTTTTAAACATAACTGAAGTAACGGTCGTATCATCTGTCTTTTTGTATTACAGTAGACTCTGGATACAAGAGAATCAACGGGCCTTCAGGAGAGGAATTTTCTTGAAAATTCTCTCATACAAAGAGTCCCCAACTCGCTCGAGTCAAAAGTGATACCCAAACCTACTGTTTTGTTGTGTGAGTTGTATCCAACATGCGTGTATATTCTGTCTCTCTCACTTTCATAGTGGTAGGATAACGCAAATACTTAGGCTCACCCCCATATTTAGGAGAAAGAGCTCGAAATCTCTTATATCGCAATCTCTTGTATCGAGAGATCACTGAATCATTAGAGAGACAAAGACGGAATAAGGTTTTAGTAACAATCGTGTTGGGTCTATAAATTCGAGCCTGAAAGTACACTTCTATGTAAGAATTTATATTCTTTGTTAGAACTGCCACAATTATGATTTGTCTTCAGGCCATTATACGCAAAAAATAGAGTAGCAACCGATATAAGAAATACATTGCTTCTACATATATGAGAATCAAGCGCGTTGTTTCTAGCAACAGCTCACTATTCTTTGTGTATATATATATATATACTAGGGGGGGTACCCCCCTGCTCGCACTGCTCGCCAACCCCCAGTTGTGCTATAAATATAATTATATATTAAACATTTAAATCATTTTTAAATTTTTAAATCATTTTTTTTTACTTTCGTTGATAATTTAGTATATTATTTCATATATTGTAATGATTTTGAGTTTTATAAGATTTATAGGATTATTTTGTTATAATTCCTTTTTTATATCTTTTTTCTCATTTTAAACATTTTATGAGATATATCAAAAATTCATACTAAAATTTATAAATTTATTATGATATTGTAAATGAAATTATTACATGATCATTATATCATATTTTATTTAAAATTTAGTTATTTATATAACAAATAAATAAATAAAATAATTTTAAATTATTTTATACTTACTTATATTACATTTACCTGTATAAAAGTTATGAATATGTTTTTTTTATTTATTGTTGTTAGTAGTTAAATTATTTATTTATTAAAATTTCGATTTATAAATTTTAAATAATCATAACTTTTAAATATTTTAGTTAATTTTTAAATATTTTATTTTTTTTTATTTTTAATAATATTGATAATGTTTAAAAATTTTTTAAAATTTATTATTATATATTGAAATATTTATGATTTATTTTAATTTTTCATATTTTATTAATAATGTTAGCTAATCTTAATAAATATTTAGAATAAATTTCATGACTTTGATTAAAGTAATATTCTGCTATTGGTTCACGTATTATTTTTTAATATTTCTTTCTAAACTATGTTAGGTACAATATCTCTGTTTTTTGATTCATTTTGAATATATATTTTATTTACATTTTTACAACGTGGAAGAGTTATTTGTGCTTCTATGTTATATTTGAATAATTTAGTTATTTTTAATCGCGTTTCATTACATAATCCATTTTTTATACTTAAATTTCGAATTAACATAATTATGGTATTTACTTTTAATTTCAGTTCCTGTGGAGGTAATCCTTCTCTTATGTTATTTAACATTTCTATTGAATAATTCAAATGAATATTATCATCCGTTTGATCTACACCTTTGTAAAACAAATATAAATAGTTATTAATCTTGAGAGTTATATAAATTTAAACATAAATATTAATATCAATTAATTTTAAAAGTTGTATAAATCAATACTATTAAAGGTTTATAATGTAAGGTGGTGTGGAAATCTGAATCCTCAACACTATACGCTTATTTTTATTTTAATACAATAAAATATTTATAATATGAACAAATTATTAAAAATCATTATGTCTTCAACAAATGAATTAATTATAGTGTTGAGGAATTGTAATAGAATTAATTTAAATTTATATTTATTAATTTCAGATAAACTATGTAAAAAATGGTAATAAGATATCTGATGAGGCACATGTTTTTCATTTTAAATATAATAAATTGTAATTTTATGCAACTACTTTCGAGTTTTCAACAAAAAAAAATTAAAATTTTTATATTTTTATGTAATATTATACTTAAAATATAATAAAAAAATATAAAACTATATTATGCAATATTTGATGGTTCTAAAAGGTTGTTGAGGGTATTGTGGGGGGTTGTGGGGGGATTATGGGAGGCAAGAGGGGGTTAGTGGGGGTCCATGGGGGGACGTGGGGGAGGGGGGAGGGGGGGGTAATGATTGATAACATAAAATAACGTAAATTTACGTTATTTAATTAATAAAAATCATGTAGGGGGCTGTGGGGGGCTGTGGGGGGCGTGGGGGGGATGTGGGGGCACTGACTGAATTTTGGTTCATATAACTATATAATATAGGAGATATATATATATATATATATATATATATATATATATATATATATATATATATATATATATATAAAGCAATAGCTCCTAGAGTTCCTAGCAATAGCTCACTATTCTTTGTATGTATATATATACAGTGCCGTCCATAAATTCGGGATCACTCAGAGGAAAAAATTGCTGGAGAAAAATCGCAATAACTCGGTAAATATAGGTCGTATAGAAATTCTAAAAAAAACGATTTTAAAGTACTCCTCAAGAGCTTTAAAAACGCTGTATTATATTATTTTAAAAGTTTTTTTATGGTATTAAAAAAATTACTTAAAAATAAACATTTTTTGCCAATTTTTTAAATTTTAGATTCGCTCACACCGTTTTTCGAGTATAAGATAAAAAAATCTGAAAAAAATATAATTTAAAGTACTCTAAAAGAGCTTTAATTTGCATTTTTTTAAAATTTTTTACAATGATTTTCCGTCAAGATATGAAGTTTTAAAGTTGGGCATTTTTGGTGTTTTTTGCAGAAAAATGGCCAATTTTCTGAAAAAAACATCAAAAATGCCTATCTTTAAAGCTTTATAACTTGACGGAAAATCATTGTAAAAAATTTTTAAAAAATGCAAATTAAAGCTCTTTTAGAGTACTTTAAATTATATTTTTTTCAGATTTTTTTATCTTATACTCGAAAAACGGTGTGAGCGAATCTAAAATTTAAAAATTGGCAAAAAATGTTTATTTTAAGTAATTTTTTTAATACCATAAAAAACTTTTAAAATAATATAATACAGCGTTATTAAAGCTCTTGAGGAGTACTTTAAAATCGTTTTTTTTAGAATTTCTATACGACCTATATTTACCGAGTTATTGCAATTTTTCTCCAGCAATTTTTTCCTCTGAGTGATCCCGAATTTATGGACGGCACTGTATATATATATATATATATATATATATATATATATATATATATATTGTTACTAAAACCTTATTCCGTCTTTGTCTCTCTAATGATTCAGTGATCTCTCGATACAAGAGATTGCGATATAAGAGATTTCGAGCTCTTTCTCCTAAATATGGGGGTGAGCCTAAGTATTTGCGTTATCCTACCACTATGAAAGTGAGAGAGACAGAATATACACGCATGTTGGATACAACTCACACAACAAAACAGTAGGTTTGGGTATCACTTTTGACTCGAGCGAGTTGGGGACTCTTTGTATGAGAGAATTTTTAAGAAAATTCCTCTCCTGAAGGCCCGTTGATTCTCTTGTATCCAGAGTCTACTGTAATACAAAAAGACAGATGATACGACCGTTACTTCAGTTATGTTTAAAAATCTTATTTTAGTGTGCAATAGGCGTAATTTAGCTGTAAATACATCGAATAGTAGCTTTATGACTCTAAAGAGATAATGATCTTTTAATTTTTGAATTTGGAACTTAATTGGAATCATTTAATTGTTCAAATTTATCGACTTCGTGATTTATGGAGGACAGAAAACATGTTAGGTCTCTTACAAGCTAAAAAAGAACACTAAAAAGAATAGTTACAGGAATAGATAAACATTGGTTTTTTATCTATGTATAAGAAAAATAATTTGCGTTCCCTAACAACAACTCGCCATTCCTTATGTATATACGAGGAATAGCAAGTTATTCCACATATATATATATATATATATATATATATATATATATATATATATATAGGAGTTATAGTTATCTGTCTAGTATTTGTCTCTGTTTTTTGAGTGTAGTGGACATAATTTGCCTATGGATACATTGAATAGTAGCTTTGAGACTCTAAAGAGATGACCAAGGTCATAAAAACATAAAATGCAGCAACGAAGCAAAGTAGCTATGTAATAATTTCAGAATTATTTTATTTTTTTAATTGTTTTGTAACCGCATCCAAGTATTCCTAAAGTAATCATGCACATTTTCAATGTATTTTTTCACGTAGAATCCAATAAAGCTATGTTTTTTTCTCTAAAAATGATTTGTGAGTTGCTAGAGACCAATAACCGACAGAAAACCTATGAAAAAATGGTTTTTCGAGTTTTTCGCCATGGCGCCATGCCAGAATCGAATTTTTGGTCATCATAAATTGTATTTGTTTTTTGGAAATACAAATTATAAGCCCAGAAAATTGCTTGTAGCCCCTCCCTGAGCAAAGTTACGGAGATTTTATGATTTAAATGTTATTTTTAGGTTAGAAAAACTGCTTTCTAGGACTCGCAAAAAATCACAGTAAAAGAGAGTGCTAAGTCCTAGTCATATGATTTTCGCGGGATTAATATCATTCATTCTTCCAAATAAAAAAAAAATTTTATAAAAAAAGTGATTTTTAGGTTATGTTGAGGTTAGGGTATGTGTTAGGAAACTATAAATATAACAAAACCTAATCTTAATTACTATAAAAACAAGAAAAAATATTAGTTTTGAAATATATGAGGGAGGGCATTTTACCTATCTTAACGGGGGGGTACTCTTTCGAGCCCATCCAATGACTCCGACGCGAGAATCGGATGCACTCTGGCTAAGAACATTTAAATGTGCTGATTTACGTTGTTTGCAACAAATGTTCTAGACGCGACATCGGCCCGATCTTGACCCTGATCTGACCAGGAGAGTGTCTGAGTTGCGGGTCACAGATCTTGATGAAACTTTGGGATAAGTATTAAGGTACCAAAATATGAGTAAAGCCATAGCGATACGGTCTAATGTTTCGAAAAACTGAAATTATGGACGATTATAGTCTTATTTTCGGAAAAATATGAAAAAAGAACTCCTTATTGAAGTGTAAATAATTCTGTCTAGAAATGTCTCTAATAAATTTACAATAACTTAAATGAAAGCAGAAAAAGCAAGCTTTAATTTGCTAGTTTCCGGATTAAAAAATAATAATTAGAACTAAAGTTATGCTTGTTTAAAGTTGAGCAGTAAAAAAGTACCAAAAATAATCTAAATTTTGAAAGATGGTGATTTTCAGTACTCTTTTGATGCTTAATTTTAAACAAGCATAACTTTAGTTCTAATTATTATTTTTTAATTCGGAAACTAGCAAATTAAAGCCTGCTCTCTCTGCTTTCATTTTAATTATTGTGAATTCATTAAAGACATTTCTAGACAGAATTATTTACACTTCAATTAGGAGTTCTTTTTTTATATTTTTCTGAAAATAAGACTATAATCGTCCATAACTTCACTTTTTCGAAGCGTTAGACCGTACCGCTGTGGCTTTACTCTTATTTTGGTACCTAAATACTTATCCCAAAGTTGCATCGAGATCTGTGACCCGCAACTCAGACACTCTCCTAACGAGTGGGTCAAATAGACCTTAGATATGAATTTAGAGGTTTCGAAAACATAAAAATGTTTATTTAAGATGTTTGTTATGGATTCTATAGATTCAGCCTTGGCCTAATCTGGCCACTGAGCTTACCAGATCAAACGGTCTTTAGATTTGGATTCAATAGGCCCAGAACGGATAGATATGCTGGTTTGACATGATTGCAATGTTTTCTGGATTTCAACTCAGTCTGATCAGGTGAAACGGACTACAGATTTTGATTTGGCAGGTCCAAAACGTGTAAATATGCCAGTTTGATTCGATTGATATGGATTTTCTGAAATTGTCCTTAGCCCTCTATGTGCGTTATATTGTATAGTTTTTAGTATTAAATACATATACAATTCTTTTAAAATCAAAAAAAATAAAGTGACAACTCAAATTCACCTGCAAAATGTACTATCTATACAAACATTTACTAGATTTGAAATATTTGTATTATGATTTAATAAAAATATAGTCTCATTGTTGTTGTAGTCCCCGGTACGCCGACGTTTTTTTCACCTGATTATTTTGTAAATACGTTCTTCTTGATGAGTCCTACAACTTTTCTATCTACGAAAATTCTTGATTAGACAGGATTTTTTACTGCGAAGTCTCGAAACATGTGAATGAATTAAATAATGTAAGTATTTTTTATTACCTGCGCTTTTTAGTCAAGTTTTATCTTAAGATTATTATACTACAAACACGAAAAAAAAGTTGTCTTACAAATATTTTGAGTCGTTTAGAGCGTCAGACACTCTTAATATGTCGTTATTTCAGAGTATTGTTTTTTTATTACCTACAAGCTGAATTTTTCAGTATTGCTTCATGAAATTATTCTAAATTATGTGGTAATTATGTTTTACAAAATTTACGTCTCACTTTTGGAGTCCGGCGCGAAGAATATGTCGATTTCTTGGAAGTCATTTATTTATCACCTACAATCCAAAACCAATTTATTTTTATTCTTTATGAAGTATAGAATACATTTATAGATGTGTCCGAAATAATAATAGCAGCGTTTTTATTACAACGCTGCTTAAAAAATATAATTTCATGTATGAAAATTCAATTTCATGTGATCTATTTGTTCATTATCTACGAACTAAGATTATTTTTTTCTGCTTTTTCTATGAAGCGTGAAATACATTAATATGTCTGTTTAATGTAATAATAGCTATGATTGAAAAAAAAATTAAATCTAGTTAAGAAATTCATTTTTATGTACAATACTGGTCAATAGCTTTTGCCCATCTTAGAATAAAATACATTAAAATAAATAGTTTTATATTTTACAAACCAATGATTCTTGCCTTGAAATTATAATAAAATTGTTAGATTGATCGAAAATTTTCAAAATAAGAAAAGCTTGTTATGTAAGAAACAATTCTTCGATCTTTAATGAGCTTAAAAAATTTATTTTTTAGTTTTTTGTTTATACAAAACTAAGATTTATTCAATTAAGTGTTTAAGTGATGTGGGAGATAGGAATATCTATTATCTTTTTATTTTATTGCAAAATTTCAGAAAAAGAAATTCATTAGTTTATAGTGAATATCATGATTATTAAGTTAAATTTTTAAGTAAATCCATTTATCAATCATTGAGAATTTTAGGTTCTATTATTAGAATAATAATTATTAAGATCATTTGAATACAACAATAATAAAAGGCAACAATAAATCTAATATTTTCAGCACATATCACTTCTCTGATAATTTACATAACCATAAGTTAATTTAAAATGGAAGCATATCATTGTAATTATGTTATAGCAATTTCCAATTAAGATGTTTCCAATCATTTTTGTCGGACAAGATATATAGCGCACTATTCTTGTCGGATACTCTTTGATTTGTACATAGAATACGCTCCTTAATATGTATTATTTTTGTCCTACAAGAGGTAATAAATAAATGGCTTCCAAGAAATCGACATAATCTTCGCGTCGGACTCCAAAAGTGAGACGTGAATTTTGTAGGACATAATTACCACAAAATTTAGAATAATTTCATGAAGCAATACTGAAAAATTCAGCTTGTAGGTAATAAAAAAACAATACTCTGAAATAACGACATATTAAGAGTGTCTGACGCTCTAAACGGCTCAAAATATTTGTAAGACAACTTTTTTTTCGTGTTTGTAGTATAATAATCTTAAGATAAAACTTGACTAAAAAGCGCAGGTAATAAAAAATACTTACATTATTTAATTCATTCACATGTTTCAAGACTTCGCAGTAAAAAATGTTGCCTAATCAAGAATTTTCGTAGGTAGAAAAGTTGTAGAACTCGTCAAGAAGAACGTATTTACAAAATATCAGCCTGTAGGTAATCAAGTGAAGAAAAGGTCGGCATACTGGGGACTATTGTTGTTGTTATAAGTTTCAAAATAGAAAGTACTTACTCGAAAATCTTTAAAAGTAGAGGCTTCAAAAACTCAGCTCCTAATTGAGGGGCAGCTTTTAAACATAATTCTAACAAACGCATGACCATTGCAACTCCTTCAGATCGTAGATCACTAATTATAGATCTTAGTGAATTTATAATTACTGCACCTCTTTTTAGAAGAAACTCTTCAGGTTTCAATAAAACATATGCTTGAATTATATATAAGCATAATCGTAAATTATCTGCAGATGATTCTGGTAAAAAGAAAAATAGATAAGGTATTTTCACATTTTGTATTTTAATTGCGCAACTAAGAAAATATATAATAACAAACCTAATAATGCTGGCAGATTCTCAGAAATGTTCATAATACCTTCATTTAGTAACGATGTATTTTCTAGAAATGCAAGCCATAATTCGAGGCCATCTTCTAATAAATATACATGGCTTTCTTGATGGACATCACAACTGGCCTCGATAACACTAATTACAAGTGGCTGCAAATTGATACTGTCAGAGCCAAGAGCTTTTTGTAGATGTACAAGTGTAGAAACTATTGCGCACCGCAGCATGTGGTGATTTTCCGACTGTTGCCATAATTCTGGTAAATAAGCATTTAAAGCTCCAATGTGTGGTTTTATACCATTCCCAATTCTTTCTATCATAAATGAAAGAATGTACAACACGCGCATCTGAAACGCAATATATATTTGAATACAAAAAATTATTGAAGTGAAACTTCTTTACCAACGGTACACACTTTCCATAAGAGACGTATAAAAAAAATTATACGGGAGTGAATTGATTTCATGACGGTACATGCAGCGGAACTAATGAAACGGAAGTGTATATATATATAGGGGGAGCGTCCACGCCTCCTATATGCAAATCGAGGTACTAAATACGTATAAAGAAACATTCGCGGGATTGACTTGATGTTAAACGCACAGATATAGTATATGTATACATGCATACTATATATACAATACAAATATCTGAATCTGATCTTAACGAATAAAGAAAGCAATAGCACCTGTTTTCTCTTTTTCTTTCTCTATAATGTTTTATCGTGAACTCCTTCTTCCCTACATTTTTTAAATTGTATTTTTGTAAAATAAATATTAAAAAAAATTTTATACATTATCTCATTTAAAATAAAAAAAAATTAATTCCTTAAATGTTTTATTTAATTTTATAATTATTTAGTTTAAAAATTATTTTAAAATTAAATAAAACAGCGATAGATCTTAAATAAAAATTTATGAGTTCTATAATTTCGTAAAGAAGTTTCGCTTCTGTCGGCCAGTCCCAAAGACTGCCACACCGGTTTTTTGAACGTACAGAGATTAATTTCTGAAATACCTTAGTATCACATGCACTGACGTCTTTCAAAAGTGAAAATAGAAGAGCAAAGGATGGTTCTAGGAATGGAATAAAATCCTCCGTATTGAATTGGAAATCATCTATAGCAAGTTTTAATGCATCACTTGCTGCTAATCGAACACTTAAATCTTCATCTATATGTAATGCTTGTACCAATAAATCATATAATTCTGGTCGATATTCTATAGACAATTTGATACCTATAAAAAATATTGAATCTTTATATTCTTTTGCATTAAAACGTAACTATAATATACATAAATTATTTATATTCGAAATAAAAACAGATAGTGATAATCCTTTTTTTAAATCCTAAAAAAGATTTGCTTATCGTAGACCTTATTGAAAAAAATGACATGAGATCTCACGTGAGTTCTCACGATCAAAACAAAACGAAATCACTTATGAAAACTAACATAAGATTTCACGTGAGACCTCATGCGAAGAGAAATTTTAAATAAGATCTTACATGGGATATAAAATAAGACTTTATGAGATCTTACATGAGATCCCACGTGTGATAGCATATCGGAAAAATAGTATATTTATCTAGGAGGGCAGAAATTAGATATTTCTGCCGTGCGTAGAATTGTCTCTTGAGGCAAAACCAAGAAAAACAAACGCACGGCAGGTAGATCTAATTTATGTCTGAGTCGATAATATTATTTTTCTTCATAGCTGTCCGAAAACTCGCCACTCCAATTAATAACGAATCTAAGAAAATGTCACACGTCTGGATATACCAGCTGACGACAGTGCGTGGCCATGACTTTACTTTCTGATTTGCTCACATGCCATCTGCAGGCCAGCTCCAAATAAAATTTAACGATATCTAAAAATTCAAATAGAATTCCAAAATCAAGAATGATAAATCTTAAAATCCACCGAAAAACAAATGATAATTCTAATAAAAATATAAATGATAAACCTAAAAAAAATACTAATCGTGAATCTAAAAACAAATACAAATGATAAATTTAAAAAAAAAATAAAAATGATAAAGATAAAAATTTATAACAAAATATGAATAATAAATCGAAAACAATAAACATATTAAAAATTACGGTCAATTGCAAGATAACGCTTTATACGCAAAAAAATTTAACTAATGAAATACTTTGAAAACCGAATGATAAATCTCAACATTCATCAAAAATATGAATTATAAACATAAATTTATTTGAAATATTCATTAAAAATCCAAATAGTAAAACACTATTTAAACATCGTAGTCAATACTGAATACAGAATGTATTTCATAAAGACGTATTATGTATAAAAATTAACATATCAATACACGCATACGACACGGTATCAATATAAAAAACTGTGAAGAAAAATATTAGAAAGATCTGTATGCATATATAAATACATCGCGTGTATACACATTTTAGAATTCACGTTTTAGAACTTTGAATAAGGTTATAGTAACAACAACAGCTGTTGCTATTAGCCTATACAGCGCCGGCGTCAGGCGGCTGGCAAAAATTTTCTGCGTTGGAACGTTAGTGCTGCGATAGTTGCGATAGATGTCACCCAACCCAGCCGAAATTTTTAATTTCTTTACTTGTTGACCTGGTAGAAACCTAAATTTTCGGCCAAGATATGAAGAAAATACATTTTTCTTAAGATAAGACCTCACGTGAGATCGGATCTCGCGAAGATTACAATTTTTCGGCACATAAGATCTCTAGTGAGATCTCATGTAAGATTATTACGTGAAATTTAATTTGTACTCCTGTTTGAATGACATGACGATTGTTTAAAATTATTTTGTTTGAAGGACACTTGTTCGAAACATGTGTTCAAAGAAACACTTATTCGAATATACAGTTTTGTCAAGAGGGCATTCATTTGAACAATATTTTGTCTAAATGGACATTTGTTAAAAAAATTTGGAAATATTCTTCATTGCATAATTCACTTGAAATCAAAATAAATAAAGACCAATAACCTAATAAAACTAAAACTCAAACCTAATGCATAAATACGTGGTCTTAAACCACTTGAATGACCCAATAATCCAATGGATCAGGAATTTAATAATGCAAATATACTGTATGAATGTATGCCAATAATCTATACTGTACTAACATATGCAAAAAATCCAAGCAATTCGTATAAATATATTTCATTAGCTGCATCAATGGGAATGGCTCAATGTTTGAGCGCTTGTCTGTCGTGCAAGAGGCCCAGGGTTCGAGACACGTCGTGAACGCTTTCACGCCTTTTTTTATAATTTAATTATATTAGTCGCTTGGTAATAAAATAAAATTCGTAACATAAACTATTCGATGGAAAATCTCCGAAACAAACGTTGTATTTATTTAGCCAATTAGATCTCGAAAACTTCTCGATGGATTTGCTTCAAATTTTGCAAACTATCTATTTCTTTGTCTAACTAGGAGAGAGTCAAACCTCCGGATCACGTATTTTGCTCAAACGATGGCATAAATTTTCAGGTGTCAAATTATGGAGAAAGCCAGAATTTCAGAATCTAATGCTCAATATTTTTCTAGTTACAGACAATTAAAGAAAATCACTGAAAAAGTTACTGGATTTTAATACGTTTATAATTTTTCAGTATTAACAACTAGAAGCTTAAAATTTTTTTAAACGAAAGCTGAGCTCAAATCTTTTTTGAAATAGCACTCACAGTATCTCGAAAAATTATTTTTTTTCCACAGTAACAGCGTAATAAAGATTGAACCCAATTTCATCATTTATGATTAATAAATGTTTTAAAAAAGAAATTGAGGTCTAATCTTTATTACTCTATAACTGTAGGAAAAAATAATATTTTGAGATACTGTGAGTGCTATTTTGAAAGGATTTGAGTTCAGCTTTCGTTAAAAAAAATTTTAAGCTTTTAGCTGTTAATGCTGAAGAATTATAAGCGTTTAAAAATCTAGTAACTTTTTAACCGACTTCAAAAAGGAAAAGGTTCTCAATTCGACTAAATTTTTTTTTTTTTTTTTTTCTATGTCTGTTACCTCATAACTCCGTCATTTCTTAACCGATTCGAAAAAACTTTTTCTTATCTGATAGAGAATATCTGCAGGAAGGTCCCATATGTGTCCTATAATTATTGGGCCAATATTCGGTTTGTATGACCCAATTATCAAATTAAGAAAACTGGGAGTTTTGTTTTCTCTCTCTCTCTCTCTCCCTCTCTCTCTCTCGCTCTCCCTCTCTCACCTAAGCTTCAATATGTATACATGCACACACAACGACACAGTGCCGTTGGGCCTTCTCTCTTTCCTCCTATACATTGCTGGGTATAATGTACTAATGCACGCGTTATGAATTGATAATGGAAGTTAGGCATAATTAGTGGGTCTACCTATATTTACGCTTTTAGTAGGGGGATACACTAAAAAATTTTTTAACAAAAAACAAAACCAATTTCAAAAAAATGCACTAAACAGTTATAAAAAAAATTTTTTTTAACAGTAAACAAAACCGACTTAAAAAAAATGCACTAAAAAGTTACAAATAATTAATAATTTTTAAAAATTATACGCATAGTACGCATCCAACTCAACACATGTGTTGCAAACATATTATAGATTATCTAATTATTTGTAAACAGCACAAACAAATTATATTATAGTTTAATTCACGAAAAAATATTATTGAAGTCGGCGTCAAATTCTACATCTGTGCAGAACGATTCAACAACTTGACGCTGACTTCGTAAATATTTTTTCGTGAATTAAACAATAATATAATTTGTTTGTGCTGTTTACAAATAATTAGATAATCTATAATATGTTTGCAACACATGTGTTGAGTTAGATGCGCACTATGCGTATAATTATTAAAAATTATGAATTATTTGTAACTTTTTAGTGCATTTTTTTGAGGTCGGTTTTGTTTTTTGTTAAAAAAAATTTTTCAGTGATTTTCTTTAATTATCTATAACTAGGGAAACATCGAGTATCAGGGTCTAAAATTCCGTCTTTCTTCATATTTTGACACCTGAAAACTCATCCTAAAGTTTGAGCATAATCCGTGATCCGGAGGTCTGACCCTCTCCTAGTAAGTTTGTTTCTGTGCATAGACATTCTGACCCACTCGGTAGAGGCACTTTCAGGTTCAATAGAAAATTTTTGTATAATTTTGTGAAAGCCACTTCGTCTATCACTGAAACAAATCACAGCTGTGTAGATCTCAACCTTCAAAGTTGACAGGCTACTGAAAGATGCTTTTGGAACAAGTTTCCATACAGAACTATTCAAACTCTCATTGAAGTTCTGCATACATCCACCAAGATATTTAAATAAATCTCTTTTGATCTTCGTAGTTTGGTTTTTTGTATGTTTAAAATTCCAAAGATCATTTCAAGCCTTAGTTTTCTGTCATTTGCACCAACTGGTAGATTTCGTAGGGCATAACTGATGTTGTGGTTACTGGTCCGTTGATTGTTTGTAAAAAAAAAGCCCAGATAGCATTTGATATATCTTGAACAGAATCTAGGTGATTCTGATAAATAAGAGGTCAGCTACACATTCAGCCGCCCAAGGTACACATCCACACAAAGATCCACTAGATGCTCCGAAGTATTCATGCGTACGATTTTGTATATAAGTACGGCCAAAAAATACTGTCTCCTCGTATCAGTACGCAGCCAAGCCAACGCGGTTCTATAAGGAGAAACGTGAGCTCCCATTCTTACGCCCAATATATATCTCATACAAGAATTTTGCAGTCTTTGTATTCTTCTCAACTTCTGAGTAGCATCAAGCAGAACCACCGAGCAGTAATCGAGATGTGGAAACAGCAGGGCAGTTGCAAGTTGTTTACGCAGAGCCTCCGTGGTGTACCGACGAAAAAACTGCAAAGCATATAACACTCTGTTGAATTTTTTTGTAACCATAGTAATGTGCGGCACCCAAGAAAGTTTAGAGTCAAGCACAACACCAAGGCTCGTTACAGAGTCAGAGAAAGGAAGGCCGACACCTCCCCCAAGATCAATCGTCCTTGGCGTCCCAGCATAGGAAGAATCAATAAAACGATTACTACCAAAGGTCATTACTTGATTCTTATTAACATTTAAAGTGAGGGAAGCATCGACCGCCCACTACTACACTGCTTTGGCTGCCCTCTGAAGGATAAAAATACCCTCATCCACATTCTTACGAGGAACCTGCGTATAGATTTGCAGGCCGTCTGCATACAATAGGTGCTCAACACTACCAGAGTCAAGAGTGTCACGTACGTTGTTAATGTAAAGGCAAAACAACAAAGGCCCCAGTGCCGAACCCTGTGGAACTCCTAGGTTGGTTGTTAGCCAACTTGATTCTTCTTGTAAGTGTGTCGAAACCATTTGTTTCCTCCCTGAAATAAAGGAGTTTATCCACACGAGAGCGGCCCTGGAAAACCCCATCGATCTAAGCCTTGCAAATAATTTAAAGGGAGGGATCGTGTCGAATGCCTCACTGAACTCAAAAAGCAAAAGAAGTGGGACGAGTTTTTTGTCTAGGCCTGATCTTATGTCGTCGGTTAATTTAAGTATGGCTGTCTGCATCGAATGATGTTTCCTAAAACCAGTCTGCATTGGATCAAGTAACTTATTTGTAGCAATATATTCCTGCAATTGGTCGTGAGCAATCTTCTCAAGCACCTTCGAAAGAAAACACAGAATCGCAATAGGCCTAAAATCCTTAGGCGATTTAGGTGTAGAGCACTTTTTCAAAGCCACAATGCGCGCCTGCTTCTAACATCATTTACATCGATTTGTTTAAAAGTGAAACCATTTTCACTACATTCAGAAAGAAATTTCTCGCGACGCCCATCATCATCACCATGCGGAGAAACCGACACCTGAGCAAAGTGCGCATTAAGCTCATCAGGAGTAAATCCATTCAAGTCCTCTTGACGTCCAGATAGAAGTCCCAGGTCTTTCAACTCCTTCTCGACATTACCATTCACAAGAGCTTCGAACAGTCGATTGTGATACTATGTAATTCTTGTATGTTTAGTCTGTTCGTCCACTGTATTTCGAAAATGCAAAAATTCAGTGAGATACTGCATATAATTTGTCTGTTTATATCTTCGATAAACAGCATCTCTCTTGCGCTGCATCTGCGATAATTCTTTATTTAACCACGGAGGTTTATTATTTGTATATTTAAGTGTCTTCACTGGTGCTAAATTTTCTATGACATCAGTTACATTGTCACAAATGCAGCCAAGTGCAGACTCGGGGTCAACTATACCTTGAGTTAGTGGTATTCAATCATAGTTGGCCAATTTTTCTAATAATATGTTTTGACAAATATTTTTATAATTCCTATATTTATTCAATCTTTGATCTACAGTGTGTGTATCTTAGGCAATAGCAACGTCAATTAAATTGTGCCGACTATGAAAGTTTGCAGGCAAGTTACGTGCGTCAAGTATGCAGTCATTGTCATCCACAAGAATCAGGTCGATCCATGTGTGAGATGCCGAAGCTATATGCGTGGCACCGTGCTGGACCAACTGAAGTGAAAGCTCTGCCAACAGTTTATTAAGAAAGTTCGCATCACTGCCTTCTCGTAGGAGATCGGCATTCAGATCACCCATTATAATTTTATGTGAAAAATCACAGGGCAAATCTCTTAAAGAGTCTAATAAATCATGATTTTCAGTAAATGAAATGGCAGGAGGGCGATAAATGACAGAAACCAGCACAGGTTTAGAGTCGCCATCTTTAATAGAACAGAAGATATACTCTGAAACTTCAGGTTTACCACAGGTAGTATAGGTTGTGGTATTCGATAAAGTTAATACATCACATTTTAAATTATTCCTAACACAAAGGGCAACCCCTCCTCTATGAAGGTTTCTGTTCTGCCGTAATATTTTAAGCTCTTTGATCCGAATGACGTCATCCGAGACAGTCGATCCCAGCCAGGTTTCAGCCACTCCAAACAGATCATAAGAAGGGCCATCACAAAAAAGTTTACGCACCTGTACAATGTGAGCTCTTAAGGAGGTCTCATTCAAAAAGCCCGCCCACAGTTCACCCTTTTTCCCTGTTCGACTCCTCAAAGTGATCCGGTGTAGTCATTGGGAAGAGAGGTTGACATTATTATTATGTAACTTTTCCCTATCAACAATACATTCTTTATTAGTCAAATTAACGTCGTCATTGTTTAAGCATCCACTAATTACTTTAGATTTGTCATTAATATTCTTGTTTAAAATGATGTTATCATAACTGCACATTTTGTCTATATCATTTTTCGAAGTAAATGTACATGCTTTCTCCCCACTTTCCCGTCTTGCCAGAAATCTACCATTTCTATGCCACACAAACTTAATGTCTCTGTCTTTAGCATATTTCTTGAGGTCTTTAAAGATTTTATATTTATCTTTTTGGAGATGATCTTTAAGGACATGACAGAGCTCGCTACCTTCTAAAATAATTCATTAACATTTTAATTCTAAGTTCACGAGTAAACGGTGCGTTAGATCGAGTTCTTTCATTACAATAAGAAAATTTGTAATACTAAACTTGAGTGCGAACAACTTACAAAATTTACCAAAATACCGTACATAAAAAGTTATAAACAATTTTTCGAAATATAGTATTTTGAGGCTAGGTTTATCGAGCTTGATATCTAATTTCCATTCCAAGCTCATAAAAAAATATCAAGTCTAAATGATTTTTTATTTTAACAAATATTATTGTATTAACATAGCTTTAGTGCGGACAAGTCATTACAATTGTTTGAATTATGAATTTAAAAAGATATCAATAAAATAATAGAAGTAAAAATTGTGTCCAGCAGCTCCGACATCCTGTTAATAAATATATGATGATGCTTTTTTATGGGAGATAAACTAGCGAAACGAGAAAGATCAATATCTGCAGTTAAGAAATTTGTCATTTTCCTTTTTTCAATGTGTATTTGTCTCACGAGATTCGCCTCCAAGAGTCTAACCAGCAGCGAGATGGGACCCCCCGGACTGTCTCTGATCGCACTGTTTATAGCGTCAGATGGTGTTAACACAACAACCGATAATATATGTGCTGGTGATATGTTTGGAAGTATGGCACCAAGGATAGCAAATGCATAATGTTCCAGATGAACATTAGTCGCTAAGCAGTCAAGTCCACTAGAGATCACCAAGTAAGCACCCTCGGCACCACAATCCGATTGTCTGTTTTCTGGCAATGTAGTGTTAGGGTCAGGTGTTTCTATTGTGTTTGCGTTTGCGTGTGGATTGCTTTCACGCTCCTCCACACACTCCAGCACTCTGAGATCAGAGACAGTCTGCACAAAGTATGCTATCCCCGACGCGAGATCAAAAAGATTCTTGTCCACTCCATTAAATTCATTTACTAACATTGAATTTATATTATTAATTTTAAAATTAAAATTTTTGTTGATCATTTCACAATTTTTATTTAAAGTGGATAACAACTGACTCTCTAAAATGCTGACTCTCTCCTAATTTGAGATTTTCATCCAGCAGCCCCGCCTGCACAGCCGTTAAATTCTTAATTAATTTATTTTGGCTGTTAAGTCTGTCCAATATATCTCGCAAGCCATTACCAACACCTATGACACTACTTTCAAGACCCGGAAGTCTATCGAGAGCACTCAGTACGGACTCAAGCTTACGATACAAAAGGCCATCCATTGCAGACAGAGCAGCATGGACAGAAGAGAAATCAACATTATTATTTAAATTTTCATAATTATTTTTATTCATAATTTTATTATTATTTTTAAGCAAGGTAGTGAGGGCATCATGCGCAGCGCCACCTCTGTCACCTATAACTAAAGCAGAATTATTACTTAAATTAGGTTTCTTCTCCTCTGCCACGCTTAGTGATGGATTTCGAGGATGCTTTATACATTTATGTATATCTATATATTAGGATATCCTTTAGCCAACTTCGGAGTATACCGTAGAATTAGAGTATAAGCAGAATATATTATTCTGTAGTATATACTCTGAAGTTGGCTGTTGGATATCATATTAGCATCTTCGAAATCCATCACTGGCCACGCTACTATCGCTCTGCGATGCCTTAACTTTTGGTTGCCCCTGTATAGCGATGACCAGTGCTACTTGCGTGTCAGACTTTGAAGGAGTAGAAGAACTAAGAGGCAACTTCTTTTGATCTCGTATCTGACTGCTACTATTACCAGTGCCAAGTACATGAGCAGTGGAGGGAATGGTCTTCTCTCCTTTTGCCTGTACACATTTACTGCGAACGTAGTTAGGTCTGCCCACCGATTGAACTCGTGACATACACTTAGCATGACAGTGCTGGCGACAGGTGAGACAATTGTGTAACATCTTTGCTATACGAATGTCTGATGTCGGCTGCTTACATATATAACAAAGCTCCATGGTAGCGACCTCTTGAGGCAAATTCCAAAAACTAAGTCGCTGAGCGTTTACCAACAAGTACTTACCGTTTCTTTCCAAAAAAAATATAATGTATATAGCAGTCAGACATTAACCTCAAAGAGTCCTCGGCTCCAAAAATTCACGGTTACAGAGCAAGTACAGCATCTCTCCTCTTAAATTCAATATTGATGCTGATTTGCATTAGGGCGTCTGCAAGTAACCTGTAACAAAAACGCCCGAAAGCAGTTTTGCGGCAGAAAAAAGACCAAAAACCACAGAGCGTTACAAATAACGTTAAGCGCTACTTACGTATCACGTGACACGTGTATGATGACGTATGTTGAGAAATATTTTATTGATATTTAAAAATTTTATTCTCACTGATGAACTAAATTATATTGATACAAAAAATATTTCACCGTTTGCCAGAAAGAATATATACGATACAATAAAATTTTTTTCGTTACTAAGACATTTTTTTTCCAGTGTAGCTATTAAATCAAGTAACGGTTGTATCATATGTCTTTTATTCTTATCATGGAGAGACAAAGACAGAATTAGGTTCAAGTAACAACCGCTACTTGCTTTAGTTCTATGACTAGGAGCCTAAGATCGTCTATGATAATGAAAATTTATATGGTCGGAATATATATTTGAAATAGATTAAATAACAAATATTATTGTCTTCATTGAGAAATAATAAGTTAGTTGAAAAAAAATTTTTTCTTATTCATTTCTTAGTCTATTTTCAATTATAATAAATTTAATTAAAAACGGAGCAGTTTATTTTAACATATTTCAACAATGAGAATGATACTTTTGATTTATTTAGGAATAATACTTTTAATCATATTTAAATAATGAAAATAATTTTAATTTATAAAATTCACAGTAAAGGATTAAATATTTTTATCTTACCTGCAATCTGTTATTATCAAAGTCCTCACAATCGTCGGGCACAAAAGACACGAGAGTATCTTTTTTTCGTATTCTTCTAATACATCGGCTTTGTTTCAAATGCTTTCCGAGATTGCACGCGCCGTATTCACAAAATTTATCACCCGTTAGATAGCTCTAAAGAAGCTTTCTGATTGGTCGATATAGCTTATCTCTAAGTAAACCCCCAGTATGTACAGTAGATTTTCGGATACAGAAATATACTGAGCATTACTGGTGCGCAACTTCGAAAAGCATGTGGAACATAGCCATTTGTATGCGAACGTAATTTCGTAAGCAAGATAATAAAAAGTCTATGCACGCATTCATACAATGTAATACATACATGTGTGTGTATGTATTACACACCCGAGATTTTATGCTACTCAAGTAAATAACATTGAACCCTGCAAATATTTTCCCGACGTACGTCACATGTTATTTAGATTGTTTTATGCTGTTGTAAGCTGTTAAAGGAACTATAAAATTATAAATATATAATTTAATACATTTTTTACACACAAAAGTATTATTTTTCATTGTTAAAATATGTTAAAATAAATTACTCCGTTTTTAATAAAATTTATTATAAACAAAAATAAACTAAAAATGAATAAGAAGAAAATTTTTTTTTCAATTAACTTATTATTTCTTAATGAAGAAAATAATATTTGTTATTTAATCTATTTTAAATATATATTCCAACCATATAAATTTTTATTATCATAGATGATCTTAGGCTTCTAGTCATAGACCTAACGCAAGTAGCGGTTATTACTTGAACCTAATTCTGTATTTTTTTTCTCTATGATAAGAATAAAAGCACGATGATACAACTGTTGATCTAATAGCTACACTGGAAAAAAATGTCTTAGTAACGAAAAAAATTTTATTGTATCGTATATTTACTCAAGTTTTAATCGGTGTGTCTTCAAATTAAAGGTCGAGCGCAATAGATATTATTATTATGAACATCTATGCACAAGAAAAAAAATATCTATCGGTTTGTTTTTGAGAAAAGTAAGTAACGCGAAAATATTATAAACATAAACTTTTACTTTGGCGTTACTTACTTTTCTCAAAAACAAACCAGTAGATATTTTTTTTCTTGTGCATGGATGTTCATAATAATAATATCTATTGCGCTCGACCTTTAATTTGAAGATACACCGATTAAAACTTGAGTAAATAACAAAAATGCCAATTAGACAAGGACAGCGAATCCGGCCTGCTCTTAATAGATAAAAAGTACTATATAACATTCAGACCTTTAATATTATAAAATATATTTTTTATATTAATATTTTTATGACAATGTTATATGATTTTTAAGTACTTATTTATTTAATTTTTATAATGTTACTTACATTAAAAAATATACACATACACACATACATATATACTATACTTACGGCTGAAGAAAAAAAGACAGAAGATGCAAATCATTTTGGGTTTCAAGGTCACCATAGAAACTATAACACCCTCAGACAGGTGCGGGAGAGAGGACATCTTATTCACCAGAACACCCAGACAGGTGGGGGAGGGGAAAGTGGGTTAAATCAATTCACGATTATACCACCCCTTTATACTACCACACCTGCCAGACATGTAAAGGGGAGCGAGGCAAGGGGTCGAGACAGGGGGAGAGAGACAGGTGCAAAAAAATCGATATGTCTCGCTATACCAGTCCATATACTACTATCGTCGAAATCTTCATAAGAAATTTGTTTGTTTTTATTATTATTCAATCGCCAAGTATAATTATGCTCGAATATAGTTTAAAACCATAATCCATAATAGCATGCTCTAGATAACGATGGTTTTCTAGATGTAGAGTAGAATCATTCAATCGTAATGTTAGAATATATACAATTTAATTAAATTATAGACTAAATTACAGATTTGATGTCGTTGACATTGATTACAGCTATACTGCCGTGTTAAGTAAAAACTTACATAAGTGACATTTCGATGAAAAATAAATTTTTTTTATCAATAGATCGGATAAAAAAATTAGCCTATTAAATGAATGAAAAAAAAAGTTGTTTCAAATTTTTCGCTAAAAGATGAGGAAATAAAGATTACTTAAGTATTGAAAAATTAAAAATTGGAACGAACAAAATTGATATTATTTCACTTTATCATTTTTATTTATTTTACACTTATATAAGTTTTTACTTAACACGGCAGTATAAATGTAGGAGAAGATAAAATTTTTTTGCATATGAGATTTCACGTGAGATCTCATGTAAGATCGGGTATCGGAAAAAATTAATTTTTTTGCACACGAGACCTCACGTGAATGAAAATTTATTTAGAACAGCTTTAAACAATAAATGTAATTTAACATTGAAATTCCATTAAGCTTTAGACGGTCGAGGTTTGAGGTGGTAAATCGCCTATAGAAAATCATAGGTAAAAAAGGTATCTTATATCACTCATTGATTATAGGAAAAGTGTTGATGAGGGGGTGCGTCCATATAGTGACGTTGGGGCCGTCCAATGGTCAAAATGTGACTTATGCCAGTCTTATTCTTATCCACACATATGCACAAAAAAAAGATCTTTTTAAGATTTGAAAGACTTTTTTATGATCTCAAAAACAATAAATCGTCTTTACATTAAAAAATATCACTAAAAAATTTAAAAACGCGTGAAACTTAATATCTATTATTTTTTTCATAGTGCATTATTTGATGCACATTTTAAAAAGATCTTTTTTAAGTCTTTTTATTTTTTACGTGGGTATTAATAAATCAGCAATAAATTTTATTTTTTGAATAAATATATGAAATTATTGATTAATGTATTAAGAGCAGGTCGAGTATATCTGTCCTTTTCTGACCGAAGAATTAATTTTCTTACAAAAAATAGTAATTTTAGCAAAAAATAAAGAGAAAGCCGCATCGCGTCTCAAGAAAGCAATATTTTGATTGATAAAAAAGAATTGATTTTATTGCTTCGTTTTCAAAAAAACCTCGAAAAACTTAAAACATAGAGGTTAGGGTAAAAAATTTGAATTTTCAAGGTTTTCTTGAGGATGAAGCAATGAAATTAATATTTTCTTATCAGAAAAAACTCTGCTATTTTCAATACAAGATGCAGCTTTCTCTTCATTTTTTGCTAAACTTATTAGTTTTTGCAAAAAATTAATTCTTTGATTAGAAAAAGACAGATATACTCGACCTGCTCTCAATATATTAACTAATATTTTTATATATATTTTTTTTAAATGAAATTTATAGGTATTATTTTACAGAATTATTATTATTATTATTGTTATTGTTATTGTTTTTGTTGTTGTTGTTGTTGAAGTTGTTGTTGTTGTTGTTGTTGTAGTTGTTTTTGTTGTTGTAGTTGTTGTTGTTATTGTTGTTGTTATTATTGTTGTTATTATTGTTGTTATTAGAGTTGTTATTATTCTTATTATCATCATCATCATCATCATCATCATCATCATCATCATCATCATCATCATCATCATCAATATTCGGTTTGGAAGAGCAAATTATAAAATGAAGAAAAACCGGGTGTTTCGTTTTCTCATTTACCTCCCTTATATTTCGCCTGCTATATTCTCTCTCTCTCTCTTTCTCTCTCTCTCTCTCTCTGTCTCACGGTGTCTCTGTGCCGTTAAGCCTTCTCTCTTTTCTCCTGTACATTGCTTGGTATAGTGTACTAATGAATGCGTTATGAATTAATAATGAAAGTTAGGCATAATTAATGGGTCTACCTATATTTGCACTTTTGGTAAGGGGATTCACTAAAAAAATTTTTAACAAAAAACGAAATCGATTTAAAAAAATGCACTAAACAGTTACAAAAAAAAATTTTTAGCAAAAAACAAAACCGACTTCAAAAAAAAGAACTAAACAGTAACAAATAATTTATGATTTTTAATAACTATACGCATACTACGCATCTAACTCAACACATGTATAACAAACATATTATAGATTATTTAATTATTTGTAAACAGCACAAACAAATTATATTTTTATGTGAATTAAAATAAAAAAAAATAATTTGTTTGTGCTGTTTACAAATAATTAGATAATCTATAATATGTTTACTACACATGTGTTGAGTTACATATGTAGTATGCGTATAATTATTGAAGATCATAAATTATTTGTAACTGTTTATGCATTTTTTTTAAGTCGGTTTTGTTTTTTGTTAAAAAATTTTTTCACTAAAGTTATTAGTTATTGCAAAAAACTCAATTCTTTGATTAGAAAAGGTCAGATATATTCGATCTGCTCTTAAATTTAGCAACATTAACTTCTTGGGTACCAAAACTCTTTTTCCAGTTACTTTACCTTTGACAGATTTGATATTTTTTTGGGGGGTAATTGACGAGAGTTATCTTCCTGTTCGTAAAATTTATAATCTTTTTTACCTGAGCAGAGATTGATTAAACATGAGTTACAGAATAAAAAGTATCAATAATTATATCTTCTTTTTGTATTGTTTCTATATTCCGAATAAAATTAGATCTAAAATTGAACATTTCTTTGATTTTCGGTTCACCCCATTTTCTTAGCAAAATACTCAATAAATAACTTTCTTACTAAAAATAACAATACCATAATGAAACAAAGTTAAAATTTACAATTTAAAATATGTATTCACTTGTTATTTTCTGATTTGATAGCTTCTTTAATATTTTCAATGATTTCATCAAAGAGTTTTGCTTTTTCGTCATTCTCTGATTTTGTAGTTTTTGTTAGTTCAATGTCGTAGTTTTTTTTTAAATTTTTTTCTAACTTCTGTGTCGATTTCTTCAATTTTCCCTTTAACATATACGTTTTGGTCATACATGTAATTTTTTTTGTAATTAATGTATGTTAAGGAGATGTAAAACGGACACTACACCTATACATATAGATATTAGCTTCCTTTCCATTTTATTGCTGGATTTCCAGAAAAGAAATGCATTAGCTTGTAGTACCATGATGATTATCTAGATAAATTTTGAAATAAATCTATTTATTAGTTTTTAAGATATTTGAATTCCTGTACAAAATTGAAAAATTTTAATAAATAATTTTGGAACCCAAAATTCTCAATAATTAATGAATGAATTTATTTAAAAATTTAACCGAATAATCTTTATGGTACATACTACAACCCAATGCATTTTTTTTATTGAAAATTTTGCAATAAAATGTAAAGATGGTGAATATTTATGAGTACAGGTGTAGTGTCCATTTTACATTCCCTTAAATTATATGTTCCGATTGAAGCTTCCTGATATTTTTTTATTAAAGAAAAATTAAGATAGTTTTCCATTAATTGTGTCTAGCATTCATATGAAGATTGGTTTTCTGGCTGTTCAATTTGAGAAAATAATTTTTTCGACTGACTAAATGACGTTAGTTCTTGAATAAATACATAAAAACTTTTCTTTTTTAACCACCACTTGATTTGATTTGAAAGCCAATATAAGGTTAGGCAAGTATCGGTATTTCATATTGTAAGAGGTGGCATTTAATATTTGTATATAGTTTCCTTTATATGGCTGATACCCCCACTACCGTGAGCGAATTAATACTTTTAAACATCATAGATATGTAGAATTATTATGTATGTATGTGTTCGCGAAAAATAATATAAGACAATGTAAATGCAATAATTGTGCGTCATTTCAATTGACTGTACGAAGCGTGAGTTTCCGCTTTTATTTTAATGTATTTAATTTAAAACTGTCTTGTTTTATTAATTTATTTTTTTATGTTTCTAGACAACATTGTTCCGTAACGATTTTCAAATATTCATTTTTACTATGTGACTTGCCTCTATTGGGCATTTAGGTAATTTTTATTTCGCATTCATAACTTATTTATTTGTATAATTTTTATAATCAGTGTTTCTACGACGATTTTATATTGTCTATCTTGTGACAACCTTGGGGATTGGGAGGTTGCACTAGGTATATGTTAAATAATACTACGTGAATTTGCAAGTAAAATAATTACAGAAAAAACGTACTTTATTAAGCAATTACACGATTGTAACACGCGCTCTTAAAATGGACGCCAGCCGCGTATAACGCACGCGACGCCGTTTCGCTAAAGATATAGAAACTATCGGCAAGAGTAAAGCAGATAGTTTCTAATAATCACGCACGCAAAAAGGGCACAAGCACACAAAAAAAAATGATTTTATTAGCACAAAAGGGGAATATCACTAGAACGCGCACGAGGTCGCCCGGCACACACGTCGCACGAGCAAAGCACTAATTAAAGCTATTTGGCTAAAGAGCAATAATAATACACTCGTAAAATTACGAGGCGTTATGGTAAATCGAACGAGAAAATACGCTAATTACTATCACTCACACAATAGATGATGTGTGATTGCACACAAGAAAAAGTAAGGTATATTATAACTATACTCGACAGTTATGCTCTAGTCTCGACGGTGACGACAGAAAGAATAAAGCAATGGCGAGTTCTTTCTGTCGACCAAGCTCGTTGCTCTTACGGTACGCTGCGCGCGCCGCAAGAGAGAGACAAACGATCCTTAACGGACCCCACTTAGCTACTCAAGTCAAGCGGCTTGCTAGCCCTATATGCGTATATTATACTAGCCTTATATACTCGCGCGTGTGTGCCAACGAACTCGTGTATGGTGTGACGAGTTTGACTCGCGTGGTCTGCTTTTCTTCTTGCCGACCGTTGTAGGCTTCTTTCTGTCGTCTTTATCCTTAATACTATATATCTAAGTAACATGGTCAAATTGCCATGTTACAATCCCCCCCCCCCCGCCACACAAAAGTACTTCGGTGGAACTGATAATTTCGTCAAATAAGAAATAAAAAAAATACAAGCTAGAAATTATTAAGAAAAGATTAGATACATTAAAATATTAGGGCTTAGAATAAGATAACCGGTGTTATCTGCATCGGTGTACAGTGTATATAGAAAAATCTTTTTCTGCTGTGTCTGCTGATCTTATTTCGCTAAATTAAGTGTAAGTGTTCCGCGCTGTATGTGAGGGTGCTTAATGTAAAATGACGCGACTGGCTTGTCCATTTATTATTTACACAAGTTATATTTCTTAAATCTAGTTAAAACACTCATATCCCATTCTTACATGTTGATACATTCACACTCCGAAGAAAAAATTCTAATTTATTTACTATTCATCTAAAGGAAAACAATATTGAATATTTAGATTATAAAGCAAATTCTACTTACTGAGAGATGACGCTCTGGTGCTTTGTCGATGCATGCTAGGTTTTAAGATTATTACATTGCAGCAATTTTTATAATAATACAAGCTATTGTAAAAGAATTAAAGTAAATGAAATTTAGCTAAGATAATTTTTATGTTGTATTAAACATAATTGCTCGCTCTTTAAATTCGTTGATTCTTCAACGTTGTAGCGGCTATCTGCCATATTGCTCTCTTTTAACTTGTGACCTGCTCCTAATGGTCGAACTAGGTTTCGCTCTATGATGTTTTGGTGGTTCGAGCATGTAGACGGATTAACTGGTCTATTTAGAAGCGGTCGAGTCTGACATGCTTCATCGGAAGTAACAGCGACTCCTAATGTTCCCTCCGTTGTTCGTTTCCCGCTATATTACATCGTTTGCACTCTTTAATGTGAGTATTTAGTTGCCCACAGCCGTAACATTTAAAAGGTTGAGTGCACTCACGCAACCAATGGCCCAGTTGTCCACATCTGAAGCACGGTTCTTTTTGTTTTCGCCAAAAATCCTCGACTATAGGGGTCGGGTTCTTGTTTAAGGGACGCTTTGCACTATTTTGGTTCTGCGTACGCGATTGGTTGTTGGGAGGCATGACTTGATTATTATTATTTCCGGATTTACTAGTAAACCGCGCGTAGGAATTTCTTGAAGCGGGTTTTTGTTGACTTCTACTAGGTTCCGGTTTCCTCGGTGGTTGAGTGACAGTGGAAGGGTTTGTGACAGGTGCTTGAAGGGTACTGGCGACAGAGGCTAACACAGGAGTTTGGTCATGATGCTGTTGCTCATCGATGTGATCAAGAGGAGAAATGAGAGCAGTTTTATTTAATCGAGACTGCTTAGTACCCGTGCAAGCTGTAGTAGGGAATAACGACTCGCTAGGGGCTGGAGGAGGCCGGTACGCTTAATCTTGAGCTCTGCGGGTTTCTTCTCTCTTGCCAAGGCGTTGTAGTTCCGTGAAACTATTAAACTGGTCCCTGTAGATTCGTTGACGGTAGCTAGGATGCAGATTTCGGTATGCTCGATTCAATTGTTCATCTAAGGTCATCAGAGGACGAACTTGGTCCATAAGGTCTCTCAGTTTAGTCAGATAAGTACTAACATCTTCCTGAGAGCCTTGCGTTCTGCGCTCAAGTTCAATTTTAAGATGTTCTTGCACGTTTTCCATGCAGAACTGCAGGCGAAAAGCTTCAACTAGATCTTCGAAAGTGCGCCAATTTTGATTCTCCCTACGAAACCATTGATAGGCCTCTTCATCCAGTACTGCAGGTAACGCTCTAATAATCGTATCTACAGTGAGGCAATGTGCTGCTCTACACCCTTGCAAATTAATCAGAAAAGATTCAGGGTCCTTTCTTCGGTCTCCCTTAAATGAAATATGCCAATTAGCAAAAATCTGACTAGTATGTTTCTCACGATTGAACATTGACGCGTTCATGCTTGAAGGGAAAGGTTCTGAAAAGGCATGAGCCGAATTTATATCCAGGGGGTTATGTGGCCTATAAATTGTTGGCCTAGTTATAGGGTGTGTTGGAATAGCTGAAAAGAAAGGTGACAGTGGGATCAGTGGCGGCGATCGGGGCACATATCCAGGAGGGGGCATAATATGAGAGATCTGACTCCACGGATGGGTTTAGGTCCTCCATAGTTGGTTGTGGCCATGTTGGCATGAATGGTGCTCGCTGCTCTATGCGAATGGCTTGAAGTCACTGTTGAAGAGGGGCCAACATTGGTAGTATTGGTGATAACGACGTTCTCACTAGCAGACGTAATAATATTAGGTGGTACGTTTCCTTGAGCGGCCGCTGTTGTTAAATCCATTGCTTCAGAATATTGGGTGGCATGTGGCCACGTTACGGCTCTAGATGTAGTGGGGTATTGGGTGGATTGGGCTTGAGGAGTGGTCAACGGTTGACCGTCAGCATTACCAGCGCTGGGAGGCGCACGCGTTCTAGATTCACTCGCCGGGTTTATGAACGGGTTGCTGCGTGATTGTGTTGTCGAGTTATTAAACGTTATCGGGTCTCGGTACATCCCTATTGTTTGAGCAGTAGGCAGTGCTGGCTCGTCACTAGCATGAATGTCTGCCTGCACATTTATCTGAGCCTCGTGCTGTTCATTCAGCATAGTGGTGGAGTTGCCGATGGGGAGCGTAGATCCACCCTAGTCGCGACTCATCCGCGATTTCATCGACGATTGGATTCCACGCAGCGCTTCGTTCGCCCAGATGTCTTCTCAGCTCGTACCTCAAAACCCGATACTTAAAAGTAGCTAAACAGCCCGCCATGCTAACTCCTCTACGGCTATAAGCAAACATTTGATCGGCTGAAAGTTGATCAACTAGATTAGTGATCTCGTCAGCCGCTCTAAAAACATCCCGACGACACAAATCAGCCGAAACCCAGAGGGGTTCTAAGTTTAATTGTCGGTTCGCCATTTGCATAATAAAAAAAAAAGGAATATTCCACGCTAAATCCTATATGACGTTTGCCTAACAACAAAATTTGCTAATAATTTTATACGAGACCTTATCTCAGGAGGGTGGCTCAAAGGAAATTCTCAGTACTGTATTTCTTAATTAAAATTAAAACACGTTTAATTTTCATTTACAAAAAAAATCATAAATTTAACTTTAAGCTTAGGCCCTATTCTACTATCAGTTAAATTAATTTAAATGTTAGCAGTATGCAATCCAATCTTAGCTTAACAAACAAAAAAACAAGCAAGCACAAAAAATTTATACTACCCAGAGAAATTATAAAAAAAATTTTAATGAAAAAAAAATGTCTTATAGTAATATGAAAATATTGTACATAAGGCCCTATTTCTCTACAAAAGCAAGCAAAAAAAATAACAGTTGAAAAATATAAGTTATTACCGTTAGAAGAATTTGTGAAAGTTTTTAAATCGAGTGTAAAAAAACAGTTTTATCTCCACGCGACTACAAAATTATCTTAATAGCAAGAAAAAATTTTTAATTACGTACACTGAAGCACAATAAAAAAAATTTTATTAATAAGAAAAGGCGAATAATAAACGTCAAAGCCAAGCAAGAAAATTTTCACATATAATGAACTATCTACGCCGACGGTATTTTCCAGTCGGTATAGTCACCGCGCGCTGTGGTTATGAGAGAGAGCACAATAGATGGTAAGAGTTCGAAGCACGCGTAATAAACTACTACCAAGCTAGCTTGCTAAAGATGGCGTCGCTCAAAGGGATATATGCTGGATGGTTAGGATGCAGTAAGGGTAGGTATTGCAAGGTAAAATAAAATGTACTAGCACAAAAAAAAATAATGATATATATATATAGGGTATGACGTAGTCGTGCTACACGATGTAAGACTTAACAAAAACTACTTAGTTCTATGGTTAAGCTCTTACTCTCTAAAGAAGCCTTATAGTTATTTTATTAAATCAGATAAATATTAAAAACTCGAAAAGTTTACAATACTATGGAGAATAGATATATAAAAAAAATTTTGGACCAATATTTAAATGCATAAAAGCAAAAGAAAATTATGAAAGGAAGGACGAATATTATTATTGAAAATTTTGAATAATAAAAAGAATTATTTTCAACAACCAGCACAAAAAACTTACACCGAAAAGCACTTTACGAAGCACAGTCAAAGGAACGATTTGTTCTCTGACTGCGCGGCACGACTACGTGAGAAAACGATACAGATATGAATATGCATATGTATAGTTATATGTATATATACAGGGCCGGTCTAACACTACCTGGGGCCCAGGGCTACAAAATCATGGGGGCCCATCATGATCATGAAATAAGGGTGCTATTTCATTATAAATTAGGAAAAATGAGCATTTCTTCATATAGAATTTCATAATTCTTTATATGTATATATAATAATGTTTTGAATTCCTATTAATAATTTACAAAAAAATTATTGCTTACATAAATAAAAGTATATACAAAACTATAAAAGATATAAAAAAAGTACGAAGTTATTAGATTAATACTTTAAATTTTTTATACTTTATGATTTAGGATATGTAAAATATATTTCAATGATTATTGAAAGTGTAAAATTATAAATATAGTATTTATTGTTACTTTATTAATTTTATAAAATAATTCTGAAATATAATATTCTTATTTTTATAAAAGAATAATAAAAAATGAATTCCAAGAATTATAAAATAATTAAAAGAATTGATAACTTTGAATATACAAATAAATATTTTAATTTAATATTAAAATTATTTTCTAAACAAAAAAGTTTCCATATTCTTAATAAATGTATTAAGATATTTCAACTTAGGGGCGAGGTTGTTAACAGTTTTAACTAACTAGGAGAGTATCACATCTCCGGATCACGGATTTTGCTCTAACTTTGAGATAGGTTTTCAGATGTCAAAATATGGAAAAAGCCAGAGTTATAGACCCCAACGCTCAATATTTCTCTAGTTGCAGGCAATTAAAGAAAATCACTAAAAAAGTTACTAGATTTTTAAACGCTTATAATTCTTTAGCATTAATAGCTAGACGCTTGTAACTGTTTTTAAACGAAAGCTACGTTCAAATGCTTTCGAAAAAGCACCTATAGCATATCAAAATATTTTTTTTTCTCAAAGTTACAGCGTTATAAGAATTTGAGCTGAATTTCCTTTTAAAAATATTAATTAATAATAAATGTTAAAATGTAGTACAATTTTCATAACGCTGTAACTTGGGGAAAAAATAATTTTTTGATATGCTATAGGTGCTTTTTCGAAAGCATTTGAACGTAGCTTTCGTTTAAAAACAGTTACAAGCGTATAGCTATTAATGCTAAAGAATTATAAGCGTTTAAAAATCTAGTAACTTTTTTAGTGATTTTCTTTAATTGCCTGCAACTAGAGAAATATTGAGCGTTGGGGTCTATAACTCTGGCTTTTCCCATATTTTGACATCTGAAAACCTATCTCAAAGTTAGAGCAAAATCCGTGATCCGGAGATGTGATACTCTCCTAGTAAGTAGACACAGCAAAGAGTCACACACAAATTGTATTTAAAAGATTTATTGTTTAATATACACTCCTTGTTTTGTACACTCGTATAAAACACTAAAAATACAGATCTACGCTAATAAAGTCTGGAGGCTCTACGATGTGTCGCTCAGCAAGGACTGACAGACCGACCGACGCATATACAGAGAGAGAGAAGCTAAGAGGGCGCTTCTGCCCACGGCAGCCTTCACAAAAACCCAAACGATGATGATGATGATGATGATGATGATGATGATGATGATGATGATGATGATGATGATGATGATGATGATGATGATGATGATGATGATGATGATGATGATGATGATGATGATGATGATGATGATGATGATGATGATGATGATGATGATGATGATGATGATGATGATGATGATGATGATGATGATGATGATGATGATGATGATGATGATGATGATGATGATGATGATGATGATGATGATGATGATGATGATGATGATGATGATGATGATGATGATGATGATGATGATGATGATGATGATGATGATGATGATGATGATGATGATGATGATGATGATGATGATGATGATGATGATGATGATGATGATGATGATGATGATGATGATGATGATGATGATGATGATGATGATGATGATGATGATGATGATGATGATGATGATGATGATGATGATGATGATGATGATGATGATGATGATGATGATGATGATGATGATGATGATGATGATGATGATGATGATGATGATGATGATGATGATGATGATGATGATGATGATGATGATGATGATGATGATGATGATGATGATGATGATGATGATGATGATGATGATGATGATGATGATGATGATGATGATGATGATGATGATGATGATGATGATGATGATGATGATGATGATGATGATGATGATGATGATGATGATGATGATGATGATGATGATGATGATGATGATGATGATGATGATGATGATGATGATGATGATGATGATGATGATGATGATGATGATGATGATGATGATGATGATGATGATGATGATGATGATGATGATGATGATGATGATGATGATGATGATGATGATGATGATGATGATGATGATGATGATGATGATGATGATGATGATGATGATGATGATGATGATGATGATGATGATGATGATGATGATGATGATGATGATGATGATGATGATGATGATGATGATGATGATGATGATGATGATGATGATGATGATGATGATGATGATGATGATGATGATGATGATGATGATGATGATGATGATGATGATGATGATGATGATGATGATGATGATGATGATGATGATGATGATGATGATGATGATGATGATGATGATGATGATGATGATGATGATGATGATGATGATGATGATGATGATGATGATGATGATGATGATGATGATGATGATGATGATGATGATGATGATGATGATGATGATGATGATGATGATGATGATGATGATGATGATGATGATGATGATGATGATGATGATGATGATGATGATGATGATGATGATGATGATGATGATGATGATGATGATGATGATGATGATGATGATGATGATGATGATGATGATGATGATGATGATGATGATGATGATGATGATGATGATGATGATGATGATGATGATGATGATGATGATGATGATGATGATGATGATGATGATGATGATGATGATGATGATGATGATGATGATGATGATGATGATGATGATGATGATGATGATGATGATGATGATGATGATGATGATGATGATGATGATGATGATGATGATGATGATGATGATGATGATGATGATGATGATGATGATGATGATGATGATGATGATGATGATGATGATGATGATGATGATGATGATGATGATGATGATGATGATGATGATGATGATGATGATGATGATGATGATGATGATGATGATGATGATGATGATGATGATGATGATGATGATGATGATGATGATGATGATGATGATGATGATGATGATGATGATGATGATGATGATGATGATGATGATGATGATGATGATGATGATGATGATGATGATGATGATGATGATGATGATGATGATGATGATGATGATGATGATGATGATGATGATGATGATGATGATGATGATGATGATGATGATGATGATGATGATGATGATGATGATGATGATGATGATGATGATGATGATGATGATGATGATGATGATGATGATGATGATGATGATGATGATGATGATGATGATGATGATGATGATGATGATGATGATGATGATGATGATGATGATGATGATGATGATGATGATGATGATGATGATGATGATGATGATGATGATGATGATGATGATGATGATGATGATGATGATGATGATGATGATGATGATGATGATGATGATGATGATGATGATGATGATGATGATGATGATGATGATGATGATGATGATGATGATGATGATGATGATGATGATGATGATGATGATGATGATGATGATGATGATGATGATGATGATGATGATGATGATGATGATGATGATGATGATGATGATGATGATGATGATGATGATGATGATGATGATGATGATGATGATGATGATGATGATGATGATGATGATGATGATGATGATGATGATGATGATGATGATGATGATGATGATGATGATGATGATGATGATGATGATGATGATGATGATGATGATGATGATGATGATGATGATGATGATGATGATGATGATGATGATGATGATGATGATGATGATGATGATGATGATGATGATGATGATGATGATGATGATGATGATGATGATGATGATGATGATGATGATGATGATGATGATGATGATGATGATGATGATGATGATGATGATGATGATGATGATGATGATGATGATGATGATGATGATGATGATGATGATGATGATGATGATGATGATGATGATGATGATGATGATGATGATGATGATGATGATGATGATGATGATGATGATGATGATGATGATGATGATGATGATGATGATGATGATGATGATGATGATGATGATGATGATGATGATGATGATGATGATGATGATGATGATGATGATGATGATGATGATGATGATGGATGATGATGATGATGATGATGATGATGATGATGATGATGATGATGATGATGATGATGATGATGATGATGATGATGATGATGATGATGATGATGATGATGATGATGATGATGATGATGATGATGATGATGATGATGATGATGATGATGATGATGATGATGATGATGATGATGATGATGATGATGATGATGATGATGATGATGATGATGATGATGATGATGATGATGATGATGATGATGATGATGATGATGA